>JAOTOM010005077.1:362500-675000 GCA_034440615.1 Ashinkailepas kermadecensis | reverse complement strand
AGCATAGTGAGAGAAGCTGACGTATACGCTACGGAAGCTGGCTCCCATCCAGACAACGCAAGTCACAGCGTCAGCCAATAGCAGCGGCAAGGAATAACAGCCTGAGGCTCCCTGATTGGCGGCGTCCTTCGTCGTTTTGATTCAACACAGCACCAGTAGATGGCGCGATTGTGGGCGCGCGGTGGACAAGTGTAACAGGAGGGATGTTGGGCTCCCATGCTGCAGGCCGGGATGTTGGGCTCCCCTACTGCAGGCCGGGATGTCGGGCTCCCATGCTACAGGTACGGGATCGGCAATTGCGAGAGAAAGCTTGCGTTGCGTTGCGCGTTGCGAGAGAAAGCTTGCAGACCGATCGCAACTGCATGAAAGCAGCTACAGGAGCCCTCAGCTCCACATCGATAGCCAGTCTTCTAGTAGAAGACATGTACATGCCCCTCCCCCCCCCTCCGCTCAGCATGACGCAACAACCGCGTCACGACCACATTCAAATCAAGTCCATTGAAGATCAACCGGCACAGCAATGCTTTCAGCCTGACAGATACAACAGGAGCCGGTTTCGGCACAAACTCCCACTATTTAGTGTTTAAATTACCACGGCTCTCTCAGAGCTTAACCTAACAATGCCAACCACTGCAGCTCGACTGCCCACTAGGCCATTCTAGACCTATAGTCAGCCATAAGTCGAGTACTTGCTCTCGGAAAAGAAATAGGATATCACAGCGGCGGAAATGCTTGGCACGTTCAACAACTTCACCCATCTCAACATTGACCACGCAAAGCCTATGGATCCTGTGAAAGCTGTCAACAAACTGACCGAAAATTTATTATTCAGTACCACACAAACCTAAAACATCTGGCAATGACGGACGCTTATTAGCAAAAAATGTGCCACTCATGCATTCCGCTATGGCACCATGTATACCCTCACGTAATAGTCAATGCTGCATCATCTATCGCAGCAAGTTTTAAATGGCGCTCGTTCTCATCACAAGGAAACGCTGGATCGGCTTGCAACAGCACTTACGGGAAACGAAAAGTACACGCAAAAGTTCGTCGGAGTATTTACCGGCGATGCCAGGGATGATGCTTTGTCCGCTTCCTCCTTGGGACCCGGTTTGACCTTGTCCTTGTTGACCTCCCAGCAGCTGGCCGGCCAAGTTCAGCAGCTGACCTAGTCCAGGTCGGCCTGTGGACACATTGAATCGGTATGACAGTATCATAGCGGCAGAATATGGAGAGCAATGTAGATAATAAGGTCGAAAATGGCATCCGCACTGTTAGAGGAGCCACGTTCACCTAATTGCACATCCTTTGACATAAACTGTTACTCCGTAAGTCCGTTTACACAGCAATCCTGCCACCTAGCCAGCTGCCACCTAGCCAGCTGCCACCTAGCCAGCTGACACCTAGCTGGCTTGGTCAGGATGCCACCTGGCCAGCTTGGCGGCGTCATCTCCCGTGATGAAGTGATTACATATGATGTAAAGTAATGCATCTCTCATGTTCAATGTGATGTGTAATAATAGCATAGCCTTTAGTAGGACACATAAAATTGGAGGTGATGTTATGCTGTTGTTCTGGTGATTCCAGTTAAGTGCTGCAGTCTTCAGGCATTATTTGCTGCGGCTTCAACTAGGTAATACTACGTTAGGGCATATCACACCGAAACCAATGGCATAGGAACGCCCGAAAGTGTGCTACGCGATAAATAACTGTGGAGTTTATTCTTTCCAGACAACGCCCATAGGGTTACATAGAGGTAGCACATAACATAGCGTAGCATTCGAATAGAGTGCAAGCCCAAGCGCGAGATCTATGGACCCTGCTATATTTATTTGGGCTCCCGATGCGAATTATTTAGTGTCCGACGGGAAAGTTTTGGCTTTCGCGCGATTTTTTAGGGCTCCAGGGAGAGTTTTTGGATCCACGCTGTGCATACGTTGTATCATAACTCGAATAGTGTTCGGTTCCGACAGCAATTTTGGTGTCCAAAGCGATTATTGGGGGTTCCGGCGCGATTCTTCGGTTCCGGCCCGACTGTTGGGGCCCGGTGCAATTTTGTTCTGGCCCAGTGGCGTAGCCAAGGGGAACGGCGAAGAGGCAGCCTCAAGGGGCCGACTTGGAGGGTCGGAGGGGGCCTCAAGGCGCCGGTGCAGGTAAGGACCCCTGGGCCGATGTGTAGGGCCCCTGGTCCGGCGAAAGTGGCCTCGGGCTGGCGAAAAGGGTGGGCATGTTAACAATTGTTTAGCGGAGGAAGACGTTAGCAACAGCGTGTGCGCTCTGCTACCACAAATACTGTAGATATGTCAGATATAGTATCAGTTCAAGCAATCACATAGTGTCCCATGCTTGTCATTGTTGACAAATATTAACAATTACCATATTGTTCAATAACTTTTGGAGGTTTTCTGCATCAGTGGATTGTCCTTTTTGTGATGTAATTGGTATTGCGCTCAAGTGCGAAGTGTTCGTTTTCAATTAAGTAGCAAATTTTGCAGGATACACTGCGAACATGGTAACTTTTATGTTTGAAAATACTCGATTTATTAGCGTTTCCACGATTAAAAGTGACCACCGAACCTGCAATATATTGTCTTTGTTAACAATTTGACTTGCTTTCAATGTATATTAATCAGCTAAAAACAACCCTCAAGTATACCTGAGATGTATGGGTACAATGTGACATTGAACCAAATGTGGGCGTATTTTGTGTTTGAGCTCAACTGCATATTTTGTAAGCTGTGAGGGTTGTTGGTTTTTTGTTACACACATTGCCTAATGGTTCGTTTTCCCAGCGAGTTTTTTTGAGATATGGTTCCTCAATTTGACTCGACTGGCATGCATTTTCCGATGCCTGGTATGCGTTGTCAAGGCTTGAGCTGGTTTCACAGCTTGCAATAATGTTATTGGCAGATGTGTTACAGGAAGTCCAAATGGCTTTGGCTGCTTTGAGTGATGTTTTCCTCTTCACATATATTTATATGAAGAAGTGGATTTCTTAATAAAATATCCTGAATTGCAGGCATTTGTGGGCTTCCCCAACCGTGGCTCTTACCAACATCCAGTTGCCGCCAGGTGTCAAGGTGGAAACACGTCGTTGTGGAACTCCTACTTACCAGATAAGTCGTTGCAGAACAGGGCAGTTTACTAGACTAAACTGCATATAGGTATTTAGCAATTACTTCTGTGCATATATTGGCATAGTTTTTATCTAATAAACATTTTTTAGCAAGTAGATTATACTATTTCAATCTAGCGAGGCTGCCCAGCGCCATTTTGTCGTAGGGTTTTTCTCTGTCTTTGTCTACTGTGTCAGTGTTTTCAGCTATTTATTAAATTTTTGGCTGCTGTTTAGCGAGTGCTTTATTCTTTCTTTAAAAACCACCATCAATTTTCAGCACAGCGATTACCTTGTAAGTGCTGCATAGTTAGGAACTAGCATACACCTAAGCTTTGTGAGTTATTTTTCTCTGCTCTGTTATTTTGTAAATCATTTTGCAGCAATTTACTTTTCAATCTAAATCTATAAATCAGTAGCAGTAGCAACACATTGAACATCTTTAAAAACAGCATAGACAATCATTATAAGAATAGGGGGCTTGTTTTTCTGTATTCCAGGGAGAGTTGATTGGCGCATTTGGTGGAAAACTGGTTCAGTATTCAGAGTGCAACCAAGAAGGGCCATACTTGTGGCTCATAGTTGCACTGATCTTTTATGTCTTTATGTCTTTTATTTATGGACATGGAACCCCGTAGAATCTGGAGATATCTCCACCCCTGCCTCTTCCCCTTTAAATTCGGACGTTCTACCACTTATGTATGAGAACATGAATGGGGAAGGCACCCCATATGCTTCGGAAACCTGAATTATTATCCCTGTTTAGGTATGTATAATCTACATATGTATAACCCTACCTATGTATATTCCTATCCCTAACTGTATACGGCGTAGTCTGAAAACAATAAAGTTAAAAGTGGCCCGCTGTCCCGCACACCTTCGAACGTGCCCTTTGATTTCGGTGTAGTATGTCCAACGTATTATTACCGGGTTAAATCGCGGCACTAAGTAGGGCCAGCAAGCAGCCTGCTAGAGTACGGCATTGGAGACAGCAATACACCAGCATAACACCATGTATTGCGGCACAGTGTACCTCAGCGGATGCATATTGCATCAACTCCGGCGCTCCGACAGGGAGACTGCAACGCCACGTTCACAGGTACTGCGCCACAGCGTAATTCTGAGAACAGTCACCCGAAACCTGTGGCGCGGCCATAATTTTCCTAAGGAGGGGTGGAGCGACGAAAAATGAGACGAAACAAAAAAGCTTTCGGCGTGCGAAGCGCGAGGAAAATTTAGGGTTTTGCGTGATGAAAATCTCAAAATTTATCGTTTGAAGTAGTGTATTTTTGGGTGCTAAGAAGCCTTGGCTGCTTCTCTGATCTGAACCCTAAAACGAAACAATGTGATCGCTATTTTGGTACACCGCCTGCACATCAACGAGGCATAATGAATCAGGGCAGATATCAGTGATTTCCAGCAGAAGACACCACCGAAAGCTTTCATCGTCGGCCTCCTTCATGTCTCCCTGCAATACAGCGAAACATTTCCTCACCGAAGCAACCAATCGAGGCCGTTACTTTCCCAACTGCTTCATGCAGCACTGATTTGTGTGACAATTGAAGACGTCACATACGTCACACCACAATTTTGCTGTAGCTGACAAGAAGCGTGCTCCCTGAAGTAATCGAAACCTTTTCGTTGTTTTCACGAATGAAACTTCAGTGCAAGTATAGTGGTTAGATACAACCTCGGTTACCTCAAGCATCACCCAGGTTTGTTTTAGTGTAACATGAAGTGTGTGGTGTTACACAGACAAAACGCCGCCTGAAAAGCACCACAACTGCATAAGTACCAACTGAAGATGCCGGAAATTTATGGAAAGTTCCACAAGAGGTTATTTTTTATATTACGACATTGCACTTTTTCCTTGTGCTCAGCAGCTTTCTTCCTATTTGTGACTATTCATGTCAACGAATGGTGTACGAAAGAACGAAAATAGACGGAGTATGATATCTAATTTGGGATTTTGGGCGCATCGACTGCACTGGCCATGTAGCGTATGATATCTAATGGCGCTTGTGCGAATACATTAAATGGCTAGTGTATACCGACAAAAAAACTTATGCGTGAATTAATAAGCAGAGCTGGACATAGGCGCCCGCCCGCGAACCCCCAGGGCAAGGGGGCCCGCCCCTCCCCTTCCTAGCAACCAAAAATACACTAGACCAAACGAGATCTTTTGAGATTTTCATCACGCAGAACCATACGTTTTCGACGAGCAGAGCACGCCGAAGGATTTCTCTATTTATTCACCTTTTTTTCGTCGCCCCCTTAGGAGAATCCTGGCTGCGCCACTAAAGCGGGATGACCTGCGAGAACAGACCTGCTCATCTGAGTTGTATTAATTAATTCATCCCGCAGCGAGTGATGTTGCACCTTAAATCAGATGCAGCATACCAAGACATTTTACAAATAGTGTCATCTCTGAATTTGACAACACAGAGATTGGTGTGCATGAACCAATGTCCACAAATAAAACACTGCAGACAAATGATGCTTCCATTTAGATGTGTGCGAACTTAAAATGTACTAATCGGTCTCGAAATTTCCACCTAATCCAGCAAACAACACCTCGTGAGTCGTGACTAACACACACCGGGAATCGAAGGGCTCGGAACCATTCAGGCATGGGGGAAGAAGTTTGGGAACTATTATTGGTGGAGCCCAATGCATAGAGGTGCTGTCACTTTGCTGCTGAGTGCTGCCAATTTGGTTGGTGGAGCCCACCCCATACAATCCTATTTTAAGAGAGCAAGAAGTTGGCAGGGCCAAGGCAAATAGCCCTGTTTTGGTGTGGCCCAGGTCCCACCAAAACATGGGAAACTCCACCCCTGCACTCAGGTGCCCCCTTCACCGACACGCTACCACGTTGATCGGCCACACTGACGCACTACACAATTACCTGGTCTCTGTGCGGCCACGACTGCCACCAGGCAGGTGACGACGACGACCTTCATAGTGGCGATGTCGAGAGACGCGACGTGACCGGCCGGATCCGAGTCTCCGCGCCAAATGCGGCGCGCGCCGACGCCGTCCGGCGGAGGCGGCGGCCGCTCTCC
Source organism: Ashinkailepas kermadecensis (assembly GCA_034440615.1). Taxonomy (NCBI): domain Eukaryota; kingdom Metazoa; phylum Arthropoda; class Thecostraca; family Neolepadidae; genus Ashinkailepas; species Ashinkailepas kermadecensis. Next base: position 668,820 of record JAOTOM010005077.1, on the reverse strand, counting down.
CCACGGTCGGCGGCGCCACAGCATCCGGGGTGTGCCCGTCCCGGCGGCACATCAGTTCGCCGAACAGGTCAGTGGCGGCCCGTTCGGACCGCCGCCGGCCTCGTTGCGACACGTCGCGACCGACCGGTGCGGCGGCCGGAGCCGACGGCCAACCGGCGCGAGGTGGTGGACTCTCCCGCCGACCGACCGGCGCGAGGTGGTGGACTCTCCCGCCGACCGACCGGTGCGAGGTGGTGGACTCTCCCGACGGCCGGCCGGCACGGCGCGAGGTGGTGGACTCTCCCGACGGCCGGCCGGCGAGCGCGAGGTGGTGGACTCTCCCGGCGGCCGGGCGGCACGGCGCGAGGTGGTGGACTCTCCCGACGGCCGGGCGGCACGGCGCGAGGTGGTGGACTCTCCCGACGGCCGGACGGCACGGTGCGAGGTGGTGGACTCTCCCGACGGCCGGACGGCACGGTGCGAGGTGGTGGACTCTCCCGACGCGCTGATGCGCCAGCACCGTGATGCGGCCAGTTCACTGCGTTGTCCTGTGCGCCGCACCGGAACACGTGGTAATTCTTGACACCACCCTCTCTAACAACTGGTTCTGGTATGTGTATCAAAAATCTTCCGACCCTCACGGATTAAATAAACATTGCGTTACTTCAAGTAGAGGGATTCATAAAACATTTCATCGCGTGCAAATAAATCACAAGCCGTGCACCTGAGTCGGACCCCAGGCTGTGAACTGTGTGATGTGGGATACCCATGGTTGTGCGATGTGGGATACCCACGGTTGTGCGATGTGGGATACCCACGGTTCCCTAAAGTAGACACACACTGTTCCCCACATACTACGCGGTCGAGCACAGGTTCACCGGGCATCACAGGAACATGTCGAGGGGAGATAGGGTGAAGTGTTCTCGTCAGATTAATTCATAGGCTCCACAATTAGATAAACGCATTTGAGGTGGAGAATACACCCCGTCCACAGCTGAAAAAATATGCCTTGTGGTGACGTACATCTTTTCATTTGCTGTTAGTTATTGTAGTTTCGGGGCACATCCACTGCACAGGTCATATAGCGCCTATTTTTCGTTTGTTGTACGACTGATGAAAAATTAATTTACTTAGTAGGGTTGTAATACTAGTGAACTACCAATGAACTACCGCATTACCAATAATAATTTAGTTCACAAAATAGGCTCGCGATATTTATAATCATTACATACCCCGTTTTTTATACCGTAAACGTGCCAAGGAACCTGAATTGATCACTAGTTTATTCGATACTCCTCTGTTCTACGGGTTCTTTTTCCGCATTAGGGAACGGTACTCTTCTTCTACAACGAATCATCATGATACAACGAATCATCATGGAACGGTACTACATTTTTCCCGCATGCAAATCACCGCAAGTTCGCTGCCCTGGGATGTCTGGAATACAACTGAACAAAAACAATCAAATTGAGCTGGTACTACCAGCCCACTATGATCGTAGTTGCTTGTCCACGGAACGCCTTCGAAGTACGGAAAACACAAATCATGGATTCTACAGACAAATTATCGAAACTGCCACAAGCGGATCCAGGGACGGGCCATTCCGGCCATTCCCCCCCCCCCCCCGAAGCGTTTAAAAGAGGGGCCATAGGGTTTTTTGGCCCCCCGAAACCAACAGAAGTAAACTAAATTAAAATGCAATAACCTTTGCCGAGGTTAAATAGCGTCCGAATGAAGGAATCACCAATCTTAAAGGTATTTTTTAAATAATTGTTTGGAGGCCAATATGGTAGCATAGTATATCCTGACACACATCGAGGGTTCCATGCTGCTCAAGTTCTGCTTACAGCAAGAGTTGACAAAATCGGATCCACCAATATTTACACGTGCACGAACGTTGACGTGGTACAAGACGTTGAACGTGAACGTGAACGTTTTGGTAAACAAGAACAAAAATCCGGTAACTTAGAAACGATGCAGGTAAGCTATGGCCCTACACATTAAATTATGTTATTACAAAAAAAAATTGTAATGGGCCCCTTTGCCAAATAGTTGTCGAAAACCGGTGCTTTTAACCAAAAATAGTGGGAGAATGGGCACCCTCCAAATCCGTTCGACCCCTCCCCTGATGCAATTCCTAGGTACGCCACTGGGGGAGGGGGGGGGGGGGGGGGCTGACGCCGAAGACCGAAAGTTGCCCCCCCCCCCAAAAAAAAACCGGTGGGCTAGATCCGCCAGTGGAAACTGCATAATCACGTCATGCCGGTCCACCATAGTTATCGTCAGCAACGTGATGAAATAGCTTCAATTTATCAAGTGGGAAAGCAGGTGCATTGCTTCCCTATTTCATCGTGGTCCTTCGATTATCTGTGACTGCGCTTCTACTCTGTTGTCATTGCTCTGGGGCTGTCGTAGCTCAGCCGCGCGTCCACCGGCACTTTCCATCCGGGAGGCGCCCGGTGGTACTTTCACTGACTGGCAGAGTACACTGCACTCTCACATGGGTGCGGTCAAGGGCGCAGAACGTGGGTGCAGGAGAGAAAACAGTGACCAAGGCTAATCCCAGGAAGTTCAGAAATTTATGTGATCGTTCTCTGAGAATGAATTACGGTAGAGCTTCTGTTGGTCTTCCTCCTTAACCCTCGGGGGGGGGGTAGGGTGGTATGTGCCCCCTAAGGTTTTCCGCGGATAGTGAAAGAACGACGCACGGTAGCGCGGCGAAATTTGGTATGCCTTTTCCCCACATCAATTTGGAATGTTGTGTGAAAATTTTGAGGTCCGGTCATCTAGGGTCAACGGGTGTCAAGGTCAAATGAGGTCACCTCCAGAAAAGTTCAACCAGTCGTCGCGCTTTAACGGATTAAGATATTTGAACGAAACTTTCAGCTTTGCTTATCTTTAGGGATAAAGCAAAACGCACCAGAGGAACTTTTGATTTTTTCCCGTTTTTGATGACATTAGTTTTGCATATTTGCCCATGATAGCTAAAATCGAAGACTCGGGCTAAAGTATGCATTTTTATGAGAGCAAGTTGACTTCAAACGTTTTGTGGTCCGCTCTACCCGATAGAAAAAGAAAATTAAATAAAATTTAGCATAATTTTTGTTTTAAATAAAAAAAAGGCGTCAGCAAATATTTTAGGGCATGGTCGTTTTTGCCTTTCTTTTCTGATTCCTTTTTTCTCAAATTTCCACAAAATGAACTCCCCAGAGCCAAAAACATGATGGCAGTCGTGGACACAGAGGCCCCACAGTAAGGTCACCTTTGGGGGATACAATTTTGGGAGTGGTTTCTGACCCTACTCGTTGAGCGCTTTCCGATGATACCTCGGTCGCCTGAGATTGTGATCTCGAGGCGACCTACGGACTGAGTGACGCCGATTGATTATGACGTCGCCTGAGATTACAATCTCTGGGGCAGCCGACGGGCTGAGTGACACTGATTGATAGTGACCAGAAGACCGCTGACGACTCATCGCGGTGGACCATTGAAAGTTAGAAAGCTCCTGAAACAAGCTTTGGGATGGGCCCACTGCGGAGTTCACTGTGTCCATCACTGATATTTACTGGTAGTAAATGGGATAGCACCAATGATACCTGCGTTTTCAAATGTTTTGTTATGTAATCTGCCTCGATGACTGATACAGCTTTCCCCAGGAACGGGACATTAGCAACACCGGAAGCAATCATTGGATTTTATTTTGTGTTCCAAAAGTACTCCTTATTATGGAAAGCTGAATGAGAAGTTCTAGCAATTCTTGGATCCCTAATGCAATGCAACTGAGCTACAGATGTGATATAGCATTCAGCGATGCCACACTCAATTCCGAAACTTCATGCATGAAGTACCTTGTCGTTCCTATTCCAATGTATATTTCCGGCATCTGAACCAAAAACTGAGATCACTTGACCATGGTTGACCATGGTTTTACAGCCCGAGACACATACAAAATACGAGAATTCGTCAAGTGTCTCGTGGCTCGTATAGATCCGTTTCTCATCTGTGAAAAATAATGATAAACCAAGGTCAATGCTAAATCAAGAGTTGTAGCATGTATGTTTTGAGCAAGTGCTAACAATTGACGGTAGAAATGTTTTCAGTTCATGCGATTTCTGAATGTTCATGATTTCGAGGTTCCCTGAATCTGCACAGCACGATTTTCCTACTCCGGTCTGTCGATTGTCATTCGAATCTTTAAATTTTGACTTGGCAACTATTTCTAGAGCTAACCAGATGGTAGGGGAAGGAGCATTCAAAAGAGTAAACGTCGAAACAAATTACATCTCATCCACTTGACTATGAGCATGTGAGACAGCTCATCCCCCAAAACGAAGGAAGGACACAGATACGGAGTGAAATTTCATCATTAATATCTGCTATTTTATCGACGAACGAAGCAATTGCCAACCCCACTAAACGATAACAAGCTAAGGTAAAGCGTTTAGGTGGACCCGACCATAAATAGAAGCGGTGCTTGAGCACCACCTAATTTTGGATGAACACAAACTAAATTTTGGGAAATTAAATAACGCATATGGGGATACATGGAAAAACACCGTTCCAAAACATCAGCAACATGCAAAATATCACCTTCAACTGTCGGCAGCATGGGCGTCGCCTCGGATTTTCGATAAGGGACACGAGAGGGTTTCAATTACTATTTTGTCATGTAACGCCATAGGAGTAATGCTTAATCTCTGAAGTCTGGGGTGCCGTGGTGTCGCCGCCCATGGTTGGGACACTGGAAAAGAAAACGCCACTGGGAGCCTCGATGTGATGCCTTTGTAGTCCTATTTACATTCTCAGAATACAGTCTAGGCCCAATAATCTCTGGAACAATAAACAAAATCACTTTTGCACCACACGCTTTCCACCACGTGGTTCAGCAAGTTGAGACATTGGTGAAAAGCAGAGCAATGTTGGTGCAACCAGTGGCGTCGCCACGAAATTCTTCCAGGGGGGGCAATGTTGATAGGGGGCCTCCTGCTCCCCGAAAAGGGGCCTCCACTGTGTTAGGGCCTCCTCTTGCTTTTAGGCTCTTAGTATGGTTTCCGAATGGGAACATGATTTCATATTGATGTCTTGTTTGTTCTTGGCATGGTATATAATTTACGCAAAGCGCAGTAGCAATAATTTTTTTTTTTTCGGTGAGAACCGAGCCATACCAGGGTATAAATAAGCAAGTGTAGATAAATACGTCCGTGCCAAAACAAACCAATATCTTTATGCTTTATCGACGAAAAGAATCTTCCCGCTGGCCTCTAGATTGTAGCGAGCTGGTGGGGCTCGTGCTGAGCATATCTTAAAGATATCTCCAATTGATCAACCCGCTTCTTTGTTCACCAAGTTTAACTGAATATAGCTAGGTTCATCACTACTGTTAGTCATTCCCACCGGCTTGATCTCATAAACAAACAAACGATCATTTCTCAGTCCCAGGACAACAATTTCACGAAGGTGACAACGAGAAGTGGATTGAATCGGTTTTCTGATCGTCATCTTAGGGATTTATTAATTTTTTTCTCACAACATTTGGTGCTGGCTGCAAGGCACTTGGCACAGAAGCTAAACTAATAAATACTCCGCGAATAAATTCACGGCAAGAACAAGCATTGAACAATCATGCATCAATGGCAATGCAACAATGTAACAATGACAATGCATAAATAATGCAAAACCTTCGAATTCCACGCCGTCACGCCCATGGTTATCGCTGTATTGTACCGTTTTGTAAAGTATGTCGTTGAGAAGGTACTGAAGCTGGGAAGCTCTAATCATGCAGGCTGTAATCACAGAAGACAACTTTGTAGGAAGAAAATACATTTTAAAACATCATTCCTCCCATTTAATATGGGGCATCGGTGTTGTTTTGTATGCTTGTGAGGGGGAATTTACCCCCGCAATGTTGGCTTTGCTCCATGGGCGTAAGTTCTGAAAATTATTGGGAGACCAGTGACGCACCCATATTTGCGTGAAGGGGAGGGGCAAACGTATTTGGAGGGGGTCCAACTACGGAATATAGTCTTCCGATTTCGACCGCTATTTTGTCAAAGGGGAACTTTTTAAATAAAATAATTAGTGATCAACTGAATTATCCTGTGGAGGGGTCTAATCTACCACTATCGTTTCTGATTCGTCGGATTTCAACCCTCCCACAACCTGTTCAAATGTATTCTTTTGATATTCCTTGAGAAGTCACCTCGCACTGCTGAAATTACACCTGCACAAATCACTTTAAAATGTAAAATTTTCAAATTTCAGACATTCCAGTTCATAGTGCCCGGTCGCCACGACGCCAACGTTAGTGCACGTGCACACCCATCTTGCGCATTCGGCGCATTCGCCACACTTCGTGCGATGCTACGGATTCTGCTGGGCCTCCTACGCTTTGTTAATTGCTGCCACATGATAGACTTGCGCCATATCTGACGTGATAAAATGCTTCGTATGGGCGTTCGCTGCGAAAATTCGATTAATTAAATTCGATCATTAGTTCCCTTCTTACCATATTTTATGGTGAAGAAATGCGGATACCCGCTGAGCTTTGATGCACCTCATATCTTTGATTAAACATGCTTCCAGGTTGGCTACCGAACCGAAGCCCTGCCTGAGTGTACTTCTTTGGACCCGTTTCGTATTTCTTCGTCTACGGATGTGTCTTAAGGCTCCAATTCATTTTTGTTAGAGGTCCAACGCATTTTCGAAACCCCTGCTCGTTTTAGGGTTTTGTTGCTTTTTTGCGCACCGAATATTTTTGTTTTAGTTGTCGGGGCGCTTTCAAAGATCTCGATGTGTTTACTTAGTGCCCGGTATTTTTGTTCGTTTTGGGATCATGTTGCTTTTTGCGGCCCCAGCCTCTTTTCAGGCCCTTGTGCGGTCATATGGCCCCTATGTGCCTTGCGAGCTTCCGGTGTTTTTGTTTTTTGTTTTTTTTAGTGTTCCCGGTATATATATGTAGTTATGGCTACAACGCATGTTTTCGGACCCTGCCGCTTTTTACGAGACTGCGCTTTGAAGGGCCAGTCGCATTTTCGGTCACTGTTGTGTTCTTAGGGTCCCGCTGTGTTTATTTGGGGCTTCTGACGCACATTTGTGGGGCCCCAGTACGACTTTGAGGTTTCGGTGCGATTTTTCTGGGTCCCAGCGCGACTTATCGCGCCCAGGCGCGTGGTTCCGGGACCCAACGCCAGTTATCTGGGCTCAACGCGATTTTTGTTGATCTCTTCTGAATTTTCTTTAACTTCCGAATCCCGCCCTGATTTTTCGAGTCCCTGGTGCCATGTTTTTGTATCTCACCTCGATTTTCTTCGAGCTCCGGTATGTTTTTCGATGCCGTACGCGATTTGTCAAGGCATCTGATGACATGTTCGGTGCTCCAGAACCATTGTCCTGACCCGGACTTTTTTGCAATCCCTCCTGATTTTTTAGGGCTCCGGCTTTATTTTTCGGATACCGATGGGACTTTGGGGGTCACACGGTGCCTATGTGGGGCCATAGACGCCAATTGTTGGCAGCCCGACGTTAATTTTTGATGCCCAGACCAAATTTTGGTACTACCGATGGGTCCGAGCGCGAAATTTTTGGTACTACCGAATTGTGGGTCCGAGCGCGAAATTTTGTGGGACCGGTTCGAGTTTGCGGGGCGCGTTGTACTTAGCTGTGACCCCAACGCGATCTTGGTGGTTCCTTTTGCAGATTTTCGTACCTCGGAGCGAGTTTTCTGGGGCCCGACGTATTTACTTTGAGCCCCTACGCGAATTCTGGTGGACCGACGCGAATTTTTGTGGTCCCAGCGCGACTTTTGGGGGCCTCGGCTCGATTCTTGGGAGCATATCCCTCTTAGGAGGGAGGGGCCATTTGCCCCTTTGATATGTCACTGCGGCCACCGAAGGAGTTCTATTTTTTCTATAGGTCCTTATGTGATATTTTTGGGTCCTGGTACGATTCTTCGGTCTCCAGGTGCGATTTTTTTCGGTGGCCTGACACGTTTTTTCCCAGTGCCCAACGGGTTTTGCGGGGACTTTGACCTGATTTTTTTGTGCGCAGAGTGACATTCCGGTTGATAATTGATGTTTGGGGCAGCAGCAACCTTTGGGGTCCAGGCGCGACTTTTTTGGTTCCCAGTGAGATTTTCGAAGGCTGCGACGCGACTTTTTTAGTCCAATGTAATCTTTTGTGTCCCGACGTCATTTGCTTGGATCCCTAGCGCGAGTTTTAGCGACCTCGACACTTTGTGGGTGTCCAATACGTTTTGGATGCTTTTGGTGTCATTGTTGGGGCCCAAGAGTGATTATCCATGTCCGGATTGTTTTTCGTTGCCCCGTCTTCATTTGTGTACAAATGATACTGTTGGGGAACGGTGCGACTTATCGTGCCCCTAGCGTGATTTTCATGATCCGGGCGTGAATTTTTGGTACCCATAGGCTCAGCGAGATTTTCAGGGGCCCCGGCCGGATCTTTTTGGGCATATGTCGTGATTTTCAAGTACCCCGGCACGACTCCTGCCATTTCCGATGCTTCTAGAAAATTATGTACCTCCTCTCGCGTCTTAGGGGTCTCGTCTCATTTCCTGGAGCTTCTTTACCGGTTTTGGACGTCTTCTCGTCCGTCCTACCCTCCTCCATATTCAATGGTCCTCCTCTCCCGTTTTGGAGGACCTCCTCCCACATCCTGGGGCCCATTTAACATGGCATGGGACTTCCACTCATGTTCCAGGGGCATCCTCTGCCAAATTAGGGGCCTCCTGCCACGCCTCGTGGGCCTCCTCCTTTGTCCTCGCAAAGCTTACCCGTCTGGAGGGGATCTTCAATTTTGGAAACCTCGCCTCCTTCCATACCTGCTACCTACCACTCCCATTTTAAGGGCCTTCTCTCATTTCCTGGGAATTCCTTCCGGTCGTCGGGGCCTCATTGGGTCCTGGAGACCTCCTACTCCATCTCGAGGGACTCCTCTCGAGTCCGGCAGGGGCCTCCTTTTTCTTTTTGAGGCTTTCTTTTTCAAATTAGGGGCCTCCTCTCACGTCTTCGGGCCTCCTGTTCCGCGTTTTGATTCTATCTTTTCCCATTTTAAGGTTGGCCTCTTATCTCCTGGTGGACTCCTGTTCTCTCTTAGGTGGCTCCTCTTCCAAATTACACGCAACCTTTCCTATCTCAGTTACCTTGTCATTTCCTGGGGACCTTCTTACCCGTCTTGAAGCCTTCTTTCTCGCCTGGGAGCCATCCCTCTTATCTAATGGCCATTCTCTCCTATTTTAGGGGCTTCCTCGTGCATCATAGGGTCTCTTTCCAATCTTATATCGTCCTCTTCCGAATTAGGTGCTTCCTGCCACTTTTCTGGATTATCCTTTTCTATCTTGGTGGAACCTTACCCGTTTCGGGGACTGCTTTTACGTCTCCGAAACCTCATCTCATATCCACTGGTTTCTCTTCCGTCTTAGGGCCTTCTCTCATTTTCTGAGGTCTCCCTTCCCGTATTGGGGCCCCCTTTGCAATACTGGGGGCCTCCTTTGCAATCCTGAGGGCCTCCTTTGCAATCCTGGGGGCCTCCTTTTGCAATCCTGGGGGTCTCCTTTGCAATCTTGGGGGCCTCCTTTTCAATCATGGGGGCCTCCTTTGTAATCATGGAGGCCTCCTTTGCCATCCTGGGGGCCTCCTTTGCAATCCTGTGGGCCTCCTTTGCAATCCTGGAGGCCTCCTTTGCAATCCTGGGGCCTCCTTTGCATTCCTGGGGGCCTCCTTTGCAATCCTTGAGTCCTCCTTTGCAAACCTGGGGGCCTCCTTTGCAATCCTGGGGGCCTCCTTTGCAATCCTGGGGGCCTCCTTTGTAATCCTGGAGGCCTCCTGTGCAAACCTGGGGGCCTCCTTTGCAATCCTGGGGGCCTACTTTTTAATCCTGGGGGCCTACTTTTTAATCCTGGGGGCCTCCTTTGTAATCCTGGGGGCCTCCTTTGTAATCCTGGAGACCTCATTTTCAATCCAGGGGGCCTCCTTTGTAATCATGGAGGCCTCCTTTGCAATCCTGGGGGCCTCCTTTGCAATCTTGGGGGCCTCCTTTTCAATCATGGGGACCTCCTTTGTAATCATGGAGGCCTCCTTTGCAATCCTGGGGGCCTCCTTTGCAATCCTGTGGGCCTCCTTTGTAATCATGGAGGCCTCCTTTGCAATCCTGGGGGCCTCCTTTGTATTCCTGGGGGCCTCCTTTGCAATCCTTGAGTCCTCCTTTGCAAACCTGGGGGCCTCCTTTGCAATCCTGGGGGCCTCCTTTTCAATCCTGGGGGGCCTCCTTTGTAATCCTGGAGGCCTCCTTTGCAATCCTGGGGGCCTCCTTTGCAATCCTGGGGGCATCCTTTGCATTCCTGGGGGGCTCCGTGCCAATTGTTGGCACTCTCGTGATTTCTGGGGCCTCCTATCCTCTCCTAGGTGACTCCTTCTTCAAATTAGGGGCCTCCTCTCACGTCTTGGAGGCCTCCTCTCGTGTCTCGTCGGCCTCATTGCTCACTTTTTCCCTGTGCATTTCCGGATAGGGGCCTCCTCAAATTTCAGGGGGGGGCGGCGCCCCCCCCTGTTTGACGGCAGGGGGGGCGACTGCCCCCCCCTGCCCCCCCGGTGGCGACGCCCTTGGGTGCAACACAAACGTGCAACGGCGACAAAAAAACATTTGACCGCAATACCAGCTTCGACGGCCGGCCACCTGGCGAGCAAACGACACTTGCCACATCAGTCGCGGGCAATTCGAGGTACGCCACAGCCAGCAAGTGGCAACGCAGTGAAGACACAATTCGACGCTAGGTGTTCACTGACTTTATAGGCAACAATCTATGCACAAACTGGGTGCATATTGGCTCGATAATCGGAATGTATTGTCCATTAAAGAGCATGCGCAATCACACTGAAGGCCGACATTTCATGAAGTATACAGTGCCATGCCATGTTAAAAAGACCAGCACAAAAACAGGTTATTACCCAAATGAGTTCTTTAAAACTTGTGAGCTCAGTAAATAACAGTCAATGTTTGGAACAGATGTGCTGTACAAAATAGCATATGCGGAAGTGTATTTGACAGAGTTGTGGTGTACACAACCATGTGCGAAAGTGTAACTTGGTGCTTCTGGGCCCAAATTCCAAGTGCACGTGACAGAGGAATCCTTCCGACGGATGACAGATGACATGAACAATATTACGATGGACAACTCTGTTACTACACCATAATCTGAGTAAAAATATTCACGTTCTGGACGGAGAAGTTACACAAGCTGGCATTCTTCTTGTTGGTTTGGTCAAAGCTTAAAACAGTTGTGCTGCACAAAATATCATGTGCGGGAGTGTAATATTTGTTGCCAATAAGACGCTTATTGTCCCACATTCCAAGTACAAGTAACAGACGACAGTTCGGACGGCTGACAGGTGACATGAACAATATTACGGTGAACAAGTCAGCTACTACACCATGGTCTGGGTAAAAAGATTCACTTTCTGGACGGACAAGTTACACAGACTGGCAGTCTTCCAACAAGATCACGTTCTACAAGAGTGGCCTTTTACGCAGGAGCCCCGCCGACTTCAGTCGAGTGCACGTGACCTGCCGTCGAGCCTGCTGCAGCACTTGTGGCGACACGGCCTTCAGACCACTGCTCAACCTACAGCTGCGACGCGCCAGCGCCACCTGCTTCGCCAGCCGTTTCACCAGCTGCTTCACCAGCCGATTCACCAGCTGCTTCGCCAGCTGCTGTCCAGCCGCAGAGCATGAGCTGACCGAGAGGTCGACTTCAGAGCGTGCTATGAGCGCTAGCTGCCGAATAGTCTGTCGCCGGGCAGCCGTTCACACGGCGAGCACCGACAGGTCTGGGGCCGGTAGGACCTGACATCTAATTGGCGAGTCGCACCAGTCATAGCTACCTTCAAGTACATGTCATTCACCCAGCTGGCAAACGTGCCGATACAAAGAAAAAAAAAACATTTTCATTGACAAAAATACATGGTGGTCCGATAGCTGCCGCGACACCTCACGCGACCAAAGACGTTACCATCAGTACCCAAAGCTGCCAATTCTCGTCGCCACCATCGCTAGTACATGTCGTGACCCTTATCTACGATGCGAGCGGCGATTTTCTTGGCTGTGATTTTCGCCTCGGTATGCATGATGAAGCATGCTATCAGCTGGATGAAGGCAGCCAGTACCGCTGAAAATGCAGACACAGATGAGGAAAACTGGAGAAATGTGTAGCATAGACTCACAGCAACGGTATAATATGAATCGGGGAGCACACGACGCCGTCGGTTACTATTTATGTTGTCATTCCATGCGGGTATTACTAAAAGCCATGGCTGGTTTCTATTGGTAATGGCGGGATTACAATGCTTTGAATATATCAACAGGAAAAAAAGAACCACCCTAAACAAAGCCAGCAAACACTTGAATATTAGCATCTTCCAGCGTTGCCGGGAAACCAGTCTAAAGTTGCCTAAAGCATTGAAGCATTAACCATGTATTTGCATACCGTTTCGAAGCCATGAGCCCCACCACGTGTACTTGGAATAGATCGCCAACCATACTTTTTACAAGAGAACATTGTGCCATTGGGGTTCTATGAAGAGCATGAGGTTTACTAAAATCGCCACAACGGATCCCTATTTGTGTTGGATCGCTATGCCTGAAGCGTTAAGCCGAGCGCCGCGTTAGCCTCACTCGTAGTGTAAGCCTCACCGCCACCAGCCGCTAGACCGCCGAGTCGCGCGTGCGCGGCTTTGCCGGGTGCCTGCTCTCCAGCTTGCGCTGCTTAATGCGCGCGTCCGCAAGGAACAGTGACATGTCGACAAGGGCCACGAACGCAGCCAGCACTCCTGGCGACGACCGGACGAACCGTTAGTGTTGGAGAAGTTCGTCTAGCGACACGATAGCGCGAGTTTCCGTAGCATGCATGTGCACGCAGTTATTAGCAGCGCCAAGGTGTGTCTTCCGTTCACTGAGACGTCACTTGTGGATATTTTCTACATGGATAAGAGGGAGGGGTGCTGAAAACTAGTGATTTAACATCCGTGGGTTGGCGCAATTATTACTTCATCTAGTTCATCCGAAATAGCACACGGATTGTAACGTGATACTGAATTAGAGCCGGCTAGTTTCTTTTCTTTGTGCACCATCCGCCATGGCCATGCAGCACTCATAACTTATCTATTTACACAGGAAAAAAAGGACGGATCGTCGGTGGCAACGATCGGCTAAATTCAGCAGCAGATGTCATTCCGAATGCAAAATGAACGGGGTGTCGCCAATTCAGTCGGGGTGCAACAGGCGTAAATATCATTCCAGTCCAGATTGGACAATCAAGGAGTCTTCGCCTGGCAGTTCTCGCAACGAAAGGTAGTTCTGATCACCAAAATACCGGCCGCACCAGTCGGCGAATGACGGAAAGACACAACATGACACATCGTTAGTGGCACACGGCAGCTGGAACAGCAGGGGATACCTTCACCACGAAGAAGGCGTGAGTGGGCAGTGCATGAGCCCTATTCACATCGATTCCAGCATGCAGGTTGGACAGATATGTTTGCCAGGTTTCGAAGGATAATTCCTGCACACGTTACATTGACACGCCGATCGAGAATACCAGCAAGGAAACTTGCACGTGACTGTTTCCTTGCCCGCTGCTCAGATTTTCTTTCCCGCTGCTAACATTTTCTTACCCGCTGATGCTAGCCTTGCAAATATGAAAAATAACTGATATTTAATTCAAAATATGAGTGTATCACGCAATACATCATCACTTTGGTGCAGATACATGCATAGATGGCGCTAGTTATAATCGCCGAATAAAACAATGTATTGCTTGCAAAAAATTACAACGAGGTCAAAAGTTCAAGCGGCCCTACGTCCCAGCGTCCTTGCTTCACCTCCATCTGTTCAGCGTTGCTTCCCTCTCCTGCTTCACATTTTCTTGTCTTGTTATGCAAGGACGACACCTCAAAATCTTCCCCATCTTCTCTTCACCATACCTATTATGTAGTTGCTAAACACTACATTCGAACTTTCGAGTTCCATATCTAAAATGCGACTTTTTAGTTCTGAGGCTCAGCATCCTTCTCAAGCTTGTTTGCTAGTAGGCAGTATTTATGTTCGCTTTTCACGCCTTCAATACTTTTTGGTTTCATTACTGACGTGCATGATGATGCTTTCCTCATTCAGCATTGTTGAGTTAGAGTGATCTACTAATATGTATTGGACAAGTGAAAACTTAGGCTTAATCATGAATACTGTAAAGAAGCATAGGCATCATACAATCAAAAATAGTTTTACTGGTAAACCGAAAAAATAGAGGCCGAGATTCGACACACCTTTGGCAGCATGTCAATGTGCAGGAAAAGCATTCCAGCCCTCGCCGCAAAAGCAATGTTGACAAACCTCGGTTGTTTATAACTTCGGACCTCGTGCCTAACCGGCACTCCGCCCCATGTTCAAAACAACCTCGGTTTTTCAACTTTACCTTTCGCAGTCCCCGGAAAGAATATATAGTACTGCAGCTTCAGAATAAAATAAAAACACTATATTGAGAGCCTACTGCAGGTTGGTAATCAGCATGCTGAAAACTGTAGCCCAGGAGTAACCACCGATCGCCAGCTCTCCCAGGTTGCCATACCAGCACCTAGCCCTCCCTCCTCGACTTGTTCATTTTACTTCCAAATGCATTGGCATGTGGGCTGGTCCTACCAGTTCGCGCCATCCCTCACACCGCGTATTTAGTCCGCGACATTCCATTACCAGACCACCGCTGCGGACAATATCCGCATACATGGTCTCGGAAAGAACTGAGCCATACGGGGAAACTCGCATAGCTCGCAGCAGGTTCCCAAAACACAAGCACAGCTGCTGTGTTGGTGTTTTGAGAACCCGCTACGAGTTAACAATACTAATGTCGGCAGGTGTGGCACTGGCACCGGCACGAATTGACGTCATCTTGGCGCAATACCTAGCTGCCTTCATATAACCTTACTGGAGTTAGTCAGCTATTTTGGCTTTTGAGTGCATCATCTGCCATGGTTATATAGCTCACCAATACACCTTTTTTGTTCTAATGACTAAGGCGATATTAATTTTTTTTAACCCGCGCCGTCTCGGATACCGCGCCGTTGATAACCGCCCCCTAAGGTTTTCCGCGGACAGTGAAAGAACGGCGCGCGACAGCGCGCCGAAATTTGGCATACCTTTTCCCACACCACTTTGGCATGTTGTATCACAATTTTGAGGTCAGGCCATCTAGGGTCAACGAGTTAGTTAAGGTCAAGTGAGGCCACCAGAAATGTTGAACCAGTCGTCACGCTTTAACGGATAGAGATATTTTAATGAAACTTTCGGCGTTTTCTTGTCTTTAGGGATGAAACAAAACGCACCAGAGGCATTTTTTTCCCCAGTTTTTTATTACTTATTAGTTTTGCATATTTGCCCATAAGAGCTAAAATCGAAGATTCTGGCAAAAGTAAGTTTTTTTATGAGAGCAAGTTGACTTCGAACAACGTTTTTCGGTCCACTCTCCCGATTAGAAAAAGTGAAGAAAACTGAAAACTCAAAATTTTGAAATTTCGAACAAGAATGGTGATTTTTGTGTGGACAAAATGTTTAGGGCCATGGTCGATTTAGCCTTCTTTTCTGAAACCAAATAATTTTTGCTTCTTCAGATCTCCCCCAAAATGAACTCCCAGAGCCAAACAAAATGATGCAAACTGCAAACTGTAAACATCGTGAAAACTTAGGCCCCCTCGTGACGTCACTTTTTTGGGGGGATACATTTTTGGGGGTGGTGTCTGGCCCTGCTCGTCGAGCGCTTTCCAATGACACCTCTTTCGTTTTCGTGCACGCTTAGTTTGGAGATTAGAGGGGGTGTATCACCCCCCCCCCCAAGATGGGGTGTGAGGATATGACCGGAAAGACGGGGAGGGTTAAATACCGGAAATTCCTGAGGAAAAAACTCGCATGTGAACTCACTACTGTGTGATGGATCGACATTTATGTGAAGTCACAGATGAGGAGCTCAGCGATGCCCGGCTGTCGGCCATTGAATTTTGTGAAAAAAAAAACTATTGAGTCCCTTCAAGTTTGGCTCACATCCAGTGGCGTCGCCACGAAATTCTTCCAGGGGGGGGGGCAAGGTCGGAAGGGGGCCTCCTGTTCCCCGAAAGGGGGACTCCATTGTGTTAGGGTCTCATATTGTTTTCAGGCTCTTACTATGGTTCGAGAATGGGGAACATGATTTGATATTGGTGTTTTGTTTGTTCTTGGCATGGTGCATCATTTACTCAAAACGAAATAGCACTAATAATTTTCGCTGAAAACTGGGTCATGCCAGGGTATAAATAAGTAATATTTGGATAAATACATAAGTGCCAAAACAAACCAACGTCTCAATGCTTTCTCGAATCTTCCCGCTGGCCTCTAGATTGCAGCGAGCTGGCGGGGCTGGTGCTAAGCATATCTTACAGATATCTGCCATTGATCAACCCACTTTTAAGTCCTCCAAGTCTAACTGAATATAGCTAGATTCATCACTACTGTTATTTATTCCCACCAGCTTCATGTCATAAGCAAAGCTTGAACGATCATTTCTCAGTCATAGGACGACAATTTCGCAAAGGTGACAACGAGAAGTGGATTGCATTGGTTTTCTGAGCGCCATCTTAGGAATTTGTTTATTTTTAGAACATTTGGTGCTGGCTGCAAAGCAACTGTCACACGAGCTAAAATATATCCTCAGCGAATGAATTCACGGCAAGAAAAAGCATTGAACAGCAATGCATAAATGACAATGCAACAATGCAACAATGTCAGTGCATACATAATCCAAACCTTCAAATTCCACGCCGTTACGCCCATCGTTTTCGCTGTGCTGTACCGTTTTGTAAATGACTGAGAAGGTATGGAAGCTGGGAAGCTCTAATCATGCAGGCTGTAATAACAGAAAAGAAGTTTGTTGGAAGAAAATGCATTTAAAAACATCATTCATCCCATTTTATATGGGGCATGGATGATGTATTGTATGCTTGTGAGGGGTAATTTGTCCCCTCAATGTTGATTTTGCCCCATGGGCGTATGTTTCGGAAAATTATTGAGGGACCAGTGGAGTACCTATATTTGCGTCAAGCAGGAGGGGGCAAACGGATTTGCAGGGGAGGGGGGGAGGCACCTACGCCCATTAAAAAGTCCTTGGATTTCGACCGCTATTTTGTCAAAGGGGATATTTCGAAATAATATAATTAGTTATCCACTAAATTGTCCTGTGGAAGGGCCTAATCTACCACTATGGCTTCTGATTGGTCGGATTTCAACCCTAACTCCACCACCCAGTTCTAAGGTTTTCTTTTGGTACCTTGATAAGTTACCTCACACTGCTGAAATTACACCTATACCACAAAACCGGATCGGTATCCCAAAAATTCAAGCTGGAGCCCTCCAAAAAAGGAGATTCCCACAAATAAATGTCCGGATCAGGAAAATGGCTCTGGAGCACGGAACATTTTTTTCCAGATGCCTTGAAAAATTGCGTATGGCACCGAAAAGCAGGCCGGATCTCGAAAAATCGAGGTGGGATGCAAAAACATGGCGCCAGAGGCTCGAAAAATCAGGCCGGGATTCGGACATAAAAACCCAGAAAAGATCCACAAAAAATCGCGTTGAGCACAGAAAGCTGGCGTTGGGTCTCCGGAACCACGCGCCTGGGCGCGATAAGTCGCGCTGGGACCAAGAAAAATCACACCGAAGCCCCAAAATCGTACTGGGGCCCCACAAATGTGCATCAGAAGCCCCAAATATACACAGCCGGACCCTAAGAGTACAACGGTGCCCGAAAATACAACTAACCTTCCAAAGCGCACGGAGTCTCCCAAAAAGCGATAGGGCCTTAAAACATGCGTTGCAGCCCTAAATAAACATGCCGGGAGCTCCAAAAAAATACACTGCAAGCAGGAAAGGCGCACAGGGGCCATGAGAACGCACAAGGGCCTGAAAAAGAGGCTGGGCCGCAAAAGACAACATGGTTCCAAAACGTACAAAACGACCGGGAGCTAAATAAACACATCAGGATCTTCGAAAACGCCCTGCCACGTAAAACATACTCGGTGCACAAAAAAGCAACAAAGCCCTAAAACGAGCAGGGTTTCGAAGATGTATTAGGCCCACAACTTTAATTTAAAATGTATTACCCACCACTTTAAAATACAAAATTTCACAATTTCAGGCATTCAAGTTCATAGCACCCGGTCGCCACGACGGCAACGTCAGTGCACGTGCACACCCATCTTTCGTATTCGGTGCATTCGCCACACTTCGTGCGATGCTACGGTTTCTGCTAGGCCTTCCGCGTTTTGCTAATTGCTCTCCTATTTGCTAATTGCTCACCTCTCCTAGGTGACTCCTTTTTTAAATTAGGGGCCTCCTCTCACGTCATGGGGGCCTCCTTATCTGTGTTTGGAGCCTCATTATCCTCTTAGCAGGGTGCTTTTGCGTCCTAGTCCTAGATTTTCTCTTCTAGGGTCCTCCTCTTCCAAAATATGGGCCTCATCTGGCTGGTCTCGGTGGCCTTCTCTCATTCCTGCGGAGACCTTCTTACCCGTCTTGGGGCCCCTATTGCGTCCGGAGAAATCTCCCCTATCATGTCTTAATTTTATATTGCAGGGGCATCTCTTCCGTCTTGGGGGCCTCGTTTTCCAAATTAAGACTATCCTGCCACCCATCGGAAGCCTTTTCGTCTAACCTGGGTGGCTTCTTGCCCGTATCAGTGGCATCCTTTCCGTCCTGAGGGCCTCCTTTTCGTACTGGGGCCTCCTTTTCGTCCTGGGGCCTCCTTTTCATCCTGGGGGCTACCTCCCAATCTCTGTTCTACGTCTTAGGGGCCTCCTTTTCGTCCTTAGGTGCATCCTTTTCGTCCTTAGGTGCATCCTTTTCGTCCTCAGGTAATCTTTTCGTTCTGGGGGCCTCTTTTTCGTCCTGGGGCCTCCTTTTAGTCCTGCGGGCCTCCTCCCAATCTCTGTTATACGTCTTGGGTGCTTCCTTTGCGTCCTGGGGGCATCCTTTTCGTCCTGGGGGCCACCTTTTCGTCGGGGCACCCCACAATCTCTGTTCTACGTCTTAGGGGCCTCCTTTTCGCCCTGGGTGCCTCCTTTTCGTCCTGGGGGGCCTCCTTTTCGTCATGGGGGCCAGCTCCCAATCACTGTTCTACGTCTTAGGGGCCTCCTTTTCGTCCTGGGGGCCTCCTCCCAATCTCTGTTCTACGTCTTGGGTGCTTCCTTTGCGTCCTGGGGGCAACCTTTTCGTCCTGGGGGCCTCCTTTTCGTCCTGGGGGCCACCTCACAATCTCTGTTCTACGTCTTGGGGCCTCCTTTTCGTCCTGGGGACCTCATCCCAATCCCTGTTCTACGTCTTGGGAGCATCCTTTTCGTCCTTGGGTGCATCCTTTTCGTCCTGGGGGCCTCTTTTTCGTCCTGGGGGCCTCCTTTTCGTCTTGGGGGCCCCCTTTTCGTCCCGTCCTGAGGGCCTACCTCCCAAATCTCTGTTCTACGTCTTAGGGGCCTCCTTTTCGTCTTGGGGGCCTCCTTTTCGTCCTGGGGACTGCCTTTTCGTCCTGGGGGCCTCATCCCAATCTCTGTTCTACGTCTTGGGGGCCTCCTCCCAATCTTTGTTCTACTCTTGGGTGCCTCCCTTTGCGTCCTGGGGCCTCCTTTTCGTCCTGGGGGCCTCCTTTTAGTCCTGGGGGCCTCCTCCCAATCTCTGTTCTACGTCTTAGGGGCCTCCTTTTCGTCCTGGGGACCTCATCCCAATCTCTGTTCTACGTCTTGGGGGCCTCCTTTTTGTCCTTGAGTGCATCCCTTTCGTTCTGGGGGCCTCCTTTCGTCCTGGGGGCCTCCGTTTAGTCCT
Source organism: Ashinkailepas kermadecensis (assembly GCA_034440615.1). NCBI lineage: Eukaryota > Metazoa > Arthropoda > Thecostraca > Neolepadidae > Ashinkailepas > Ashinkailepas kermadecensis. The sequence continues at coordinate 648,945 of JAOTOM010005077.1, read as the reverse complement.
GGGGGCCTCCTCCCAACCTCTGCTGTTCTACGTCTTGGGGGCCTCCATTTTCGTCCTGGGGGCATCCTTTTCGTCCTGGGGGCCTCCTTTTCTTCCTGGCCCTGTCCTGGGGGCCTCCTTTTCGTCTTGGGGGCCCCTTTTGTCCTTGGGTACATCCCTTTCGTTCTAGGGCCTCCTTTTCTTCCTGGGGGCCTCCTTTTCGTCCTGGGGGCCTCCTTTTCGTCATAGGGGCCTGCTCCCAATATCTGTTCTACTCATTTGCGCCTGGGGGCCTCCTTTTCGTCCTGGGGGCCTCCTTTTCGTCCTGGGGACCTCACCTCCCAATCTCTGTCCTACGTCTTGAGGGGCCTCCTTTTTGTCCTTGGGTGCCTTCCTTTTCGTCCTTGACCTCATCCCAATCTCTGTTCTACGTCTTGGGGGCCTCCTTTTTGTCCTGGAGGCCTTCCTTTTCGTCCTGGGGGACTCCTTTTCGTCCTTGGAGGCCTCCTCCCAATCTCTGTTCTACGTCTTGGGGCCTCCTTTTCGTCATGGGTGCCTCCTCCTAATTTCTGTCCTACGTCTTGGGGCCTGCTTTTCGTCATGGGGGCCTCCTTTCCTTCATAGGGGCCTCCTTCCCAATCTCTGTTCTACGTCTCTTATAGAGACCTGATTATATTTCCTGGGGGCCTCGTCAGTCTTGAGGCCTCATTGACAGTATGATCTTTTGTCCCGTCGGCCTCCTTGCTCACTTTTTTTGCTGTGCATTTGCGGATGGGGGCCTCCTCAAATTTCAGGGGGCGGCGCCCCCAGTTTCACGGCAGGGGGGCGATTGCCCCCCCCCCCCCGGTGGCGGCGCCCTTGCTCACATTCCTATGGTCAAAGAAGGATGAATCGTGAGAAATGGCCCTATTATTTTTGTGCTGTTCCAAACAACATGAATGCATCCATTAGTAGGGCAGAAGCCGTACTCACGGCCTCCAGAAGCTCGAAAGGATCAGGAGTTTCCCCAGTGATGCTGCACTCCGAAGCGATTCGCTCATTGTAGCTCGGGATACCAATTGCTGCAACGACCAGGTTTTTACCAGAGGCGAATGCAGAGGGGGCACTGGGGGAATGTGCCCCTATGGAAAGGTGGAGCCCCTTTGATCGGGAAAGGTGTCCCTCCGGGAAGGCTCGAGTGTACCTCATCCGCTCACCGGATGTTTAAGCCAAAAATAAACCATTGAGATAAAAAATCCACATTAGAATACTTGAGTGTACCCCTCCCCCTCCCAGCCCCGCTCAACAAATTTTTCGCCGAAGGCATCGCCTCCAGGAACTTACACAGGAGCACCCTACCGAAGAAATTGCTCCCCTCCAGACGAATGTTTCCTCATGAAAATTCCTCGATCCGCCCTGGTGTATACCAATGCTAAACAGGTCTCATCCGAGGTAGTGAGAGGTGGCGAGGGGTGGCGAGGGGTGGCGATGGGAAGTGAGAGGTGGCGATGGGAAGTGAGAGGTGGCGATGGAAAGTGAGAGGTAGCGAGGGGTAGCGATGGGTGGCGAGAGGTGGCGAGGGGTGGCGAGGGGTAGCGATGGGAAGTGAGAGGTGGCGAGAGGTGGCGAGGGGAAGTGAGAGGTGGCGAGGGGTGGCAAGGTGTGGCGAGGGATGGCGGGCTCGAGGTCTGGGTCCCGTCCGTAGCAGTGAAGATTGCTGTTGTCTATAGAACTTCAGGTGGCAAATAGTGTTAAGACCAGCTATTATTACCTACCTACCATTACCACCTTGGTCACATGTCATCAGATCAACTGCTGCTTTAAAGAGGAAAAGTGAAACATCCAGAAAAGCACATATTAACATTCAAGACTATGGATGAGCATCGCATATGGGATATGGGAATGAATATAATGCTGAATGTGAGTGCTCCCTCCTCTAACCTTAACCTGTGGCATAGCATATGGTCACAGCCAACTCTATGATAAAGAAAATCTGCATAGAAACGCTCAACGTACGTTTTCCCGAGCGTGATGCGTATCGCTGATTCTCAGACTCCTCATCCGTAACGTCGGCATCACAAGATGGTTTTACAAACTATCGCACCATTTAACCGCATTTCTTGAATTATGTCGTAAATGCTCATGCAGTGAAATGCCTTGACTTTGTCCATACAATATTATCACCGTTTTTTGCAACTGAAAACCCACAACGTTAAACACCCATGGGAGTAATACACAAGAAACTTCGTGGACAAGGCGATTAAAGTAGAGGGACAGCCAGGACCACCAGCAGTTAAATAACCAGGTAAGAGATGGAATATTCATTCTCACCAAGGCCGTAGCTCCAGGACAGGTAGTTGTGCTGCTTGTCATGAGTCCACTCATAATCACGTCCCATGCTTCCGAATACTATGATGGCCAGCGTGCCGAATATGCCTGGTGAGCAGCCCACGCACACAGGAGTCAGTACAGTGATATCTGACCGCACATCTCGTGGTGGTGGTGGAGTGGTGCTCTAGGGCGCAACGTCGGTACCTCGTGGTGGCGAATTGGTGCTCTAGGGCGCAAGGTGGACACCTCGTTTGGGTAGTTAGGTCTAAATCATACTTTACACCAACACTATCAGGTGACGTATACCTAAGCACATTCAAACATGTCAAAGTTGTGTCTTTCAGATTGCTGCTGGATCTAACTGGGTCAGTATTGAGCACAGTTTACACATTGTCTGATGGCAACATATAGACAAGGCTCCACCAAGCATATTCCATAAAACACCACACCTTAACTACAGTAGAATGTCAAATGATCATGGATAACCAGGATCTGGATTGCGTGAATTAAAATCATTAACTTTAATCTTTTTTTCAAGCACTGCAGAAAGAGTGCATTCCTTCTCTTAAAAGTGGATTGCAGACAGATTGGATTACATTCTATCCATACAATCATTGTTGCAACACTCTGAAACAGCAGACATGGTGCTTAACAAATTAGTGCTTCAGGCACAAGGGAATGACTCATCTCAAGAAAGCACCAAGACAACACTGAAGGCTGAATTACAACCATATGATGATGGATTGATTACAAACCTCTCACAACGGATCCTTGTCATCCCTGCACGATATATTAGTCATGTTCGGATTTTTCTTCTTCTCAAACGTCTTACATGGTGCTCCATCAAATGCACTAAACCAAAACAAAGGCCGACCATGACCAACATCACGTGCACACAGACAACTCGCCACTAGCATTGAAGCAAACCAAGAGTACACCAGTCTGACATTGGTCCAGCACAATGACGACTGCACTAGTCACGATGTACCATGGCTGATGCCTCCTAGTGTTAGCTCTGTGATACCGTGATACCATACCTGATAGGCCCAGGAGGCCGGCGACGGCTCGCAGAAAGCAGACCTCACGATCTTCGTCAATGCAGAGGATGAGCATCAGCACCAGCACAGCGCTCACGGCCGTGCACAGGAAGCATAGTGTGTACGTCATCTGCACTATTATGAAGAATGCTGCAACACAAGATACGGTGTCTCATTGTGCCTGTGGGTGTCAGAATTAGTAGATGAGAAGAACTAGTGGTATACTCACCCACTGATACATTCAACAAAGAAACCTAACCGAATCTATTATAACCTATGTTTTGTTCAAATGTGTTATGAACTAATCACATACCTGAACTAAGCTGCAGTAATTCTGGCCAAAGAAAGATAAATTATACCCCTGCTTGCAGACAGCAGCAATACAGCATGCATGCATGCAAAAGTTACAACACAACATTGTGCAGGCAGCTTGCAGTCCAAATGAAGAAAAAAAACAGTGAAAAGCCAGGACAATGGCCCTGCCAGACACTGCCAACTCACATCAGAAGCGACATGCAGTGGCAGTGGTGGATTGGTGCTTTAAGGCATCCTGAAGCAGCACACACTGCAGTAATGCAGGCCCAATGGGTGGAAGGATTTGTTTTTTCACTTTAAGCCAAATATGGCATTTCAAGAGAAATATTACAGAAACAAGCTTATGAACATGAAGACGATGTGACCATTTATTCCTGCAGGAAATGTGGCCAAAATGTTGATTTCTTTATAATAATTTTATGTTTTGGATTTTTTTAAATATAATAATTGGTACTTATATAGAAGCACTTGAGCACAAATTGAGAAATGCATGGTATGGACTTGTTGAAGGTTACTTGACATCTTCTTTATCTACCACGTCCTTGGGAAATCACATATATTCAATATGTCACTTAGTATCTACAAGGCAGATGATGGAGTTAGGTTTTTTAAGCAATTGTACATTATTCTTTGGCATATATTACCTGACCCATAACCCACCATTTCTGTAAACTTTTCCATATTTTGCTCAGGGTTGGGGTGAGGGGATAACATGTATCTTCATTGGAAAAAATGTTTTTGTGGTGTTTAAAGGTGTTTGAATGATTTTGACCTTTTTTCTTTATAAAATAACTGCTTATTGATACATTAGCACAGGGTTTCCCAAACCCATGGTCGCGACCCTTTTAAGAGTCGCGAAGACTTTTCTGAGGGTCGCGGACGACCCTCAGCCATTGCATTGCACTGCCATTGCATGTACGTGCACTCATTTAGGGTCGCCGAGTAGGGTTAAGATTTTATTTAGGGTCGCGGCCGAAAAAGTTTGGGAAACCCTGCATTAGCACATCAACTGGAATTGCATATATCTCAAAAAGCTTCATTTCCCAAAGAGATGGACACAAAAGCTATTGAAATCACAACAGAAAATAACAGGAAAAGGGAGGAAAATTGGCCCTGTAAATACTATATATACCCCTGATTTTTCCATGAAGAATGGAAGTTAGGATAAAATAAGGGCAGGTTTAAAATAACACAAGAGCAAGGCCAGGTTAGGTTGTGTTGTGCTGTGCTGGGCTGGGTTGGGTTAGATTATGCTGTTATGTTACATAGTTGGTTTAACAGTTTGCCACCAACTGAAAAGTATGCATTTCATGCAGGGATGAATCACCCAATTGTCTTAATCACATTCAGAAACATGGTTCTACAACATTTTTTCTTCAAATGCCACATTGGTTCTAAGGTGAAAATTGACATATCATAGTGCTTCAAGGTGTTCATGAGACAAGTATTCCACACATCTTACCTCAATAAAACAAACAAGGGAGGCTAGTTAGGCTAGTAGGGAGGCTAGCCTTAGGTTTGGCTAATTGAGGTTGGGTTAGGGTTTTTCTTATTTGAATTTTTTTTTTATAATTCGCTTTTTAAGAATTTTATGTAAGGTTTTCTTTCTCAAAAGGTGGCTAAGGCAATATTTTTAGACATTATTTGTCATGCTATATTACCTATCTCCAAGGCATTTTTAGTGACATTTTTATTTCTCACCAACAAAATAAGGATGTGCAGAGTGAACAAGTAGTTGCATCATCGTAATCATGTTCATAAATATTGCATGGGAACAAAAAACCTATGAATCCATCAATATTCAAAGAACAAATTTACCAAAGTTTATGGGTGGAAGCTTACAGATCAGTAAAGCACATACCAGTCTGTAAAGTACTGGCACACAGACCATTGGAAAAAGACCACTTGCCCGTTTGACTACTGTGGTCACACATGCAAGCCCAGCTATCAAAATATCATACAATCAAAATAGCTCAATCTTAAACTGTAATGCAGACAACTGAACAGCAAAACTCTTGTATGCCAAAACTCCTGTGGCTGTGTACTTAATGTGTGACAAAATTCCACAATATCTGAATTGTCAGGTTATTGTAGTTTAGGGGCACATCAACTGCATAGGTTATATAGTACCCATAACTCAGTCAATTAGACATAGAGCCACATACACATCAGATCAAGCAACAAGTTATAAGTCACGATCATCTGTCCCAGGGTAAAATGTGACATCGTCATACCAAGAATACTTTACATCAATTGTTTGGCAGGTATATTCCAACACTAAAGCAGCCCATTCTGATCTTTTTCAGTCCACATCTAGAGAAAATATGTTTTCAAAGATAGAATCTCTGAAAAAGTGTCATAGTTTCCACTCATCAAAGCAATGCAATAATCACATATATTTAAGAACAGCTATTCATTACAAGAAACATGGTGCTTTTCCTGGAAGTATCAAATAATATATATCATTTGGTAGCCAAATTTGGTAGCAAGGAAGGTGACAGCAGCAAATGTATGCAGCAAATGTGGCACATAAGGCAGTTTTGCAGCAACTTTATGCTCCCAGGTCATGGGGTTCAGGAACAATATAGAGCATAGAGACCTAGCATAATGATCTGCACAAATTAGAAGTGATCACTAATTCTAATTCTCACATCATCGTAGTCACGAAGTAAAATGACACATCATTGTTTGAATCACAAAGTAGTTTTTACTATTGATGCTGCTGAAATAAGTAGAATTAAACTTCGATTATCAGCAAATAACAACACTCTTTCTTATTTATGTTGAGACTGCACAGAGCAGAATGATATCTGGCAGCCAACATATGACTGCCAGATGACAAATTGGTGCTATGGTTAAATTAGCACAGGAAATGGGTAGGAACCAATTTTCTGAGCAACAGTCAATCAAATGACATCAAAAGTATACATCAATGCCAACCAAGTAAATACATCCATACCTGATACTTCTGACATGCTCACACTGCAGAACTAATAAATATTCCCAACACAGATCATGAGTAGGACCCTTGTGCAATAGCTGATTTATTGGTTGGTTATTGGTTTTACGACACATCGACCGTTGAGTCATGTAGCTTCGCCAATCTCTCACGCCGATTGGTCGCGGGCGAAGAGTAGCGACAGGTGAGACTCGAACCCACAACCTTTCGATTGTGAGACGAGCATCTTACCCCCAGACCACTCGTCCCCAATAGCTGATTTATTACTTACTGCATATTGTGTATGGGTTTTGGAATACAAAATGGTTTCATTAAAATTATACTAAATACACTCCATCTTACATCATTTTCTTGTCACCACCAAACAACAAATGATGTAAATGAAAAAGCTGCATCAATTGCATGAAACCAATTATTCTTAATACAAATGCTATATGATGTAGTTTCTATGGTATTCTTGTCTTAAAGGGTGTTTTTGGAATTTTCGGATTTTTGTCCCGGAATATTATGTTTATTAACGTGATTCGGAAGATGCGATCATTCGTTTTCTCCGTAAATGCTTACGTCTCGGTTAATCTTAACGATAATATCTATAATGCGCCATATATGCCACACCGCTGTTGTTTGTTGCATAATTTATCCATCCCTCACCTGGCACTTCTCAGACGTGATTAAAGGGACATTCAACACTTCACGCAGTTGATTCAACACTTTTTCACGTTGAAAATGCTTAATTTCCGCCTCTTTGACACATAGATGACACCACCACTATTTCACCGCAACGCCGGAAAAAAACTAGCAGAGCACGGCTTCCGGGCGTGATGTACGGATGACGTCACGATAAATATTACGCTTGTTTTGAAACTGCTTGAAACGGGTTAGGTTAGGTTAGGTTAGGTTTTCCTATTTAATTATTAATTATCATACTGGTTGTTGGAAGTCCTGAGGAAAGACAAGACCGAGCAGAAGCACACTCTTTTAAATATCACTTTCGCGGTCCGTCACGATAAACATTACGCTTGTGTTTTTAAATTAAAATATATGAGTTTATATTAGTTTAGATAAGAGTAGATTGTATTATGTTAGGTTAGGTTAGGTTAGGTTAGATTTTCCTATTTAATTATGAATTATCATACTATTTGTTGGAAGTCGTGAGGATAGACGAGACCGGGGTCACAGGGGTCACTTTGAGGTCATCAGTTCGAAAATGGCTTCGGTGTGTGTAGGTTGTGATCCAGTGCCATATGATATAATCAAACTTTGTTATAAGGACAACCAAGCGAGCTTAGACTTCCTTAGACGCCACGGAGTTCTTCCTGCCGTAGTTGTCTGCTCTAAGTGTTCCAAGGCCTGCAGGTTGCAGGAGAGTAGGCATCGGTGGGAGTGCACCGAGACGTTTCGTGTCGCCAGAAGGAAGGAGAAGAAGAGGTGTGGGTTCGTCACAAGCGACTACAAAGGAACTTTTCTCGACGGAACCCGCCTGGAACCGTGGTAAGTTGTGTGTTTTATTAATCTGTGGTTAGATAAAGTCGACCAGTGCCATATATATAATCAAACTTGTTATAAGGACAACCAAGCGAGCTCCCTTAGACGCCACGGAGTCCCGCCGTAGTTGTCGCCAAGGCCAAGGCCGCAGGTGCAGGAGAGTTAGATAAAGCCGGGACCATCTCATTAAGGTATGTGGACGTTTGTAGCGTTAGTCAATCGAAGCCTCAGTCCCATGCCTATGACGGCATCATACCGTACCGACGTGACTATGACGTCATCGTTCAAATTGAAAAGTAAGCATTTACGGAGAAAACGAGTGATCGCATCTTCCGAATCACGTTCATAAACATAGTATTCCGAAAACAATTCCTAAAATTCCTAAAACACCGTTTAAGAAAAATTTACCGTTTTTATTAGTCCATATCTTGAATGCTTTAGTCGAAGACAAGAATGACTTGAAAGGATCTAAGGCAACCAGATGTGAGAGCAAATTGTTGCTGTAAAACCACCTACAGGGTCTATGGTTGTTGCCTTCATTGTAAATGATGTTCTCCCTTTCCTTTCCTGTGCCATGCACATGGCTGTTTTTCACTAATGCACATGTGTGAACCTGCAGAGCACTGCACTAACATGCTGTGCACATCATCTGTGGAGCACCAACCAGGGCTCTTGGGGTGCACCATCTATGTCTGGTGCATGCTCTTTTTGTACACCAATCTCATTGAGATTGCCATACTTTAAAGTCTGGAGTCCATGCACACCAGTCTTCCTCCATTGTCATGCTTCAGGGTAGTCTAAACACAAATTCATAGGCACAGAGGCACTTTGTCTTTGGAAACTCCCTTCTTGCCTACATCATCACAATTCACAATCAATACATCACGAAATTCCTACAGGCATGTATCATCATCAACAAACCAGTTGGTTTGGTATTATTGTGGTTTAAGGTGTTCACAAGACAAGTTCTACGTACATCTTGCCTTTATAAAGCAAACAAATGGGTTTGGTTTGGTTTGGTTAGGTTTGTTTAGGTTTTCCAAGTTTGATTTTTGCCCTTTGTATTCAAAAATTATTTGGAGTTGTTTTTAAAAAATCATGTTATGTTATAGTAGGTTAGGTTGGGTTAGGTTTTCTTAATTTAGGAAATTTTTAGAAAATGATTCGTTTAATTATTTTTCAGATTTAATTTTTAAACTGTTCTCTCAAAAGGGAGGTTAGGCATGGTTAGGCTAGATTATGATGCATTTATATTTTTTAACATTACTTTTTATGTTATGATACACAACTCAAAGCCCCTTTTTGGTGTTATTTTGCTCACAAACTAAAAAGTAACCAGGTCATAAAGTCATAAAGTATTAAGGCTTAATAAGAGCCACAGGGGCCCATCTGGGTTAAGCCTATCTAGAAAAGGTACTAGAATGTACATACTCCCACCCAAATCAATCCCTTATCCCAAGTTCCTAGGAAGCTATATATCCCAGCCCATCTAACACCACTCACTTGCTACCGCCTAACACCCTCAATAATCACAATAATCACAAGCTCAATAATCACAAGGCACATCCCACAGAAATTCATAAAGCGTTCAGACTTAATAAGAGACTCACATGCTATTGCATAATACACTCAACAATTACAAACTCCTCCCATCATACACATTGTGCTACCATAGACAATCCATCAGTATCACATCCCGAAGGAAGGTGCTGAATCCACTGCTAGGTACACCCTATATAAAGTTATAAAGCATTTAGACTTAATAAGAGACTCACTTGCTATTTCATAACACAGTCAACAATTACAAACTCCTCCCAACTCCCACTCCTCCCTGTCGATCAACCTTCCCTGGAATACAGAAAAACAATCCCCTATTCTTATAATGATTGTCTATGCCATTTTTAAAGATGTTCAGTGTGTTGCCACTGACAATGGTTCCTGGCAGCTGGTTCCAGTGTTCTACTACCCTGTTGGTGAAGAAAGACTGTCTTAACCTTGTCCTGCTGTGATTAACTTTAATTTTGAATTGATGACCTCTAATTGCATCATTTCTGTTAAATTCAAACATTTCCCTGAGATATCCCTGTTCCTGACCATGAACAAATTTAAAAACCTCGATGAGATCTCCTCTCAGCCTTCTATATCTAAGTGAAAACATGTTCAATTTCTTCAGTCTTTCCTCATATTCCAGATTGCCTATACCATTAACCATTTTTGTTACCCTCTTTTGTACTCTCTCTAAAAGCCAACAATCTTTCTCATAACTAGGGGACCAAGCTTGGACACAGTATTCCAAATGTGGCCTGACATATGCACAGTAAAGCTTCCTGATGACCTCCTCACTTTTGTATGACACATTCCTCTGTATTGCCCCAAGCATTCTTAGTGCCTTCTTCCTGGCTTCTTTGGTCTGTTCTGATGCCCCCAATTTTGTGTTCAAAATAACACCTAAGTCCTTCTCCTGCTGAGTCACAGATAGTACTTGGCCACCCATCAAGTATGGAGCCTTCATATGCTGCCTACCTACATGCATGACTTTGCACTTATCAAAATTAAACTTCATTTGTCATTTTTTGAACCACTTCACTAGCTCGTCTAAGTCTTTCTGCAGCAAAACCTGCAGGTGTACAGAAAATGAGTGGTACCATCATTTTAGCCACATTCATAAGCACTATATTGGGTATTTTTTTCTTAAAAGGTGTTTTTGGAACTTGTGGATTTTTTTTTTAATAGAATGTTTATGAACGTGATTCGGAAGATGCGATCACTCGTTTTCTCCGGAAATGCTTACTTCTCAGTTAATCTTAGCGATACTTTCTATAATGCGCCATATATGCCACACCGCTGTTCTTTGTTCCATAATTTATCCATCCCTCACCTGGCACTTCTCAGATGTGATGAAAGGGACATTCAACACTTCCTGCAATGGATTCAACACTTTTTCATGTCGAAAATGCTTTGTTTCTACCTCTTTGCCACATAGATAACACACCATTACTATTCCACCAGAATGCCAAAAACAAAGCAGACAGCATGGCTCGGGGCCGTGATGTACAGATGTCACAATAAATATTATGCTTGTGTTTTTAAATTATAATATATGAGTTTATATTAGTTGAGATAAAAGTAGATTGTATTATGTTAGGTTAGGTTTTCCTATTTAATTATGAATTATCATACCATTTGTTGGAAGTCGTGAGGCAAGACGAGACCGAGCAGAAGCCGACTGAGCCGTGCTGTCTGTTTAGTTTTTTTGGCATTCTGGTGGAATAGTAATGGTGTCATCTATGTGGCAAAGAGGCAGAAATGAAGCATTTTTTACATGAAAAAGTGTTGAATGAACTGCATGAAGTGTTGAATGTCCCTTTAATCACGTCTGAGAAGTGCCAGGCGAGGGATGGATAAATTATGGAACAAAGAACAGCAGTGTGGCATATATATGGCACATTATAGATATTATCGCTAAGATTAACTGAGAAGTAAGCATTTACGGAGAATACGAATGATCGCATCTTCCAAATCGCGTTCATAAACATTGTATTCCCCAAAAAATCCTGGAATTCCCAAAACACATTTTAAGAAATATTTACCCTATATTGGAAGGATAATTCTCATGATTTCATAAAACATCAAAAAGCACAAATTGACTGTTCCATTACTTACGTGGGGTCAGGTGACTTCGAATATCTGAGTATCCTGTAGTATATGCATCAAACAACCATCGACATCCACTGAAGAAAAGACGCTGAGCAGAGTCGTTTGGGTTTGGCAAGCTCCTGAAGCAGTGAACCCATAATCCCATCTTCTCAAGTTTTGCACCATAAAATCTGTCATCACTGGCAAGCCAATTCTGTGATGAAAATGCAAGAACAACTAGGACAAGAGTCAAAGCGAACAAACCAATTGCCCATTTTCCAGCGAGGCTGCGATTCTTCGTCATTATTGGATGCTGATATACCTAACTCCGGATACAAATGATTCCTCAGAATGATAGCAAGTACCGGAAGCAAATGCCGATGTCTTCAACTGGCGGGAAATCAAGGTCGATCAAGATAGCACGATATATGCAAATACCCCGCCTCGACTACTCCGACTACAATTGCACTTATTTAACCGCAATACTGATATTAAAAAAAAGAAAAGATATGTGCTTAGATTGGGATAGTCCACCGTGAATGGATACGCCCGCGCCAAATTTGTACCAGGTGCGGCAGGAAAGTTCAAATACAATCCACAAAGGTAGAGGTATCAGTATTTTCCGAAGCTCATAATTTCCAATGTCCATAATTTCCAAATTGGAAGTTAACTTTCATAAACTGGAACTGGAAGGTAACTTCTAAAACAGTCCGGATAGGAGGCGTTCATACTTTTCCAAGTTTATGACTTCCAAATTCGAAGTTAAGTTCCAAAACTTGGATGTTTGCCGACAAATTGGAGGTTGGCTTCCAAAAATTGGAAGTCAACTTCCAAAAGCCGGAAGGTTAGGTTAGGTTAGGTTAGGTTAGGTTAGGTTATGTTACGTTAGGTTAGGTTAGGTTAAGTTAGGTCAGGTTTGGCTTGGTTCCTATCCGGGCTACTTTAAAAGTTTCACTTTCATTATTTGGAAGCTGACTTCAAATCTGGAAATTATAAAAAAATGTCGGAAGTCGTGAACTTTGGAAGATATAATACGAAGCCCACAAAGCACAGGGCGGTCTTGAGGTGACGCCACCCGCGACTGTCTGAGGCGTCAACACCCTCCGCGGCGCCCCGGCATGCTGCGGTTGTTCTCTGCGACTGAGGAGTACTGCGAGCGGCTACAGGAGTAACTGATCAAGTGCTACCGCAGCAATACATTCAACACCTCCGAACATCAGACGCTGCCCATGATGGATGGGCCACCTCTGAGGTTGATTGTGGACGAAACCGCGACACCTTCACCATGCCACAATGTCACTCCCGTGCCCATTCACTGACGGGCAGAAGTCAATGCGGGTCTGGGCCAGGATGTCCGCTTAAGTGTCACCGAGTTTGTCCGTACCGGCGAGCCTATTACGTGGTTCCATCGCATGGTAGTTAACGCGAAGAAGGCTGGGAAGCTAAGGCGCACTGTCGATCTGCAGGCGCCCAACCGTCATGCAAAGAGGGAACCGCATCGCCCGTTTGACCAAGTACGTTCGGTGCCTCCCAGCATGAAAAAGACCATGTGTGATACTTGGAACGGCTACCACAGGTACAGCTGCATCTCGACGGCGGCCATCTCACCACATTCATCATACCATGGGGTCGATACCGATACCGCGTGGCGCCACAAGGGTACCTCGCCTCGGGTGATGCCTACACCAGGCGGTTCGATGAGACCCTCGCCGACGGTAGGTTGTCGCATAGGAACTACACGAAGTGTGTCGATGGCACATTGTTGTGGGCCGATACTATCGAGAGCTCCTTCTGGGAGGCCGTCGAGTGACTGGTGGTGACTGGGGCCAGTGGCATCACGCTCAGCCCCGAAAAGTTCACGTTTGCGAAGGATTGTAGATTTTTCCGAGTTTGAGATCACGGCAGACTCAGCGCGACCCTGTGTCAGGTACCTCTGGGCCTTCCAGGAGTTCCCACTCCGCTGAACATCACTGATGTGAGTGCGTATCACGCTTATTGACAGCCGTTTCACCAGCCAAGCTAAGTTGAGGTAAAGGCCAATCAAGGGGGAGACGCTGGTTGTGGCCGAAGATCTCGACAAGGCTCGCTTCTTCGTGCTTGGTTGTGAGAAGCTCACTGTCGCAGTCAACCACAATCCACTTCTAAAGATCCTCGGCAACCGGGCCCTTGACGATGTCCATAAGTACGGCTGCGGAATCTCAAGGAGAAAACGCTGCGATGCATATTCAAGGCTACCAACGAGACAGGGTTCAAGGGCAAGGCTGCAGACGCGGCTTCAAGATATCCGAGTGGTCCGGCGGGGCCGGAGACCATGCAGCTGCCTGATGACGCCACAGTTGTCGTGCAAGAGACGCACCCTCTTCAGTGACTGCAGACGCTCCTGGCGGGCTGGCGGTGCTTCGAGCACAGCCATGTGGCTCACAGCGCCGACTCTGGTAAACAGCAGTTCGCGCCCTCGAGTGCACCTCCGTGACATGAAAGCGAGTCAAGATCAAGACGGACAGCGACGGCGACAGGCAGCAACTCGTGCAGTTGGTGGAGCAGGACAGCGTGCCGGAGCTCAAGCAAGACCTACTCAAGAGCCTGAAACCTTACCACCAGTTCAAGGACGAGCGCTTACACTTGACGGCGTCCTCCTCTACAAACAAAGGATGGTGATTCCACCAACGCTGCGCCTAGCGGTACTGACGTTGCTGCACTCCGCCCACCAGGGCGCCAAAGCCATGCTCGCTGCAGGGCGGAGAGCTGGGTATTCTGGCCTGGCATCATTACAGCTATCCAGGATGTGCGGGCGCGGTGCGGCCCATGCCACAGCATGGCACCACCGCAGCCGCGTGCCCCATCCACCATACCCGGTGCACTTGACTACCCGTTCCAGTGCGTATGCGCCGACTACTTTCACTACGTGGGCTCCTACTGTCTCGTCCTGGTGGATCGATACTCCAATTGACCCATAGTGGAGTGGGGCTCCGAGAGTAGTTCCAAGCTTGTAACGAGCCTTCGAAGTGTCCGTGACATACGGCATCCTTGACGAGCTCCCGAACGGTGGCGGCCCCGAGTTCGTCGCAGCGGCGACTACGAACTTTCTGCGGGACTGGGGAGGGGGGGGCATCACCGTCTCCCATCGGTGTAATTTTTCCTCTAGAACTGCAGAGCTGAGGTCGGAGTAAAGACCGCGAAGAGAATGACAACTGGCAACACGCGGCCCTCGATCAATATCACGAAGCTCGCCATGGCCATGTTTCAGCATAAAAACACGCCAGACCCCGAAACGAAAATGTTCCCGGCGACGATGCTGTTGGACCGGCCCATCCGAGACTTCATCCCAATTCTGCCTGGTAAGTACCGCCCATACTCGACATGGCGGGAGACGCTGGCGGCGAGAGAGCAGACGCTACGCCATCTCCACATGGATCTAGCCGAGCGCTGGAGCGAGCACACTCGTCGGCTCCTACCTCTCGCAGTCGACAACCACGTGCGCATCCGAAATCAGTCCAGGCTTCACCCCAAGAGGTGTGACAAGACAGGTCGGGTCATCGAGGTGCGGCAGCACAACCAGTATGGTGGACGGGTCAGGGAGTGCGATGGGGAGGGGAGGGTAGTTGGGGGCCCCCAACATGTGTGTGTGGTGGGGGGAGGGGGCAAGATCAACATTGGTGGGGCCATGACCCCCCCCCCCCCCCACACACACACAAGGGTACAAATTGACGCCCCCGTATGTGTTTGTCAGGTAATTTCTTCCATTATGAAGATGTTGCATTTTAAGTATAAATTGAACAAGATTATTCTTATTTGGCGCTATTTTTTTATATACGAGTACTGGATATAACATTTACATTTTATAGATAATAATATTATACATTTTATTAATCATGCTGTATCTGACTCAATGAGATATAAACCATCGGACTGAAATTTGTTGCGGACTTTTTGTCATCTGTGGCATCTTTTTAGGATTTGTGAAGGCAATCCATAAAGGATATGGCACACTGATGGAAGCAAGTTGCTACGCAAATACGGCGCTCAAGCTTCTTTTGTTACCATGCACAGAGCGGCACGTTCTGCCCAGGGTTGCCAGACCTGGCGATATATCGCCAATTTGGCGAAATTCGAACCCTGTTGGCGATGGGAAAATCCCGGTTGGCGAATGGCGATGAAAAGCATAAAAATTGGCGAATTTTAGGTCAACACCACACTCCCCGGTAAAATGATGACATTTTCGTAAAAATAAGAAATGCGGGAATTTCTTCCATTTTTTGGCTGGATCGGCAAGGCTTACACCACACCGCCCCACCCCTCCAGGCGCGGATCCAGAAATTTTTCGAGGGGGGATGCGGTAATGCTAAGTGTGAAAACCGCGTCCCTTCGGGGCGCAGTTTTAGTGTTATTTTCCGCGCCCAGGGGGGGGCGCCCGCGCCCCCCCCCTGTATCCGCGCCTGCCCTCCAGCAGTCATCCGGTACATACACGCTATTAGCCGCCATGCGTCGGCTACATGCTATGCGGTACAGTATTTCGTCGGCAACTAGTGATTTACAAAATAGCCGTGGTGTGGCGCTGCGGGCGGACAATCCTGGGCTTGATGGCGCCACTGCGGGTACGCGCGGAGAAGTGCTGAACTGTCCAAATAAACGATAGCATGAACGTGGGATCAGTGATTATTGCTATTTTTACGTGAATAATTTTGCGTGATATAAAATAAGAAAAATATACATATGAAAACATTTAAATCAAAAGCCATTAAGCATTGTGAAACCAATTTACGTAGTTCTTGATACTACATCTTCTGCTTTCGAATGAAAACACGTAAATCTTGCCGAGGTCATTCATTCATTCATTGCCGTTGGTAGTTTGGTTGGTGCGTGTGCATAGTTTCTGCGCTGGCATTTGGCGTTTTAGCGGTCGTGTAAGTCGCAATTCGGTCAATATGGGAAAGTGGGATCAGAGGCAGTTTAAGGGCCACTGGAAGAGAGAATTTCCATGGGTAATGCTGTGCTCAGATGGATCAGGGGACGCATTCTGCAAACCATGCCAAGCAAGACTCCAACCTAAAAAGGACACGATAAAGAAACACGGTGACACTCAAGGACATAAGGAGAGAATGGGGACCGGCCCAGGCTCTTCGTCTCAGAGGAAGATTAATTTCGATCCGAGGAGTCACGAGCGTGAGCGACAACTGAAGGAAGCCAAAATCAAGTTGAGTTTGCATGGCGTGTCATTGCGCGATTAGAACGGTTGACCACTGCTCTGAAATTATAAAGGGCTATGTGAAGGGCAGTCTGTTGGAGGATCTGAAACTGCATCGCACAAAATGTTCGAAAGTTTTGACTGAAGTGGTCGCACCCGCGCTGCAGGAATAAATATTTGCCGACCTGAAACGAGCAGACACACGCTACAGCCTTATCGTGGATGAGTCGACGGATATTTCGAGCCAGAAACACCTTTGTCTTTGTGTGCGGTACTTTTCTGTTTCAAAGATGGATATGGCCACGGCCTTCCTCGGATTTGTACCAGTGACATCCACAACTGGTGAGGCATTGTTCGCCGCCATCAAGGGTTTTATGGACGATCACGGAGTGCCTCTGGCGAACTGCATAGGCTTTGCGAGCGATGGCGCTAGCAACCTTGTCGGTGTGAACAACTCGGTCTGGTCCCGGTTGAAGGAAGTTGCACCGAACTGTGTTCTAGCTAGATGTGTGTGCCATAGCTTGGCACTTTGTGCTCAGCACGCGTTCAGAAAACTCCCCAGCAACCTGGAGTTCATGCTACACGAGATCCCCAAATGGTTTAAGCAT
The DNA here is from genome assembly GCA_034440615.1 of Ashinkailepas kermadecensis. Taxonomy (NCBI): domain Eukaryota; kingdom Metazoa; phylum Arthropoda; class Thecostraca; family Neolepadidae; genus Ashinkailepas; species Ashinkailepas kermadecensis. Next base: position 631,431 of record JAOTOM010005077.1, on the reverse strand, counting down.
AGCGCCATTCGGCGCGAGGAATATGCTGAGATTTATGATGTGATGTGCGAAGAGGAAGTCGATGGTGTGCCAAAGCCGTACAGAACGTTTATGTCGAAAACGAGGTGGCTGGTTCGTGGGAAAGTAATGTTTAACATACTGGCAAATTGGGACGCTCTCGGGGCGTACTTCATGAGCGTCTCTAACGACGGTGGAAAGCGCTTCACTGTCAAACTGCTGAGGGAGATGCTGTCGGACAAAACCAACTACCTCTACCTCCACTTCGCCCTGCCTCTAGTCCGGGACTTCGAGCAGGCCAACGGCGTGTTCCAGGCGACTGACGCTGAGCCCGGCAAGCTCCACGAGACGCTCGCATCGCTCCACTGGAGCCTTCGTCAGCGTATGCTGAGCCCGGACCATGTGAAGTCAGGGAGGCCGCTGGATGAACGAGATGTTCTTCCTCTCCATAAGGTCGACTTCGGGGCGAAATTTGAGATGGAAGCTGCAAAGTCTCACATCCCGTCTCGCCAGCTCGAGGAGGTAGGCGTTTTCTATTAAACTGTTCCCTAATGTAAGCATAATTACAATTACATATAACTCAAACTAAGTGTACATACGTGTAACTATGGATGGATATATGTACCTTGCGTATGCTGTCAGTGGCATATCCACAAAGTGTACCCCCCACCAGGGGCGGATCTAGGAGGGGGAGGCACATCGGGCATGTGCCCCCCTCCCCCCAACGGAATATGGGCACAACTATGTTTGTGTCCCCACCCCCAAAAAAATCACTGGCGGATCCAGATGTTCGACCTCCAAGGGGAGGGGGGTACACTCCCGAAGTCCTGGCGTTTCGGAATTTTGTATGGAATTTACGAAATTTCGCATGATATTTTCAACTTCCGAGGGCGGGGGGGTGCACTCCGAAGTCCCCATATGTTGGGATTTTGTATGGGATTTAGTGCAATCGCCTCACTTGAAGCATACTTCCAACGTCCCTGTTTAGCCCCCCCTTAAATTTGGACACTGGATCCGTCAGTGCCCCCCCCTAAAAAAAACGTCGGCTAGATCCGCCCCTGACACCACAGATTAGAATTGCCGCCGCTGCGCCCAGGCTTAGCACCCCTACGTCAAGGGGCCACTGCGCCAGAAAGTGCGCTCCATCCCGCCCTCGAATGGGTGGCGGGTGCATTCCCAGTACCACCGAAATCTGCCTTCGAGGGAGATTGGGGGGGGGGGCAGTCGGCAGTGCGCCGAAGTTGGCAAAATTGTAGCATTTCGACTTCTCCTGGACAATGGTGCCCTTAAATCTGGCGCCCCTCGGATGGAATGCGCCCGTTGTTCCGGATGTTCCGCGCCCAGGGGGGGGGGGCCACGCGCCACCCCCTGTATCCGCGCCTGGTCATGGTTTTCATCCGCCTGCCCCGATTTTCAGGTCCAGATGCGATGCGTGAGCTTCATGGCAGAAGCAGTCAGACAGGTGGAGTCAAGACTTCCGTCTTCTAGTGAGGCGTACAGCAAGCTCCACCTGCTGTCCCCGCAGAAGTGTCTCTCTCACATCAGAGCCAGCTTCCGGGACCTACCACGGCTAGACCTGGTCGATGCGGACAACTTGTCAGTGATAGAAAGTGAGTACAGAAAACTGCTGAGCATCGAGTGGGCTATTTATGCTCTGCCGGAGGGAACGATTCCTTTCTGATCATACCTACTGACGTTTGAGAACGCGATCGGTGGCACGCCTTTCAAGGACCTTGCCATGTATGCTTTGAGTGCGCTCAACTTTCCAGTGAGTAACGCAGTGATCGAACGCGTGTTCTCTCATCTGACATTTGTCAAGAGTAAACTCAGGAACCGACGTATGGGACTGAAACTTCTTGACGCCATTCTCGCGGTTCAAACCAGCTTCCGCGATGGAAAGTGCTGCCGTGATTTCACCGCCACTGCCGGCATGTTTGCCCGCTTCAACTCAGCTGTAATGTATGCCGACAGTCAGAGCACTGATGACACTGATATGGATGGACTGTTTGGGTAAATGTCCCCACACCGTACGGTGAAGCCAGGTGCTGCCGATCGCCGCGACACCTTGGCGGGCGAACGCTAACGACATCTGTCGTGCACGGCCGCAGAATCACATTCATGTCCTTGTCACCGCCCGTGGAACAGTTGATCTCAGTGTGATTTAGTGTCACCATTCGCCAAGTGACTACAGCACGTGAGGGCTGCAAACAGACGGCAGCAAGGGTTGGCCTGTTTGGTAGAGAGCGTGTGGTTGTTCAATCAGTGGTGAATTACGCCTCCCGATCGAGAAGAGTGTGCAGTACTACGTTGGACAGTCAAGTAATTGCATGAGGCGGCATTGTGCGGTGCAGTTGGCACTGTGTGAGAGGCGGCGGTGAACGCGCGGTCTGGGCGCGTCAGTCTTTCATCGGAGTGTGATAACGTATGGCTCTGCCGCTAGTGTTTTATTCTGATACCTAACTGAGAATACAGAAGTCGCTTAACAATGGAATGTACGGCCCATTCACCCATGCTCGTGCAAAAATTACTCAGTGAAAACGGTCAGAGGTCACGTCATTGATGACGTCGTAACTCCGTGACCCAACGTGACCCGGGCCCGATTTTTTCTTCAAAAGGTCCGCAATGACTCACCCGTCAGCTATTCCAAGTTTCGGCGTTCTACGCGCGTCGTTTTTCTGTGGTCCCGGAAAACCTCCAGGGGGTGGGGGGAGGGGGGTGTGGCAGTCCCCCCCCCTCGTCCGACGAGTGTTAAGTCTGCGTCCCACAGGAGCGCGTGTTCGAAGATTAGCATTAACTCCACCCCCCGGGAAAAAATTCCTGGATCCGCGCCTGGGTGCTCCGAGCCGCTCCAGTGTTCGGCGCAGAGCTCCACCGCGACATGATATCCCATTTCCAGGTAGATATTTCAGGTGTTTGCAGTTAGAAAATAGTTATTTATCGGTTTTGAATTATTTCGCAGACTGGTTTTGTAGCGGAAATTTGGCGAAAAATTGGCGTTTCTTCCTCCAAAATTGGCGATGGTTGGCGAAAAACATCGCGCGAATTGGCGAATCTCAGAAATTTTCATCTGGCAACCCTGGTTCTGCCCACAGCACGGCACCACGTTGTAATACAGAGTATATTAAAGAACTTGTAATAGGCCAGTGGGAAAAAGCAAGGCACAAAAAGTGTGGTTCGGTAGCAAGAGAGTGTAGGTGGGTGTCTTCGGTCTGGATGTGATCATGTGCTTATCGCTTTTGTTCTGGGCAGGGTGGTAGCTGTACCGTAGGTATCTACCTACCTGGATATGCTACAAGCCTGGCCAGGATGAAGTTTATTTTGTTTTGTCTTCAGTTTTCTTTGATTGTTGATTAATCTTCGCTTTGCGTTTCGGTAGGCATAATGTAAGATTATGGGTCTTGATGCCTATGAATGCCTTTGCCAAGAATGTAGTTAACATGAAAGGACCACTTAGCCTATGTGCAACCCCACTTCAACTTGGAATATTCTGAACAGACATTGGTATGGCCAGCCTACTTAGAAACAGATATGGATATTCTAGAAAGAGTGCAGTGCAAAGCCACTAGACTCATCAGTGGACTGGGTAGCTTGAATATAGAGAAAGGCTTATGGCATTAAATAAGTACTCACTCAAATTTAGGAGATTAAAGGTTGATATGATTGAAATTCATAAAATAATTAGGTGGTGTGTAAAGAACATGCGACACTTCATCGGAGATCGTCAAGAAAATAAACATCTCAGTCAGCATGCTCTACATCGCGTATTCGGCCTGCGACGAGCCCAACGATTGGTGCAGTTGGTTAGGGCGTCCGCCTTCCGTACAGGTGGTGGTGGGTTCAGATCTCGGAGCCGTTACGCTTTTTACCCGATCACACAGTCGTTAGCGGCCAGGGCTGTTGGTTAATGTTGCACTTTAGATTACTTTACACTATCATATGAGTTGCATATTGCACATATTGCATTCCATGCACTGTCATGAGGCATTCAAATTTTGGTATCTTCAAACCAAAATAGTCATTCCTACCTCCCAGTGAGGGTTTGTGACCCCCATGAAACATTGCATCCATATCCAGTTCAAGTTGTTTATTTCAACAGCCTGGTTCCGTACATACCACATTCAGTTACATTTAGAGTGCAAGCAACGCTACCGTAGGAAGTGCAGAAGATCCCTGGTCAACATGCCTCTCACATAATGTTCACTGGTGTGGGGTGGTTGGCCACCTAAGATCTGAAACTAGAAGCACAAAATTTGGAGGAATTACAGCTGTAGTCAACTCACTGCAGTAAACATTTCATGACCCCAGGTCAATGTCTTCAGGGTCAAATGAGGTCACAATCGGCCTCCACCCCAGCCGGTACCGCCCGTACGTACAGAAAGTATGCACGTTCCACTGCTGGTAGGTAGAGACAGTTCATACATACGTACGCTGGTACAGACTGCATGCTGTCGTTACGATCGGTAGTACAGACCCATCATGCGATCGTTATGGCCAGCAAAATAATTAAGGTGGTGTGTAAAGAGCAGAGTGGGAAACTTACTTTCCGGGTTGGGAGTCGGAGTGCATGCCGATTTCTTCCGGAGCACATTTTCATGGACTTTATTTTTTATACATGGAATCTGCTTACCAGCAACTGACCGGAAAAACCTAAATCAGTACCTACATAATATGCATAGTAATATCATTCTCATTTTTGTCAAATCAAATGCCAAAACATACGAACAAAGAAGTGAACAATGGATGGCACCGCCCGGCAGAGACCCGTAATAATCAGCACTGTTTTGTTTCTTATAACTCACAGGGGAAATGCATTTTCCTTTCACTGTTGGTCTCAGTACAAGGCTAGCCATATGAAAAACAAACAAAAATACTTCACACTTCACCCTCAGCTCAGAGCGCATACCTACCTACGCAGCCAATTTCCCACGTAATACTAACGCAACTCCGCTACCGCACACGCCACAGTTGGATGTGATCAAAGCAAAGGATCAGTCAAGGTCTTGTGTTTACTGTTAACTTGTGTGGACACTGTTAACCATGTGTTTTTAAATTTTATTGTTGACAGGAATTTCAGAATTGCTGCCAATGGTTATGAAAGTTCACTATAGGCAAAAACAGGTATCGAGACGGGGCTCAGAGCCGGAGAACAGTGTTCTCAGTGCAGCTGTTGCATTTTTTTAAATTTTGGTGGTTTAAATTGTTGGAGTGTGTGAAGTGTGGTCTGGCTGCTGACTGCTACAAAATACCTTGCATTGATTGGTTGACAGACTGGAAGAATTTTTTTTTTTTTTTTTTTGGATGGCCCCAGTATAAACCACAAAATAGATTAAACTGCCTTAATTCCCACCCTGGTAAAGAGCATACCCCAGTTCATCAGAGATTGGAGAGGAAATAAAGGTCTCTCCAGTCGGCATGGTCTAAATAGCGTATTCTGGCCATGCCATATCAGCGATTGGATCAGTTGGTTAAGGCGTCCGGTTTCCATATGGGTGGTAACATGAGTTGCTTGATGTACTAATATTTGTCCATGAAATTAAAGAGGGGAAATACTCAATTAAAGCCTTTTCATGCAATGAATGTACAATTGGACCATCTGGAATTGTCATCATGGAACTTTGTCTCTGGAGGGGTGCCTCTGGCTGAAAATTTGAAGGGGCATTCAGGCACACTGAAGGTCAGACTTAATTCAATGCACAACTCTGGCCAAAAGCTTCAGGGGGCACTGGGGACACATGCCCCCAGCACCCCTTGTATCTGCCCCTGTCCCAGAAACAATTGATTTAAGAGATGCTATATAACCTAGCGGTTGAATGCATAGTAAAAGAACCCAAGGATCTTCTGTTTAAGGGATTCTGATGGACTGGAGCTGCTGAGATGATTCCATGATAGCTTCATGCTGTCCCATGGTAAGACCTCTCACTCTTTGCCAGCATTCAACTTTTGGTATCTTCGAACCAAAGTGGTCATACACCTACCACACAGCAAGGGTTTGTGACCCTCATGAAACATTGCATCCATATCCAGTTGTTTATTTCAACAGCCCAATTTCGTATGCACCACATTCCGTTACATTTTGAGTGCAAGCAGTGCTACCGTAGGAAGTGCAGAAGATTCCTGGTCAACATGCCTCTCACATAATGCTCACCGGGGGGGGGGGTCAGGCCCCATAAGATCTGAAACTGGAAGCACACAATTTGGGTGAATTATGGCTGTAGTGAAATCACTGCAGTATACATTACATGACCCCAGGTCAATGTCTTCAGGGTCAATGAGGTCATAATCGGCCTCCACTCCACCCCAGCTGGCACCGCCCATACGTACAGAAAGTATGCACGTTCCACTGCCAAACAGTAGGTAGGGACCGTTCATACATACTCGCTATGCATGGTGGTACAGACAGTGCATGCTGTTGTTACAGTTGGTAGTATGGACCCATTGTGTGCTCCTTATGGACAGGGAATAATTAAACTGTTAGATAAGGTTAATCTGAAGGATGCTCTTCTATTTAGTGTCAAATAGAGGCCATCAATTCAGGTTAGACAAGTCAAGGTGTAGGATGTCTAAGTCACAACAGGCTCTCTCACCTCTTTTCTCATCTCAGCAGGCTCCCCAATTTTTAGAGTTTCATGTCCCCAGGAGATGAGTTCTGTGGCCAATTGAGGGTACCCTGTATCTGCAGATGTGCCAGTCCCCTGGTTCTCTCACCTAGCTGGCTCCCCAAGTTCTCAAGTTACACATCATCCAGAGATGAGTTCTGTCACTGATCAAGGGGAGCCAGTGTCTGCAGGTATGCCAGTGTTATCAGATAGACGGAGCAAGTAACAGGAACTGGAAATTGTATGTTAAGCAGAATGTATATACTTAGGGTAGCCATTACATCTGCTATTAGCTGTCATGCAATATTTCTAATATGTTTGCCAATGGTGCCAGCACAAACACATTGTGGATCTTGATGGCAGAATGGCCATGAAAAATCACCAACATTTGATGATGTCTGTTCAAATTGGGCTACCTTTCACAGAATACAAATCTAGTTTTGGCAATCTTGCACCATAATCCAGGATTTCTGTCTGCTCTAGGTCCCATGTCCACCTTCTCTGTACAGACTAGTCTTAAATCAGCTATGGAAAATTCCAAGAGAGGTCTGATATGAGTAATATTGTTTTCCTTCAAAGGGTGATTTATCAATGGAATAGCTCCTTGCTGATGTGGGGAGTCCCTCATTAGATATTAGATATATAAAAAAATATGGTGGACAGGCTTTTTAGGTTGGAAAATCTTGTTTTTTAGTTTTTATTTGTGGCAGGTGGGGTGAGACTTCTGTGGCTATCATGTTGGAGAAATATGAAATATGCATAGTTTTTAATCTTATCCCATGTTTACTCTAATGAACAATACTACCATAATTTCAACATAGCATGATGATCCAATGAAGGGTGACTGTATGTGAGTTTGTAGGTGCTCAACAATATTTTTTTTTTAGGATTGAGCAGCCACCATTCTGCATTAACAATCAAGCCAGTGTAACAATATTGGTGTCAGTTTAAGAGATACATATAATTAGGCTTGAACATCAATTAACACGTGCCCCGGAGGGCCTCTGAAAATTACGCGCACTGGAGGGGGGGCGAATTCCCCCCCCCCCAAGATCTCGGCTCCTATTAAAGCTGGAGGAACGAAATTCGCAGGGTGGATGGGTACGGTAGTGAACTCTATTGTGTGAAAATTTAATGACCATAGGTTAATATCTTCAAGGTCAAATGAGGTCACATTTGTCAAACTTTTCTTGTTTTGCGTGCCTTGGCTTGTCATTGTTATGGATCGCTGTGATTGTGTTTAAATGCTCCAAAATGGGCATCAATGATGTTTTGGACATTACTAATGATGCAATGCAGATGCTATACCCAACATTTGACCTCAGGTCACCTATGTAGCAGCACTTTATCAGGTCAGTTACCTGTTCCAGTTACCGGAACCGGGCCGCCCGCCCGACTGCTCCGTCGGGCAGCTCGGCGCAATCGGCTTCGTGAAGAAAAGAGTGAAGTACATGAATACAGTATGGAAACGCAATGACAAACAGTACAAATGACAAACAGTAGTGCATTTATGGCAACATTCCAGTTGATCAAGTTTGGTTCCATTAACCTGTCATGAACTTGACCTGACTTGACCTCGGTAACCTAACATGACCTTGACACTATATAGCATATCAATATACATCAAACAAGTCGCTAGTGTTGCCAAGAACACTTCCATTTTGCGAATATACGGGAAGCGCATCAGCGCCGATTTTTGTGGTTTGGCGCTAGGAAATTTTCTTGACTAACGGCCCCTAACTTGAAACATTTTCGGCCGATTTCCATCTTTCTTGCTTTAAACGACGCGCCGGTCATTTCTAAGCAGGTACGCAGAAAATTGCGTATATCGACCGGTACAATCAGCAGTTGTGTACGAAAAACCGGAGGGGTGGGCGGATTTCGCCCCCCCCTCCAGTGCGCGTGTTAAGAGTGCAAAATTTCGTCACAGATTGAAATTGGTTTGAGAGTAGAAAAATATATCTATTGAATTTGGGCCAGATCTCGATGTGCACTAGATAACAATTTAGGCCAGATCTCGATGTGTGAGATGTGCACTAGAAGCTTTCTTCATTTCATCACATTTTTTTTGTGGGGTGAGGGGGTTGGTCCCACCCTTATGAAAATCCTGGCTACTCCACAGTATGCTGCTAACTAAGTGTATTATGCCAGTTTAACCAATTGCATAATTATTTATATGCTACCACTTCTTGCTTGCTTGCTTTTGTGTTTTTTTTGGCATACAATGCCATGTTGTCAACATAGAAACCATTATTTACAGCACTTGTGACACATACCTTTTCATGCAATGTTTCCTCAGCATAATCTTTCTTTCACAGATGATAGCGTGTGTTTGTGCCATACCACACCAGTATGCAGTGCCTGAAATCCCACCAATATGCCTCTAATTTTATGCACCACCACACCAACTGGATCCAGTCAAAATCGCTATCCTGTGTGGACTAAGTTGTTGATGTATGCATGTATTTGGTGGTGTACTCAGCAACTTTTTTTATTTGTTCATGGAGTTTGATCAACTGAGATCAACCTACCAGATGATATGTCCATCATTTACCAAGGTGCTCACACCTCCAGTGTTGGGGTGTCTTTCCATTTGTACCATGCTTTCTTTGATTCTGGGTGCATCTATGCAAACCCAGGAGAAGGAACCTTTGCAAAGTTACTGTGTGCACCTCTACACCATTTCCCCCACATGTATCACCTCTGCAGCTTTCATCCTTGTGGTGCTCTTTGCAGATATTCCCATTCCTTCTGGATCCTGGGTGCACCTACATGATCCGTGTCCTTTGCAAAACGTGTGGATGTGGTTCTGGAACATTCCTCCACTGGGTTCACCAATCAAATTTTGCTTCTTTGAATGCAGTTCTGCAGATTTCTTCTCCCCTGAGTGCAGTCTCCATCCCCTATTTCTGAATGTGTGTATGTTCATCATCATACTTTTTGCAGTTTGTCAAGATTTTACATTTCTGCAGCATTCCTCCCCTTGGTTCACCTCTCCAGCTCTCCCTCATGATATGATCAATCTGTTGGCATGCTTTTGCAACTTCACATGTCTTGATACTTTTTAAGGATGTGGCATATGGCAGCATGTGTGAAGCATGTTCAGATAATACTCAGTGTCTGCCAGCCTACCGTAAATATTAATATGTACAGCAAATGTGTGCTTTCTTACGTCTGTACAAGCTGAATGTGCAGATGTATTAACCAGTCACAGGCTGCCTGAATCTCTGCAACTGGGTCTGTCAGATCAGCTGGGGCCGTTCATAAGGTGCTACCATTCACAAATTATTACACCTGAACAGAAGTGGAATCTCTGTGTTTCTAGATGGTTCTAGTTCTGACACTGGCCAACTTCATCTGGACGTGGATGATTTTGGAGTAATGTTGGTGCAGATCATTTTGCATATTCCTAATCTCAGGGGGAAGTTTAACCTGAAAAGAAATTCAAGCTCATCATATCCTAGAGTAGCAAACTGCAGGAATTAACTCCTGTATCAGAATGAATGCCATTGGAATGGATCTGTGATGACCCATTGGGGGAAGTGAAAGCACTTATGCTAAACCTGGAACCTGGAATAACTGGAACAAGTCAGAACTGAGGGTCATATGCCAAGAAGTGATATGCAGGAGTCTAGATAGGGGAAATGTCTAAAGGCAGGCCAGCATATTATGATTTAAAACCTAATGGAGATAACTGCTGATACTTTTTGTGTGGTGTGCTCATGTGTGGAGAGTAGTGGCAGGGATTGTTTTGATAATCTTTGAACTCCCTGCAAATTCCACTGCTGAATGCAAATTCTGCTGGAATACAAATATTCCATCATGTTTGCAGTATAGTAGGGGATTTCGAATAGCTTGTCGACCCACCTCAATTCACAACTCCTACGATGGTAACCAGAACTATTTCTCCTGGATGCAACTTTCACTATATTCCTTCTTGACTTGTCTGGGTTTTTGCTTGTTGTTTAACCTCTGTGGCAGTTGTATGTTACATGTTTGCGACCTGTAACATAGCCATGGATATTTGGGGGATATCCCAAATCATTACTTCAATTGTGTGGGGGAGAGGGTGTGGCACTCCTCACCTTCCCGATAAAATGTGTGTGTTGTGTCACCGGCAGCAGCAAATATTCCGAGCATATGACCCTTGTGTTGCCCCATTGTTTCAAATATATAGCCCTGTATGCTATAGCTCCTAATGTGGGAATGTGATATATTGTCACTTTACTTGTTCCAGACTGAATACCAGATACCAAGCTGGCATATTATTACCTTTTCTCTAAATATTGCGCATGGATTCAGCACCTGGTTCAAATGTTGTCCTCTCGAAAAAGGACAGGTGGAAGCTTCGCCAAGAGGGAAGAATCCCACATAAATTGAAGGAGCTTTCTGCTGCCAAGAAAGCTTTGAAACCTGGTGGGAAGAAGTTGCACCGCCAGCCATGGAATAGATCGAAGGTAGCTGAAGGCGACGATCCATTCCCAGGTCAGTGCTTTAGACTTAAATATAACATGTTGGATGTCAGTGATCATTGCCTGATGTATAGAAGTTCAAAGTGTGCATTTTACTGCTGGTGGATGGGTGCATTCGCTCAGGTAGAGGGGTGCATTCACTCAGGTGTAGGGGTGCATTCGCTCAGGTGTAGGGGTGCATTCGCTCAGGTGTAGGGGTGCATTCGCTCAGGTGTAGGGGTGCATTCACTCAGGTAGAGGGTGCATTCGCTCAGGTGTAGGGGTGCATTCACTCAGGTAGACGGGTGCATTCGCTCAGGTGTAGGGGTGCATTCACCCAGTTGGATGGGTGCATGGGGTCTTTTGTGATGTTTCCTATGGGGCTCCAAGTATATTTGGCTTATCACATCTGTATCCACGTTTGAACGGTATGAGCAATATGGTTTGTGTGCCTTTCAGTTTCAGAGCTATTTAGCCAACTATCCATCTGCATTAGTTCTGTCGTGAAGGTGGCGGCCACGATCAGAACTGTATTTATAGTTTGGAATTCTACATTTGAAGAGAACAATTACTTGTCTGATAACTTTGGCCAGGCTAATTCTCTTCTTTCAGGGCTTTATAACTTCCGACTTTTTGGAACCTCAGACTTCGGGTACGATTTTAGCTTTAGGAACAGCTGGGGTACGAATAACAAGTTGGAACAAATAGTCCGAGATTAAGTGATGAAATCCTTGTTCTCGTCCATATCCATGCATCGTGCTACTACTTGAATGGACGTCCAGGCTTAACATCCGAGAGGTCTGGATATTTTTATCAAAGAGCAACACGTTTGCGCCATCCTATTCTCAAGCAGTACCATTGAACCTTCGACCGAGAAAGGACAAGAGGATAGGGCTCCGAACTACAAAAATCCAGGATGAGGACGCTTTTCCAATTGTAACCGGCATGGACCCGCCACTATTTGTGACAACTCACGAACTGTCACCCGCAAAATACACCTCTATTTCAGCCGGGACCGGGGACGAGACAGGCTAAGGTCTGGGTGCAGCCGACTGGCTGGTCTATTTTCCCTGTGTTCAACTCATCACCTCTAACGAAGTTATATTTTCTGGTAAAACGTTGCCTAAATAACTAGCTGGGCCTCTGGGTTACACCGCAGCCTTACCAAGATGCCTATTTAAGGTCAAAGTCACGTGCAGAAAGCGTGGGAATTAACATTGTTTTTCCGCGTTTGACAGTGATTGTACCGTAGCTTCCAAACCATGAACGATAAAGCAATGAAGCAAAGCCAAGTGGACTTGAAAAAATGCACTCCAACATGTAATGCACAAAGACTTGATAAAAGGTCATGTAGTAATGTTCGACCTGATATGGTCACCCAGTTTCAGGTGTGCACTTTTCACACCTTATCAATATGTTTACTTTGTGCATTTCTGGGGTAAAACGAAGCTGTGAATTCGGATTTAGCATAGAAAAGTAACCTATAAAATAATTTGTTGCAAGAACATCAACATGAGTCATACTAGGTACCATGGGTGATCTAGGATGACCTATGTCCTATTCCTGTAATGTTGACATTAGGTAGGAGAGGATTGCCAATTTCGGATCCAGTGCTGAAATTTGCCCCTGAAGTCAATTGTGTGCAAAGTGGGCACCAACTTAGGCCAGCCCGACTCAATGCACTTGTTTTTCATCCATCACACACCATTTCAATTTCTTATTATTGTCCTAATTCGATTGGTTCTGCATTTTACCCACATCCCCTGTCATCACTTTTGTGCACATTTCGTTTTAACTCCTGAAATACTTGTAACATTTTGGATTTGGCCGCAATATAGCCAAGGCAGCTGACGCGTCCACAAATATCAATTGCATACATACACACAACCCGATTCACCTGGGTCATTAACCTAACATAACCTTGAATGGGTGAAGGCATTAAACTTCATCATGTACGTGCAATATAAGAATTGTAATACTGGAAATTGTGGGCACAAAATACCTTGAACGGTCGACACATACTAAAGCTGAAATAACTGGCAAACTCCCTATTCTCATGTGTGGCTCCACACTGCGTCCACCTCCGTACGACGCCCACAATTGCCCCGTGTTCCTCCACAGGGGGTCTGTGTGGCTCCACACCCCTTGTGTGGCTCCACACCCCCTGTGTTCCTCCACACCCCCTGTGTGGCTCCACACCCCCTGTGTGGCTCCACACCCCATTTGTGGCTCCACACCCCCTGTGTGGCTTGTGGATCCACACCCCTGTGTGCTCCACACCCCTGTGTGGCTCCACACCCCCTGTGTGGCTCCACACCCCTTTTGGATCTTGTCCACACCCCTGTGTGGCTCCACACCCCCTGTGTGGCTCCACACCCCCTGTGTGGCTCCACACCCCTTGTGGCTCCACACCCCTGTGTGGCTCCACACCCCTCCACACCCCTGTGTTCCCCCTTGTGGCTCCACACCCCTTTGTGGCTCCACACCCCCTGTGTGGCTCCACACCCCTGTGTGGCTCCCCCCCTGTGTGGCTCCACACCCCCTGTGTGGCTCCACACCCCATTTGTGGCTCCACACCCCCTGTGTGGCTCCACACCCCCTGTGTGGCTCCACACCCCCTGTGTGGCTCCACACCCCCTGTGTGGCTCCACACCCCCTGTGTGGCTCCACACCCCCTGTGTGGCTCCACACCCCCTGTGTGGCTCCACACCCCCTGTGTGGCTCCACACCCCCTGTGTGGCTCCACACCCCCTTGCTCCACACCCCTGTGTGGCTCCACACCCCCTGTGTGGCTATGTGGTCCACACCCCCTGTGTGGATCCACACCCCCTGTGTGGCTCCACACCCCCTGTGTGGCTCCACACCCCCTGTGTGGCTCCACACCCCCTATGTGGCTCCACACCCCCTGTGTGGCTCCACACCCCCTGTGTGGATCCACACGCCCCTGTGTGGCTCCACACCCCCTATGTGGCTCCACACCCCTGTGTGCCACACACTGCGTTCAGCCCCGTACGACGTCGACCGCCGCCCACAGGCCCGGTACGCCACCCGGACCAGCGACTGGAGAAGTATGACTGGGGCGACGGCGTGGACATGGCAGCGATCCGGCGCGGGCCGCACCAGCAGCGGGCGCGCCGGCGCGAGCGGCTGGCCGAGGACACCCTCCACTGTTTGGCCACCAGCGAGATGCTGCTGCAGGAGGAGGCCGGGTCAGTGGCGCTTTTGTGACGAGGCCGGCTCTTGAAGTGTTGCCAGTCGCCTCTCACCGCGTCCTAAAGCCCCAAGTTAGCCAGGACGCTGCGTGACCACTGCAGTCGATGCGCCCATGAACCGCAATAACCGACCAACCAATCAAAATCGGCCATTTAGTTTTGATGAGTCTGTTACCGTGTGCTTAATGTGGCTTTAGGCTGGCATCTGCAGGGATGTCTGTATATATACTGCCTGGGCATGCCATCGTCTATTACTGCGGTACAACTGTGCATCATTTTCAATTACACCACGAGGTTTTTGTGTCCTGGACTTGATATATAGCTGGACAAGAATTCCAGAAATGTATCCAAATATCATCCAGAGGTCACCGTAGGGCATGGACCCATAGGGAACACTGAATACTACCAGTGGTTGCTTGTACTTGAACTCGGATCTTCATGTGACAATGCAACAGGTATATTTTTTATTATGGTTATGTGCAGGCCAAAACTTAAAAAACGGGCCATTTTTCTAATACTGTGTGATCATTATATTTTGACCTCACATTAGTGCCAGACACAGGTGTTGCATCAAATTGTTTGGGCATGCATTGTTTCAGAAGGCATGCAGCACATGAGACACCCGAGCATTCCATACAGTGTAATGTGCTGGTGCCAACAAGGACTCTTACCCGACTAATGTGATGGCGCTTCCATAGCCATGGCCATGCGATGGTTGTCGGAACCTCTTTTGACCTGACATGTTTGGAGTTATCAAGGTTCAACCTATCCTGATGGAATAATACTTCTGAAATTGTAACCGATGTTGCAAAGTAATCGCCTCAGCAAGCAATTAAGCAACTATCACCGTGTGGTATGCCACTCGCGATGTCGCAACTTCTTTTGGATCGGATCCCCTGAATCTGTTTTAACCAACTCCACGCCACGATGAGAATGAAAACCGCAGCTGACACAGCCATCTGCCGCTGCCGCAGCTTCTTGGAGGCAGACGAGGGTGAAGACACAGCCGACATCACGCAGGCGGAGATAGCCGCCGCCGTCGACATCACGTCGGCCACCAAGCGGTTCGACTTGCGTCTGCGCGAGTACGGCCCGTACCGCATCGACTACACCCGCAACGGCCGTCAGCTGCTGCTGGGCGGCTCGCAGGGCCACGTGGCCGCCTTCGACTGGGTGACCAAGCGGCTCATGTGCGAGGTGGCCGTCGGCGAGTCGGTACATGACGTCACGTGAGTGTGGTGCCGTCGGCGAGTCGGTGCATGACGTGACGTGAGTGTGGTGCCGTCGGCGAGTCGGTACATGGCGTCACGTGAGTGTGGTGCCATGGGCGAGTCGGTACATGACGTCACGTGAGTGTGGTGCCGTCGGCGAGTCGGTACATGGCGTCACGTGAGTGTGGTGCCGTCGAACGCTGTTTTTTCCCTTTCGTCTCGTCTCGTCTCGTATCGTCTTGTCTCGTCTCCCTCTCGTCTCGTCTCGTCTCACTCCCGCCTCTCGCTCTGTCACCTCACTCTCTTCTCCCCTCCCTCGTCTCACTCGTCTCGTCTCTTGCTCTGTGACCTCACTCGTCTTTCATCTCGTCTCTGTTCCCTCCCGTCTCGTCTCGTCTCGTCTCTCATTTAATCTCATTCTTATCTTGTCACGCTTGTGGTCAGATGCCACACACTTTTGCCTCACACGCTATCTCCCGCTCTCTGCCTCACCCTTTCAGTGTAATTTTGTCCCTTTCTAATTTTGTTCGTCTATTTTTTCCCTGTCCAATGTTGTGCTTCTCTAATTTTGTCCCTCTAGTTTCCCCCTTTATTATCATATCACCGTAATATTTTTATCTCGCTCTTTTTTTGTTCTTTCTCGCTCTTTCTTACTCTGCTTCGCTTTGTCTCCGTCTTTCTTTACCTCTCTTTGTGTCTACCTCTGTCTCGACCTCCGTCCCAGCCTCGCTCTTTCCCTTTCTCTCGTTTATGTAAATGTTGCACTTCACTCAAGCGAAGTTGAGGAGTATTTGTGTTTAGCCATATTACCCCCAAAGCAATGCTTGTCGGAATCCTGGTGATCTGTCACCATTGCTTACCAAACATTGTCTCGGAAGCACCCGAGTCGAAATCGCTGGGGCGTTTGACTCTTGATCGTGAGACCGCGGTTCGAATCCCACAACCGGCAGAATTTTCGAGTTAATCCGCGACCAATTGGCGTGGGAGATTGGTGACGCTACGTTTCTTAGTAGTCTGTTGCGTCGCAAAAAAAATCAAAGTTATCCTTGGGTCGCACTCGCTACTGTGACATCCTCCTGTTTGGGGATAAGTCCGGTCAGTTGGACATTCAGTGTTCCAGTATGGAAATGAGAATGATGCTATTTGGGAGAGCATAAGGTTGGGGGCGTCAAATATTTAGGCTGGAGCGGTTTTCCAACCGTGATTGTGCCGCTCGACGATCGGCTAGCTTACTAATGCAAGCCACTGCCACCAGGTGGCTGCACAACGAAAATATGTTCGCGGTGGCACAGAAGGAGTGGGTGTTCGTGTACGACAGTCAGGGAACCGAACTGCATTGTCTCAAGAGTCTTCATCGCACGCTCCAGATGGAGTTTCTGCCATATCACTTCCTGCTCACATCCTGCGTAAGTCGGCGATTGGGAAGGAGCGGCGGCCCATTCCACTTCATTGTTGATGCGCTCCAAACCCCAAGACCAGCAACATTCTGCCTTAGTGGGGATAATTCGGTGTTGTGTGCTGATATGGGTTGAATTTTGGAATATTTGTTGTCTAATATATCTAGCATAGAAGTCTGATAAGTGCACATTGATACTAAACGTCATGCCTTTCAATAATATGTGTTTTTAAATTCCGAGGACGTATCTCAGGAGATCAGAAGATCGTGTCTGGAGGTATATGGCCAGCTCAGTTAAACGCCCCGACACGCATCTGGTCATTATACCGGCAGACTGAGAGTCCCCCAGCTGACCGTTGTCCCGACAACAGACCGAGGGTTCCCCAGCTATTCGTTGTCCCGGCATACCGAGAGTTCCCAGCTGATCGTTGTCCCGGCATACCGAGAGTTCCCAGCTGATCGTTGTCCCGGCAGACCGAGAGTTCCCAGCTGACCGTTGTCCCGGCATACCGAGAGTTCCCCAGCTGACCGTTGTCCCGACAACAGACCGAGGGTTCCCCAGCTATTCGTTGTCCCGGCATACCGAGAGTTCCCAGCTGATCGTTGTCCCGGCAGACTGAGAATTCCCCAGCTGACCGTTGTCCCGGCAGACCGAGAGTTCCCCAGCTGACCGTTGTCCCGACAACAGACCGAGGGTTCCCCAGCTATTCGTTGTCCCGGCATACCGAGAGTTCCCCAGCTGACCGTTGTCCCGGCAGACGGAGAGTTTCCCAGCTGACCGTTGTCCCGGCAGACCGAGAGTTCCCCAGCTGACGGTTGTCTCGGCAGACCGAGAGTTCCCCAGCTGACCGTTGTCCCGGCAGACGGAGCGCGGCTTCCTCAACTGGCTGGACATCAGCACGGGCCGCATGGTGACACAGACCAAGACCAAGCTGGGTCGGCTGGGCGTCATGTGCCAGAACCCGGCCAGCGCGGTGCTCTGTCTGGGCCACACGCGTGGAGTCGTCAGTCTGTGGACACCCAACGTGCCGGAGCCGGTGGCCAAGGTGCTCTGTCACCCGCACCCCGTCCAGGCGGTCACCATCGACCACACGGGCGCGTGAGTATGCGCTCATCCGGTACTGACGTCCAGCCGTCCTGAAGCACCAGTCCATCACCACCGTCACCATCGACACTGACGTCCAGCACGCCTTGGAGCACCAATTCACCACCACCGTCACCATGGACACTGACGTCCAGCAGACTGATGCCCGGGGACTGGTTCCGTGAAGACTGATGGCCAGGAGACTGATTCACAGAGATCCGATGTCAAGGGCATCAATGACTAGAGAGCTGGTATCCAATAGATAGATACCGATGCATGAGCTGCCATATCGACGGACAGGTACACAAGCTCAAACACTAATACCTTTGCATATGCCGATATCATATTGGCATGCTCCTTTAGTTCCCATACACCATAATTGTGTCATGAAAAAAAATATTTATGAACGGCAAGCGATCAGTGATCACCTTTGGACATAGCGCCATTAAACCCAAACAGTCAACCAATTACATGGCATCTAAAACAAACTGCCCACCCATGACTTATGTCTCTGTTGTTCTGAGCATTATTTACAGTTCGGCACGCGTGCAGATAGATACCAATTCTGCCCGTTGTCTTCCCCTCGGTGTATGTTATTCCGAATTGAAAACTTCCCGTTACGAGTACGTATCGGTCAACAGTTCAAGATAGGGTAACACCGGGTTTTGCCAACGCAACATGTTAACGGCGCGACCGGTGCAAACCAAAACTGCCCGGCGCGAGATTGGAATGTATCGGCGAGTTCCCCTGTGGCGTTTGTTTATTGACTTGGTATCTTACTGAACCGGATGACGACTATTTGTTGTTGGTTACGCTGCTAAGTGAAGACCGGCCTGTTAGAACTTAGATCCACCAGCCCCTGCTAGCGCGCTAAAAGCATGGTGAGTTTGTCAGCTTGATGAGAGAGGCGTGGACGGACAGAGGCGCTTCTCATGGCGCATGCAAGGTGCTACTGCGTTCTATGGATAGGCTCCGCTGCAGGATGGGAAATAGATGAGATATGTGTCCACCGATCATTTTCAAGTTTGGCATCACACTGTCGGCCTCGTATGGAATGAAATTCCCTGCATGCACCCGCAATAATTATGTATGCGCCGTAATTAATTTTATGTAGCAGAAGCCATGGTTCCATTCATGCAAAGATTGCAGAAAATTTGAAGGATACCCTTAAAAAAAATAGATTCCATGTAGTGTACACCGAAGCTCTAATAGTTAAGCTTTCAGGTTACTAATATGTTCTGGCACTAGGTACAGAAGAGATACATAAGCACAACGACAGCGAATGCTGAAACAGCGAAAAGTTGAACTTCATTCGACTTTTGTCCAGTGTCCGAAACGGTCAAGAATGATTTAGAACGGGCTGTAGTTTCATCATATTTGAATGTTGAGTGGCAGAGGAGCTGGAACGCACAGACCAACAATATGCTTGACGCAATGAAACCACACTTTGGAGACTGGTCATCGTCGCAGTCATCACTGGTCACCTTGGAGACTAGTCATCGCAGATCCAGGGTGACTAGTTGACTGTAGACTGCGTATCGGCCACACACATGCTACCCACCAATACCTCGTC
Source organism: Ashinkailepas kermadecensis (assembly GCA_034440615.1). Lineage (NCBI taxonomy): Eukaryota > Metazoa > Arthropoda > Thecostraca > Neolepadidae > Ashinkailepas > Ashinkailepas kermadecensis. Next base: position 611,911 of record JAOTOM010005077.1, on the reverse strand, counting down.
TGTGGCAGTGAGAGACCCCATTGTCCCCGCCATCTAGGGATCCTGACGATGTGACATCATGCTAGCAGATGACTGAAATAATTCACCCTGGAAGCATATTCCGACATCGAAGAGCGACTTGATTTGCAGGCCGCATACTCACCTCGGCGATACTTTTCGTATTATTTTGACGTGCTAAACGAACGCTATGTGCGCTAAATGATCACATCTTTTGGTTGAAACGCCCTTAAACCCAAAATAGCTAACTCACTAAGGACGTGGTTTGGATGACGATGTGGCTATCGGAAATTTCAGCGAAGAACGAACTTGACAGAGGGCTGGCTGTCGAGAGAGTCTATTAACTACTGGATGGCCGGATCCACCTACGAGTAACTAATGTGTGCGATTGCCAGTCCAAAGCCACCTTAGCAGTGCAATGTTCCAAGAAAAATCCCAAACCACTTTGTAAGTGAATAAGGTTTTAGATTTACAAAAAGTAGAAAAGACGTAATACTTGATACGTTTGTTAGAGAACGTTCAAGCACAGGAATCGAGTCTTGGGGCAGACGTTTACCACGCAGGTCACTGGGAAGAAAATGTCGCTGCTGGGCCCGTATTTTGGGTTTGTGGCTCGGCCGTGTGCCTGCTCGTGACTCCTGCTGCCTGGTCGTGGCTCCTGCCGCGGCCTGGCTGTGACTCCTGCTGCTGCCTGGTCGTGGCTCCTGCCGCGGCTTGGTCGTGGCTCCTGCTGCTGCCTGGCCGTGGCTCCTGCTGCGGCCTGATCGTGGCTCCTGCTGCTGCCTGGTCGTGGCTCCTGCCGCGGCTTGGTCGTGGCTCCTGCCGCGGCCTGGCTGTGACTCCTGCTGCTGCCTGGTCGTGGCTCCTGCCGCGGCTTGGTCGTGGCTCCTGCCGCGGCTTGGTCGTGGCTCCTGCCGCGGCCTGGCTGTGACTCCTGCTGCTGCCTGGTCGTGGCTCCTGCCGCGGCTTGGTCGTGGCTCCTGCCGCGGCCTGGCTGTGACTCCTGCTGCTGCCTGGTCGTGGCTCCTGTCGCGGCTTGGTCGTGGCTCCTGCTGCTGCTTAGCCGTGGCTCCTGCTGCTGCCTGGCCGTGACTCCTGCTGCTGCCTGATCGTGGCTCCTGCCGCGGCCTGGCCGTGGCTCCTGCTGCTGCCTGATCGTGGCTCCTGCTGCTGCCTGATCGTGTCTGCTGCTGCCTGATCGTGGCTCCTGCTGCTGCCTGATCGTGGCTCCTGCTGCGGCCTGGCTGTGACTCCTGCTGCTGCCTGGTCGTGGCTCCTGTCGCGGCTTGGTCGTGGCTCCTGCTGCTGCCTAGCCGTGGCTCCTGCTGCTGCCTGGCCGTGACTCCTGCTGCTGCCTGATCGTGGCTCCTGCCGCGGCCTGGCCGTGGCTCCTGCTGCGGCCTGATCGTGGCTCCTGCTGCTGCCTGGCCGTGGCTCCTGCTGCGGCCTGGTCGTGGCTCCTGCTCCATGCCCGGTGTACGCTGTGTGATGTCTGCTGTCGGTGGCAGCCCAATGCCGCACGTCCAGCAGTGCTGGTGAATGATAGCCTGCACTCGCCGCCAGTTCCTCATACTGCCGATGCCTCCTGATGTGTAGGCATTTAGCGTCGGGTGAGATTGTTTTCGCACGCCTGTTGGATGATGTGACTGTGGCCAGGCGCGGCGCTGACGGCGATGACGTGAGCGGCTTTTGCGGCGGCCTGGTGCTGACCACCTCTGAAGGGAACCGTCGTGGACGCTATGTGACCCTGTCTGAGGTTGAGATTTATTGGCCTAAGCATTACGTAGCTGCATGGCTGACGTGATGCAGGCACCCGCCAGCCGTTTCCATCCGGGATGGTCGGGTATGAAGGCCTGGGGCCGGCTCGTTAGCAGCATATTTGGAGTGTTGCTTTCGAGGCATGTGTCAAGAGCTGAGAATGCTTAATGCCGTTATTCGTCTTACTATGGTTGGAATACATCGTTTTCAATTCAGAGACAAACAGCTTAAGGTATTGTTACTTTTAGTATTATTCGTTTTCTGATTGGTGTGTCTCCACGATAGCTCAGTCCGTAGAGCGCCGACCGGCATTAGCATCTCCAGTCCTGGCAAGACTGGGCTCGAGTCGCTGCACGCGCTCGCATTTGGCCCCAGCTGGATGCGTCTGGGAACTGACTGGATGAGATCGGGGGCACAGCGAGGGGCGGTCGTATCGGTGCTCTGGCGGCATGCTGCGCTCGGTTTACATTCTGCTGTGGGACTGGAATGTTTTGGAATGCAGACCCGATAGCAGGTTCAGGGTCCACGCAATAAGCTTGCTTAGGATAGGATCCAGCTCCTAAAAGCCGCCCAATGAAAAACTCAGACTAAAATTCGCGTTAAGAAATACCCGAGAAACCCAACACATTTTCCGTGAGAAGATTTTGCCATCGTGATGCGTATCCCTGCGGCATGACAACCTGCTATCTGCTGCTTGTCCTCGCCAAAAATTCCGACTGACCCTGGATGGTTAGTGGCGGACGGCACTGCAGAACCGAACGCAGCGCGCTCGGGATAGCGATATGTATGCACGACATCACATAATTTTATCAGAAATGGCAGCCGAGAGACAGCAATTGGCGAAGATTTGACGACATCTTTCCAGGATTTGACAAGTACGCCGATCCCCTGCACTGTCCGCGTACCTCCCCAACAGGTGCGGTACTGACTGTGTACCTCTCCGATATGTACAGTACTGACCGCATACCTCCCAAGGTGCAGTACTGACTGTGTATCTCTCCTATGGATACAGTACTGACAGCATACCTCCCAAGGTGCAGTACTGACCGTGTATCTCTCCGATAGGTACAGTACTGACTGCATACCTCCCCGGCAGGTGCAGTACCAACTGTGTATCTCTCCGACGGGTACACTACTGAACCTGTGACTCCCCGGTCGTTCGTCACAATGCTGACCGTGCACCTCCGCCGACAGATACCTGGCTACAGCCAGCGTGGACCGCACCGTCAAACTGTGGGACCTGAGGACGTACGGCTGTCTGCAGTCGTACCGGCTGGGCGCCGGCGCCACCCACCTGCAGTGGAGCCAGCAGCATCTGCTGGCCGCCGCCGTCGGCAACACGGTCGAGGTACGTCCTCGTCTGCCGTACGGTGACGTGACGTCTGACCGGAGACCACGCACCCAGCTGACTGCAACACGCACGTGTCGCCAGGCTGACGGCAACACGCACGTGTCGCCAGGCTGACGGCAACACGCACGTGTCTCCAGGCTGACGGCAACACGCACGTGTCGCCAGGCTGACGGCAACACGCACGTGTCGCCAGGCTGACGGCAACACGCACGTGTCGCCAGGCTGACGGCAACACGCACGCGTCGGTAGGCTGACGGCTCGTCAAACATCTAGCCAATGAAAAGGAGTTACCATTGATGAAACAGATCAGGGTTATGATTAATGAGAATGTAGCCTGCACTGAGCTGGGATGGGCGTGTGCTGATATCTCTGTATTGCTGACTGTGGGCGCCGGGCAGGTGTACCGCGACTGCGTGACCACGCCACCGGACCGGCCCTACCTGCGCCATCGCCTGTCCGGCACCGTCAGCCAACTGCACTTCACGCCGTACGAGGACGTGCTGGGCTGCGGCCACCGCGACGGGTTCACCAGCCTGCTCGTGCCCGGTAGGTGGCATCGGGGGCTAATTGTCCCGGTAGGTGGCATCGGGGGGCTAATTGTCCCGGTAGGTGGCATCGGGGGGCTAATTGTCCCGGTAGGTGGCATCGGGGGCTAATTGTCCCGGTAGGTGGCATCGGGGGGGGGCTAATTGTCCCGGTAGGTGGCATCGGGGGCTAATTGTCTTGGTAGGTGGCATCAGGGGGCTAATTGTCCCGGTGGGTGGCATCGGGGGGGGGGGGGGTCTGATTATCCCGGTAGGTAGCACTGCTACCGTAATCCGCCCGGTAGGTAGTACTGCCGGTTTGGTTTTCCTGATGGATAGCATTGCCGGTCTGATATGTCCGGTAGTTAGTACTGCTCTGTCCGGTAGGGAGCACTACCGGTCTGATTTTCCCGGTAGTTAGTACTGCTCTGTCCGGTAGGTAGCACTACCGGTCTGATTTGCCCGGTAGTTAGTACTGCTCTGTGCGGTAGGTAGCACTACCGGTCTGATTTGCCCGGTATTTAGTACTGCTCTGTGCGGTAGGTAGCACTACCGGTCTGATTTGCCCGGTGGGTAGTACTGCCACTGTAATCTGCCCGGTAGGTAGCACTGCTGATATGATTTGCCAGATAAATAGCACTGCCATCTTGATCAGTCCGGTAGACAGCGGTGTCAGACTGATCTGCCCGGTAGGCAGCGGTGTCGGCCTGATCTGCCCGATAGACAGCGGTGTCGGCCTGATCTGCCCGATAGGCAGCGCCGCCAGTGTGATCTACCAGGCAGGTGAATTTTCACGTCCTTATGCCCGGTTCTCTGACCCGCCCTCCACGGCGGCCCAGCCTGATGTGATGGGCTATGGTCCGTCCCGGCCGTTTGGACGGGATTATACGGTAGTGTGGAGCCGGCTTTTGGAGACATGGTTACAGCGTGCGGCATCTGCCAGCACGAACAGACGCTGTCTCGATGTGTGTACCGTCAGGTGGAGGAGACGGCGCGACGAGCACATCAACAGGACCCGGCCGCCCCCCCCCCCCGCGCATTCCACTCCTCTGTAGCAAATGACCCTGCTTAATTCAGTAACAGACCGGCAGTAAATGCTCCTGTCATATTTAAGTGTTGTCGTCACGGTCGCTCCTTAAGAGTTCAGCAGATAGTTGTCGGTGTCGTAAATCGCATTCGTTTGTTGTCGTTGCAAGCGACACCAGTGCGCCAGCGCTGGCTGTAGTCTGATCGTGGCTGGTGGTGTGCTGCTGGAATACCAGCCAAGCAGGTCATCGACCGACGAAACATACAACTGCTAATAGGAGGAAGAATGCCAGCAACGATTGTCCTAACTTATAGGCGACACATTGTGTTATGTTCGTGTTGCGGTACTCATGTGTATAATGTCGGTTAGCTACGCAGCCACTGCATGCTCTGTCGGCAGCCTGGAGGTGGCCTCCAGTGCCGGCGTTGTGAGTGTATATGCTCCAATATCGCCGTGAAACTGATCCGCCGCACTCCGGCGGCACGGACGTCATTGGTGCCGCCTGTTTATGTGCTGGACGCCGAGACGTTGGGAGTGTGGCCCGAACGTGCGTCTTGGCCGGCCATGTTGGAGGCGGATGACGCGGTCAGCGTGTGTGTCAGAACAGACCGCACGGCAGATAGCCGGGCGTCTGTGGCCGTAGTCCGCCATGTCGCGGTTGTGTCGGGATCGATCGGTGCTTGTGGCGACGCTGCGTCACGTTCCGCTACGGTTCAGCAATGCCGTACAATCGGATCGTTGGATATTTTTGTTCAGCGTCTAGTTTGGAGGAGAGCTGTTCCGAGTGGGCTCCAGTCATCCAACTCCTCACACTCGCGGGCGGCTGGACGTCTGGTGGTATGACGGCGAGTAGTCTTGTTGCCGACACGACGCCGGCAGGTGGTGAGGAAGTCAGACATGGTGGTGATGTGTAGTGCCACTTTGAGAGGTGATGCTCGTTCTGGGTGCGGGGTTACCGCACCTCTGTCACTGACACTACACTCGGCTACGCATTAAAGTCTACGGGTGAAGCAGTTTATCAGCCACCAATATGGACCTTTCATTACCCGCCCGTGTAGGGGATTGCTGCATCCGCCTCCCCTACGGGTTTCTTACGGCCACGAACAAACGCTGTGACCTCATCTGACCCATTTCCTATGGGTCAATTTGGAACAGGCCGCCATGGTTGATCCAAAAATACTCACCAGCACTGGTGAACACATTAAGCTCATATCTACTATCGCTTTCACACAGGCGACGAATGAGGGCGAACTTCTTTCTTTTGCGGACAAAATGAACTTTGCAGTGCCATGATGAGAGGTCACCAAGTGACCCAAAGTACCACAATCGTGTACCAACCACGAGATCACGTGACGCGCAATACGCTAGGTTTTGTTGCATGTATCTAGCTCACTCCGTTTGGAAATGGTAGTAGCATCTCGTGCCAACGCTCTCCGTGCACTGACGAAGGTGGCAGTGCCATGCAATGGTGAAGGTGGCAGTGCTATGCACTGGCGGGGGTGGCAAAGTATCATGCACTGGCGATTGCTAAGTAATATCCTCACTCCGGCGCAATTGCTGTAACACATTCGCCAGCTCATCGCTCGATGCTTTGTTTAATATGACAGAGCTGTCGTACGATTTTTCTGTCTCGAAATTCAAAACGATTTCAAGTGCCAGTGTACAACCGATCGGCTGTCAGCGAATGGATGACTGACCGTTTGAACGCTCATCGTCGGCAGGCGCGGGTCAGGCCAACTTTGACGCGTACGAGAGCAATCCGTTCCAGACCAAGAAGCAGCGTCGCGAGGCCGAAGTGAAGCAGCTGTTGGAGAAGGTAGGTGGTCGCTGTGTTGCACGACATGGTCAAGCAGCAGGGTGGTGCAGACCTCCAACCTCTGTAAGCAGGGTGGTGCAGACCTCCAGACCTCTGTAAGCAGGGCGGCGCAGACCTCCAGACATCTGGAATCAGGGTGGTGCTAACCCGCCACATGACATGTTGAGTTTGCTCAGTCCATAACGTCTTTAAATTGATCTTACGCAAGGATTTTACACCAGAGTGGACAAATTAGTTATGAAACGGTAGTACAAGAGTGAGAAATCGGAGCACAATGTGAAAATTAAGAACACATTACAATTAGATCGCACAAGTGTTTTGTTATTAATCAGTGCAGAGGATGGGAATATTTAATTTGTGTATGTTTTATGAGTGTATCAAGTAATAAGCAGAATAAAAATGAGCATATCATAATAAGCAAACATGAGGGCAAAATTATTCATGGATGAGGGAAGGAGTTGTGAGGATAATTGTTATTTCGGGTGTCGTCCCCCACCCCAATTCGGAAAATGTCGATGCTGCTCCATAGGCACTCGGGACTATCGACCAAGGACGTAGGCGTTTTCGGAAATTCCGAATAAACGTGTCAGGTGTGCCGCAGGACAATGAGAGGATCCTTCTCAAGCCGAACCCTTAGCACTGTATGTGATATGATATGTGGTGGACGTCTGCTGGCGGCTTACGTGGCACACGTTGATATTAGGCTAATATATCCAAGCACACGAAGTGGTGTAATAGGTGGTGCTATCAGTGTCAGACGATAAACCATGTCCGGATTTAAGCACCATCCACGCTAGCACTTTGCATAAATTATCGACGTGACAAGTTAAAATAAGCCGCATTGCGTGCCCACGTCAATCCCATAAAGGCCGCATACACTCGAGCCATGTGAGTTACGAGTCAGACTGCTTGCGCCGCGGGGCCTGTTGGGGATGGGAGGTCTGTGAGCTAAACGTGTGAGCCGCTTTAAGCGTTTAGGCACGCATCGGTGTCGGCGCCTGTGCCCGACTATGGCGGCCGTGCGGCCGTTCCGTGCCGTGATGCTGCCAGTTTGGGCGAGCCGGTAACGCCGAGCACGCGGCGTATTGCCGTTTGGCCGCGGTGAGGTCATTGGTGTACGGTATTGTCGCTGATGCATGCGACGGCCGCGACCCGAGCGCTCGGCGACATGAGGTCATTGCTGTGCGATTTGGTCGGTCGGGCGTCGTACGAGGCGGCGGGCGAGTAGGGCCGGCGGCTTGGACGTGGCAGTGGTCGGCAGACACGTCTCTGCTACGGCGGATCTTGTCGAAAGTGTGCGATACAGGCGGCGAGTCCACCCAACTCGGTCCACCAAAATCCAGACCGGCAGGTCTGCCGCGCATGTTCAAACTGCGTGGTATGTGTTGGCCTCTGAAGTCTGCAGCTGGTCAGTCGGATGCTTCCGTGACGTGAGGCAGATGTCGGGCTCAATGTGAAGGTATGCATATATATAGAACCGTTCGGCATGACGGTCGTAGCGCCTGCATTCCAGCTGTAGATAACGTGGGGCCTGGAACTGCTCCGGCTGTGCGCCGGAAGCTCGGCCGTCTGTGACCATGATTAGACTGTCCTCTTCTGAACCCACGGCCCGGCTGGATGTCGGACACTGGCACTGTGACGGATTCCGTTGGCCGGCGAGCAATGTGCGCCGGCTGACATTGCGTTCTGGCACATTGACGTGCCAAAGCTGTGTTGTTGGGCAGTGTGTCCGGCACTGATGAACAGATCGGGGCCGAAAACTGTTATGTCGCCTCAGATTTCACAATCCAGAAAGGAAATGTACTTGGCGTGTCGTGTCCTGGAAGTATGTATGTGAGACGTGTCGGTTCTGCCACCGCGTGAGTGTGTATGTGTGTATGAGATGTGTCGGTTCGTGTAAAGCGTGAGAGGCGTGTCGGTCCGAACATTGTATGTATGAGGTGTGGCAGTCCGGACAGAGTATATGAGAGGTGTGTGGGGTGGAGCAGTCCGGGCAGGGTATGTGGGAGATGTGTGGGTCCGGGCAGTGTGCATGGGGTGTAGCAGTCCGGGCAGGGTATGTGGGAGGTGTGTGGGTCCGGGAAGTGTGTGGGAGATGTGTGGGTCCGGGCAGGGTGTGCATGGGGTGTAACAGTCCGGGCAGGGTATGTGGGAGGTGTGTGGGTCCGGGCAGTGTGTGGGAGATGTGTGGGTCCGGGCAGATTGTGCATGGGGTGTAGCAGTCTGGGCAGGGTATGTGGGAGGCGTGGGTCCGGGCAGAGTGTGTGAGAGGTGTGACGGTCCGGACAGAGTGTGTGAGAGGTGTGTCGGTCCGGGCAGAGTGTGTGAGAGGTGTGTCGGTCCGGGCAGTGTGTGAGAGGTGTGTCGGTCCGGACAGTGTGTGAGATGCGTGACGGTCCGGGCAGAGTATGTATGAGGTGTGTCAGTACGGACTGAGTGTGTTTGAGGTGTGTCGGTCCGGACAGAGTGTGTGAGAGATGCGTCGGTCCGGACAGAGTGTGTGAGAGGTGTGACGGTCCGGACAGAGTGTGTGAGAGGTGTGTCGGTCCGGACAGTGTGTGAGAGGTGTCGGTCCGGACAGAGTGTGTGAGAGGTGTCGATCCGGACAAAGTGTATGAGGGTTGCAGGTCCGGGCAGAGTGTGTATGATATATGTCGGTCCAGGCAGAGTGTGTGAGAGGTGTGACGGTCCGGACAGTGTGTGAGAGGTGTGTCGGTCCGGGCAGAGTGTGTGAGAGGTGTGTCGGTCCGGGCAGAGTGTGAGAGATGCGTCGGTCCAGATAGTGTGTTTGAGATATGTCGGTCTGGACAGTGTGTGAGAGGTGTGTCGGTCCGGGCAGAGTGTGTGAGAGGTGTGTCGGTCCGGACAGAGTGTGTATGATGTTTGCAGGTCCGGGCAGAGTGTGTATGATATGTGTCGGTCCGAGCACTGTGTGCGGCTGGTATCGGTTCACGCAGTTAGTGCAACCTGCCGCCGGTCTGGACAGGGTACGTGACGTGCATCCTCCCGCCGTCAGATCCAACCGGAGCTGATCTCTCTGGAGCCGGACGAGCTGGGTCAGGTGGACACCGCCACCCTGAAGGAGAAGACCGAGGCCAAACGAAAACTGCTGGTAAGCTGGCGCTGGCTAGTCGTCTATTCCCATCGAGCCACCCTGCGCCGCAACCCGTTCACACCCAGCCAGGCGTTGGTAATCATCTGCCAAAAGGTGGTTTGGCTGTAGATGGCTTGTCGGCCGAGAGCGTCACTCGTCCGGTCTGGACACACAGTCGTCGGCTGAACGGGGTCCGCCGCTGTGGCCAGTATAAGTGGTGTCTTCGTACGGTGCTCCTCACTCCGAGCAATGTGTGGCTTGGCTGACTGCTATTTCGTCAGTCTGCCGTCCATCTGTTGTGTGAAGCGGGCGCTTTGCTGTTTACGACACAGTAACACGCCTCACAGTGGCTGCCTCTCCACACGGTCCCTGCTGCGACGAGTGGTGCCTGCCTCGGCGAGCGGCCGCAGTGACACCGATGAGTCCGGTCCCGACGAGCAGCATTTGGCTCACAGAGGTCTCCCCTTCGAGAGCACTTGCTGATCGCTCCGAGCCTTCCCTGGCCCATCGAGCAGTCTGTCCCATCGCAGTTTCTGCTACGCCAAACAGTCCGTCCACCAAGCAGTACACCTGCCCCGACGAACGGTTTGCACCGCTGGCCAGTCTGCCTCGCGGTGCAGTCTGTCCCACTGAGCGGTCCTGCTACAGCGAACTGAGTCTGCCCCGTGGTGCAGTCTGTCCCAATGAGCAGTCCTGCTACAGCGAACTGAGTCTGCCCCGTGGTGCTGTCTGTCCCGATGAGCAGTCCTGCTACAGCGAACTGAGTCTGCCCCGTGGTGCAGTCTGTCCCAATGAGCAGTCCTGCTACAGCGAACTGAGTCTGCCCCGTGGTGCTGTCTGTCCCAATGAGCAGTCCTGCTACACGAACTGAGTCTGCCCCGTGGTGCAGTCGCCCACGAGCAGTCCTGCTACAGCGAACTGAGTCTGCCCCGTGGTGCTGTCTGTCCCGATGAGCAGTCCTGCTACAGCGAACTGAGTCTGCCCCGTGGTGCTGTCTGTCCCGATGAGCAGTCCTGCTACAGCGAACTGAGTCTGCCCCGTGGTGCAGTCTGTCCCAATGAGCAGTCCTGCTACAGCGAACTGAGTTTGCCCCGTGGTGCTGTCTGTCCCACTGAGCAGTCCTGCCACAGCGGAATGTGTCTGCCCCGACGAGCAGTCTCCCGCCGAGCAGTCGCTATCAGACCGAACATTCCTTGCACCGCAATGTATATGTCGTCAGTAGTGGCCATGCGCGCTACCGCCAGGCAGGAATCCGCCGGCTGCCGCCGAGTCTGCTGCGCCCGCCTGCCAAGCGAGCGCAGCTGCAGGGTCGTGGAGCTTCATCGCTATCTGACGTATCTCGGTTTCGCCGACGGCTCCCGTATCGTGTTGCATGTGTGCTGTGACAAACCGTGACGGATTGGTGCCTGGGGAAAGGAAGGGGGGATGCGCGTGGCCGTGCAAGTGTTGGGCTCCCTGGCGGCTGGCATGTGTGTGTACGTGCTTGCGTAATTGCGCGTGTGGTGCGGTCCGATAAACAGCTTGGACGAGAGAGGCTGGGGCACCATCGGATGGACGCTCTCCAGACACGCCTCTGACACGCTGTTTATTCCGCCCGCAGTTCGTCAAGGCGCCAGAAATCGACTTCCAACCGCGCCACAAGACCAAGGGACGCAGCAAGGCCGGCAAGATGGCGGCGCGGAAGAAGGACGTGATCGCCACCGAGCAGCGGGTAGGTTGACCCGCTGTGCGGCGTTGGCACGGAACCGTGCGTGGGTTGGCCCACTGTGCGCCGCGCGGTTGTAGCACGTAAGAGTAGACGGCTTGTCCGCTTGCCTGCTGTGCGGCTTATGAATTGGTACATTTGCCCTGTACCGTTGGCATGTGTCCGCAGAGGAAACCGAACGACCAACGTGTACTGGGTGGGTAGTATGGTTATCTTTTTCACAGTATGTACTTTTGAAATGGCAGTCCTTTCAATGATGCAGAAGTTTGGTTAATTGTATTATATTTCTCGTACAACCCATGGTCATACAAGCAAACAAGTGGCATTATACGATAAATTGAAAATCGCCAGGGTATATATCCGCACACGTGAAGGCTACACAAAAGCACTACCATGACTAGCAAAAAGCTAACGCAGATGGTTTACTCTGAAGATACACTACGTTCGTTCACCTCACCAATCGCCAGGACGAATAGTTTATATTTAACTTAGGTCTAAACTCGCAAATGTACATTGACTCAGTAATTTTGCGCTCAGGGTGGCCTTTGCGTGTTTTAATGATCTCCAAGGCGAGAGGTATGGTGGCAGAAGTTATACTGCTACTGCTGTATAATTGTTAACTGAAAATCGTTGTGTCAAATGTCCTGTTTTTCTCTTTTTTTGCATCGCATAGGTCCGCATTGAATCGTATGCGAACGGGGCGAGCTATGCCGCCAACGTAGTTAGCCTGTTGGCCGCTGTCGGTGAAAATATTGCAACTAATGCGGTACACCAGTCCATATAGGCGACACTTGCCAGCCACGCCGGCTGAACACGCCGCACAACGCCGGGTTCCCACAGGGCATTGGGGTTTGGAGATATCTAACCTAACTAGTAAACTTTTTATGGTTGTGGTGCTCCCCAAGCGACACGCACGCTTAGATTTGAAGATATGCTGACTGAGCTGATTTTTGCTGAGTTTTTCGTCCACGTATTGTAGTGTTAGAAATCCATCTATATCTTGAGGTGTTCTGGTCGCGCTCTTCGGTTTTCGATGTTCGTACTGTCCATTGGTTGAACGGAGAGCCTCTCGTTTCAATCGATTTCTAAGATGTGATGGGTATCCGTTCTATTTGGAAGGTCGATCGATTTTTTTGGTTCACCTTATGGTGGCATCCTTGTATCATGATACGAGCTTTTCTGGAGCGAAAAAAGCATGCAAAGACCACCCTGATCGCAACATTAAATCAATGTACATTTGCGAGTTTAGACCCAAGTTAAATAGTAACTATTCGTATTGGCGTTTGGTGAGGCGAACGAGTGTTGTCATAGTAAATCTTCCTTGTGTTAGCTTTTCCTATTCATGGTAGTGCTCTTGTGTTGCTTTCGTATGTGCGGATACATACTCGGGCGCTTTTTCAATGTGTCGTATAATATCACTTGTTTGAATGTATGTGATCATGGGCTGTGCCCAAAGTATAATGCGATTAATAAAACTTCTGAATTATTGTAAGGACGGTCATTTTAAAAGTGCATACTGTGAAAATCATAACGTCTTACGTCCAACAAACACTAAACGATCTATGCATGGTTATCATGGATGAATGGTGTGGTACACTTGTGATTCAAAAGTCCAAGCCTGGAGTCACATGAGCAGCTGCACTGGGCGAGAATGCGGAATTGGGCACGGCGAGGCCCAACACTGTACACGGCGTTGAGTATATGTTGCAGACGAGCCCGCTGTGCCCTGTTTGCTTCTCGCGTCGTCACGCCTTGGCGCCGGCTTGTTATGACATACGTCGTAATGTGACGGGCCGTGACGTTGCTGGATAGTTGTGCAAACTGCGCCAGTGGTGCACCATCTTACGCTGGCGAAGCGTGTGGACGGCTGAAGTAATGTTTTTGTTAAGTAATTGTTAATGTGCGATCCATTCGTTTTCAGAAATACATCAAGGAGGCGAAGAAGGCCGGGAAGGCGGTGCTTGACGCGGAAAGGGAGCCAACAAAGTCTGCTGTCGTGAAGCGGGCCGTGTTGGACAGGTTCAAGAGGAAGCCCATGTGATTCACTGTCGAGCTAAGATGAACAATATATGCTGTCAAAATGGTTCCTATGCTATGTTATTGCCGTGCACGTGAAAATGGTGGTGGGTTCCTCCACATTTTAAGATAATTTGACACCATTCTGCGCTAACCGGCTGGTTTGTTCCAACGGGGGGCGGCCAGATCTACCATACCTGGCCGAGGTGGTGGTGGTGGGGGGGGCAGCTGCACCAGATCTGGCCGTGGTGGCGGTGGCGGCGGCGGCGGCGGCGGCGGCGGCGGCGGCGGCGGCGGCGGCGGCGGCGGCGGCGGCGGCGGCGGCGGCGGCGGCGGCGGCGGCGGCGGCGGCGGCGGCGGCGGCGGCGGCGGCGGCGGCGGCGGCGGCGGCGGCGGCGGCGGCGGCGGCGGCGGCGGCGGCGGCGGCGGCGGCGGCGGCGGCGGCGGCGGCGGCGGCGGCGGCGGCGGCGGCGGCGGCGGCGGCGGCGGCGGCGGCGGCGGCGGCGGCGGCGGCGGCGGCGGCGGCGGCGGCGGCGGCGGCGGCGGCGGCGGCGGCGGCGGAGGAGGAGGAGGAGGAGGATGGGCACAAAATGACCCTGCTGTCGACGTGCCCCTAAACAGCAATCCACCACCACCACCACCACCAGGAGGGGGGGGGGGTGGCCAGCTGCACCAGATCTGACCGAGGTGGTAACAAAGCCGGATCGATCAACAGCGAGTCGCCGCCGCTGCCTCGGTCGACAGGCCGGCGCTGCTCAATGAATGACGGGGATCCGGGCCGGCGCGGCTCGACCGTCCACGGGATACACGGGCGGCGGCCACCGGCGTCGCGGCCCGGCCAACATCAGCACACGTCGTGCCAGCCGCGCCGCCTCCGAGCTCGTCAGCGGTCACACGGCGCAGTCGGCCCCCAGCGGCCGCGCGGCTCCGGCCGTAGTGCCCATCCTCAGCTGTAGTCAGCCCCCAGCGGCCGCACGACTCCAGTCTCGGTTGGCCCCTAGCGGCCGCGCGGCTCCGGCCGTGGTGCCCAGCCTCAGCTGCAGTCAGCCCTCAGCGGCCGCACGGCTCCAGCCGTGGTGCCCAGCCTCAGCTGTAGTCGGCCCCTAGCGGCCACATGGATCCAGCTGTGGTGCCCAGCCTCAGCTGTAGTCAGCCCCCAGCGGCCACATGGCTCCAGCCGTGGTGCGCTGCCGTATAGTTCAGCCACCCCACCGCCTCAGCCATACTACCGTCCAGCTCAGCCACCCCACCGCCTCGGCCATCCCGCCGCCTCGGCCATATTACCGTCCATCTCAGCCACCCTACCACCTCAGCGATACTACCGTCCAGCTCAGCCACCCCACCGCCTCGGCAATACTACCGTCCAGCTCAGCCACCCCACCGCCTCGGCAATACTACCGTCCAGCTCAGCCACCCCACCGCCTCGGCAATACTACCGTCCAGCTCAGCTGGTCCCACCGCCTCGGCCATACTACCATCCAACTCAGCCACCCAACCGCCTCGTCCGCCCTACGATCCCGTTCAGCTGGTCCCAGTGCCGCTCGTCCGGCCGTGCAGCCAGTAGTGGAGTGAAGCGCAGTCGGTCCTGCTGCTGGCGACACGGTTCGGGTAGGCCAACCGGCCGCAGTACCACACACGGTCCTGCTGCTGGCGACACGGTTCGGGTAGGCCAACTGGCCGCAGTACCACGCACGCAGTGGCGTCGCCACGAAATTCTTCCAGGGGGGCAAGGTCGAAAGGGGGCCTCCATTGTGTTAGGGTCTCATATTGTTTTTAGGCTCTTATACTATGGTTCGAGGATGGGGAACATGATTTCATATTGGTTTTTTGTTTGTTCTTGGCATGGTGCATCATTTACTCAAAACGCAATAGCACGAATCATTTTCGCTGAAAACTGGGCCATACCAGGGTATAAATAAGTAATATTTGGATAAATACGTAAGTCCCAAAACAAACCATCGTCTCAATGCTTTCTCGAATCTTCCCGCTGGCCTCTAGATTGCAGCGAGCTGGCGGGGCTGGTGCTAAGCATATCTTACAGATATCTGCCATTGATCAACCTGAGGAGTCCGTACACTCCACGCTGTATGGATGGCAAGTTGCCACAAACTTGTGCGTGTAGAAGATTGCTTGTATTTGCAGAGAGATTCCAAGTGAGAGAAATCACTTCTTTTTTTTCTCTTTTTTTCCTCCATCTTTAGCAGAGGCCGAGTGCCATCCGCTAGAGATATGCTACGTTAAGGAAAGGGTTACGTTAATCTGGCTTATATGGCATCCGGTTATATCAATTAAGAAATTGACGAATTGAAGAAACGGCCATTGTGCCGAGGCACACCCCACGGCCCAGTGCGAGGCCCAGGAACCGCGATGCGCAGCCTGCGTGGGCCCTCACCCCGTCTCCTACCCCCGCTGCCCAGTCTGGCTGGATGCCAAGGCACACCAGCAGCGACCCCGGACAGCCCCCCCCCAGCTCCGCCCCCGCCGCAGGGGCCACCCTCAGCCTGGGGTCAACCGCATCTTCAGCCCCTCTGGCCGACCCCGGCCGAGGCGGCCGTCCGCCCGCTGACCCGTGCGCCCACGCGTAACGAGCACCCGCTCAACCACCCCAATCCCACACCGGACTCACGCCCTGCTCTCGCCGCTGGATCATCCGCCTCCAGGCCCCCCCGGAGTAGATCGTCCGCCATGCCCCCACGGGATCAGGCCCCCTCTGCACCGCCCCTCCAGGACCACCCCAGCACCCCTTCCACCCAGCCACCCTCTCGGGCTCAGGCCACCCCGGCGACCTCCCCTCAGGTCCTCCCATCTCCCTCCACCTGCCCATCGCAGTCCTCTCAGGACAGTCCTGACCCCCCTCCGCATGCTCAGGAACCCCCCCAGGGACCCAGAGCAGACAGCCACACCAGAGTCGTCTGAATATGAATCAGACGACTCTGCCTCACCATCATCACCACACACCCGGCTGCGGGAGCGTGATCACAACCAATAATGCAGACACCCACCACTGAATGCTTGCTCCAATGGAATACGAGGTCACTCATATCCCATTGGGCAGAATTCAAGGAATATATTATCAAAAATAAATCATTGGTAGCCGCCGTTCAGGAGACCCGATGGCGCGACAACGACCCATATAATTTTAACATCTATGGCTATTCTCTCTATACCAACAACGTAAATTCTACACCCCGCGGCGGCGGGGTTGCTCTATTTATCTCAGACACCCTCCTTCATCGTCAGATCAACATTGCTAATAACCTAAATTTTATTGCTGTTTCGGTCCAAATTGCACAACTAGAGCTTACTATACTCTCTCTTTACCTCTCACCTTCTCTTACACTATCCTTATCTTCTGTGACCGACCTTTTCGGCCTCCTTCCTCACCCCTGTCTGGTACTGGGTGACTTCAATGCCCATCACCAGGCTTGGGGTTGCCACTCCACATCACCTCGCGGACATCACATCGAAACTCTCCTCAACACCCACAACATGGTCTTTTTAAACGACCAACACCCACACACAACACCGACATCGCCCCTTTCCGTCCATCCGCCATTGACCTGTCTTTGGCTATAGCCTCTATTTCACCCCTCTTCTCTTGGCATGTTCAACCCGATCCCCACTTTAGCGACCATTTTCCCATTCATATCATTCTAGAACGCTCAGCCCAAGCTAGAGATTATTTATTTCTACCCCGCTGGAATGTTCGCAAAGCGAAATGGCCACCTCCCAATCTCTGTTCTACGTCTTAGGGGCCTCCTTTTCGTCCTGGGGGCCTCCTTGTCGTCCAGGGGGCGTCCTTTTCGTCCAGGGGCCTCCTTTTCCTCCTGGGGGCCTCCTTTTCGTCCTGGGGCCTCCTTTTCGTCCTGGGGGCCTCCTTTACATCCTGGGGCATCCTTTTCGTCCTGGGGGGCCACCTCCCAATCTCTGTTCTTCGTCTTAGGGGCCTCCTTTTCGTCCTGGGGACTTCATCCCAATCTCTGTTCTACGTCTTTGGGGCCTCCTTTTCGTCCTTGGGTACATCCTTTTCGTCCTGGGGGGGGGGGGCCTCTTTTTCGTCCTGGGGCCTCCTTTTCGTCCTGGGGGCCTCCTTCTTGTCCTGGGGGCCTGCCTTTCGTCCTGGGGGCCTCCTCACAATATCTGTTCTACGTCTTGGGGCCTCCTTTTCGTCCTGGGGGCCTCCTCCCAATCTCTGTTCTACGTCTTGGAGCCTCCTTTTCGTCATGGGGCCTCCTTTTCGTCATGGGGCCTCCTTTTCGTCCTGGGGGCCTCCTCCCAATCTCTGTTATACATCTCTTATAGAGACCTGATTATATTTCCTGGTGGCCTCGTCAGTCCTGGGGCCTCCTTGACAGCATGATCTTCTGTCCCGTCGGCCTCCTTGTCACCTTTTTGCTGTGCATTTCCGGATAGGGGCCTCCTCAAATTTCAGGGGGGGCCACCCAGTCTCACGGCAGGGGGGGGAGGGGCGATTTCCCCCCCGGTGGCGACGCCCCTGCGTATAACACGTGGAATGGACCCATATTGTGGAGAATAGCAGATGACTTCAATGGCACAAATGACTACGACCACATCCACATTATCTGCTGTCTCAAGCTAAACTCACTGGCCAAAGGAAGACTGGGTGTATCGGGGCAAACATAATCCACTTCGCCATCAGCAATATTTCACGAACTACAAACGCAGTATCAATTCTGCATGAAAAGGTCCCGTCGCTTTTTCCATCAGACTTTGTCCATGCAGGCGTCGCGGTAGCTCAATCGGTAAGGCGTTAGGCTCTTGATCGTAAGATAGTTGGTTCGGATTCAACAACTGGCGGGATTACCGAGTCCACCCGCGATCAATTGGCGTGAGGTTGGTGACTATATGGTCCAGCAGTCAAGTGCGTTATAAAATAATCTGAGGTTCTTCGTTCATGTGGCCACACGAGATGTCTGGGGCAGCGCAGATTGCAACTGAAATAGAGTCAGACCAGGTCACGCGCTAATTGCTCCCGATACAGCATAGCATGTGGCTGTGGGGTTCTCCCGATGAAAGACAGCAACATAGCATGTGTTTGTGGGGTTCTCCCGATGCTAGGCAGCAGGATAGCATGCGTTGGTGGGGTTCTCTGGATACAAGGCAGCAACGTAGCATGTTTGTGGGGTTCTCCCGATACAAGGCGGCAACACAGCATGTGTTTGTGGGGTTCCCTTGATACAAGGCGGCAAAATAGCATGTTTGTGGGATTCTCCCGATGCAAGACAGCAGCATAGCATGTGTTTGTGGGGATCTCTGGATACAAGGCAGCAACATAGCATGTGTTTGTGGGGTTCTCCCGATACAAGGCGGCAACGTAGCATGTGTTCGTGGGGTTCTCCCGATACAAGGCGGCAACATAGCATGTTTGTGGGGTTCTCCCGATGCAAGACAGCAACATAGCATGTGTTTGTGGGATTCTCCCGATGCAAGTCGACAACATAGCATGTGTTTGTGGGGTTCGAGCCCACGATTATTTTTTACTTTCAACCGTTAAGGTGATGGGAGTGCAGTAGACCAAATCAAGCTCGAAGCTGCCTCAGCCCCTCTCGGCCGTTTTGACTCGGTCGTCTCTCCCGGACCTGTTGGGACTCGGAGTTGGGTGCGGGTGACGTCACAAGTCGCCAGCGCCACCTGGCGACACGCAAATTAGATTAAATGTGCACACTGGCGGATCCAGGGGGGGGGCATTCCGGCCATGGCCCCCAAGCGCTTCAAAGGGGGGGGGGCATAGTGTCTTTTGCCCCCCCCAAAAAAAAACCAACAAAAGTAAACTAAATTAAAATGCAGTAACCTTTGCTGAGGTTAAAAAATACCGTTCGGGGTAAAATAATCTCCAATTTTAAAGGTATTTTGTTATAATTGTTTGGAAGCACAATATGGTAGCATAGTAGATTCTGACACATCGAGGGTTCTATGCTGTTGAAGTTCTTGCTTACAGCAAGAGATGACGAAATCAGCAGTTTCATTATTCCTTCGTCAGATAGGTTCATGAAGTTTGTTTATTGCGTGTAAAGAAAGCATACGACCTTCAATATACCAGGAGGTGCTGAGTTGACATCAAAAGTAACGTTAAGGATTATACTTTATTAGGTACTCAACGTTTCGGCCAGGGGCCATCGTCAGGAGTGATATAAAAATGTCAAGTTTAGGAATTGAAAAAAAAAGCACGCGAGAAAAAAGCGTGCAAAAGACACGTGGAATGCAGAAAAGCCTCACGCCGTTGTTTCTGGAGTCAGAAACTGCGGCGTGAGGCCAGCATCCGTCCGCAGCGCACCACAAGAGGACGAACTTCACCTAGGTACACATTCATCGTACCAACCACCTACGCCACTCCCGGATAAAAATAATTTACTTCACCACGCGGCTACCAGTGGAGAAAGCTCGGGTAGTTGCATTACTTCTGACACCCACGGTGCGGACACCAACGGCGATGGCACTGAACAATATCGTACAAATCGCACGTCTAATCTAAGTAAGCTACCTCTAGACTCAGATATATTGGGATTGCTTGACAAAGGCCCCAATTTTGCGTTAGCTCAAAAAGTAGATCGTAGCTGCTTGGAAAAGGCAGAATCAGGCGTAGAAAGGGCGATCTATGGTTTGCGGTGGAGGAATGTGAGGGAGACAAAACAGCAAACTGTACCTCAGGTACCGCGGGCAGGCTTATCACAAAGCACCTCTAGCACAGGTCATTCAAAGCTTCGCCCCATGTTTCCCGACACTCCTGCATACCAACCACCGAGAGCCACAACTCAATTAGAATCTGAGTTGAAAGATTTAAAAACAAAAGTTCTAAAAGCATATAAATATCACAACAAAGCATCGAACAAAAGGTCGGACAATTATGCGAAACAGAGGGAAGTACTTCGGGAAATGAAAAACAACGATAATGTAATAGTAAAGCCGTCAGATAAATGCAAAGGATTCGTCGTGCTAAACAAAACGGATTACATTGAAAAGGCCAGTAAAATAACGGACGATTATCAGAGCATTTCTTCCCAACCAAACCCTACCAAACGTCTCGAAATTGAAACATGTACTATTATCAAGGAAACTTTATCAGGGAAGTTACATAAAGACATAGTGTTATCTCTCCTTCCTCATTCCAGCCGCACAGCGGAATTATACGGGCTCCCCAAAAACCACAAACTAGAGGTTCCACTGCGCCCTATAGTGTCGGCGAGTGGTGACCCCCTAGACAAGTTATCTTGGTTCTTGAGCAAGATTCTGGTCCAGATACTAGCGTTGGTTCCCGCCCATCTGACAAACACGGAGTCGTACCTACAGAGGGTGAAAGAAACGTTCCCTACCAAACTTCCGGAAGGCAGTATTGTTTTCACCATGGACGTGAAAAATCTATATGGCAGCATTCCGATAAAGGAGGGAATAGATGCTGTGATTCGTCTAATCGAGGACAATCTGGATGACATTTGTCTTTTCGGGATTGGGGTACAGGACTGTGTGAAATTACTAACACATATTTTCAGCAATAACCTCATACGTTTCGGTAACTCCATGTACAAGCAAACAAAAGGAGTGGCTATGGGTAACCGATGTGCACCTCCTTTAGCGATTGCTTTTATGCACCGCCTTGAGTCGATCTTCTTA
Organism: Ashinkailepas kermadecensis; assembly: GCA_034440615.1. Lineage (NCBI taxonomy): Eukaryota > Metazoa > Arthropoda > Thecostraca > Neolepadidae > Ashinkailepas > Ashinkailepas kermadecensis. The sequence continues at coordinate 590,994 of JAOTOM010005077.1, read as the reverse complement.
GCTTCGTATGATTTGAAACCAGCTCTCTACATGAGGTATATAGACGATATTTTTGGTGTTTGGACACATGGCTTGGCCTCTCTGCTCGACTTCTTTGCAGAAATTAACCAACAACGCTCCAGCATCAAGTTCACCTTAGAACACACTGGTCATAGCAGTTCGATTCCTTTCCTTGATACGTTGTTTGTAGTTCAGGCTGATGGGAGCTACACCACCGAACTGTACTTTAAACCTATGGCAGCCCCCATCATCTTGCACTATGATTCGGCCCACCCGATGGCTACTAAAAAGGCCGTTTTAACATCCCAAATGAGGAGAGCAGCACGAGTCTCCTCCGATACTATTTCATGCGAGCGGAGCCTTGCGAAGATGACAACTCTTTTCCTGGAAAACGGATACCCAGCACATCGGGTACACTCCGCCGCTCGTGCTGTTCACCCTCACAACAGGAGTAGGATAAGTGGGCAACGTCGGCATCGAGCACATAGTAATCCCAACTATGTTTACATGAGACTTCCATTTGTCGATGACCAACTATGTCGACAGGTAAACGCAGCCATCCGTTCGTCTCATCTAAACCATGTTAGGGTAGCCTGGACTAGCGGACCTACGCTGAAATCTTACCTGGTCCGCTCAGCCCTGGAAATTCCGCCATGCCCTGCTGGTAGAAGAACGTGCCACACCTGTATCAACGGGCTCAAAGGTAGATGCACGCGAAAAAACGTAGTTTATAAAATAACGTGCAACCGCTGTCTTGGAATATTTTATGTCGGTGAAACCAAACGTAGTATCAGGGATAGGTACAATGAGCACTTGGGAGATGCCAGACTTCGAAGAGCATACACACCTTTAGGCGAACACATGATCGACAAACATTATAACATGGAACACAGCGACACTAACACAAACTTCAAAGTAGAAATTCTAGCAACAGCCAGGGACAACGCTGATCTAAAGGTCCTCGAATCTCTACACATACGTAATCTACGGCCGCAACTAAACACGCAAACGACGTCTTGGTATATCACTTAAATTACATAAACATAAATTATATTCTATGTATTACGCGTTATATTGGATCTATGTCTATATATGTGCGTGAGTGTATGTATCGATATGTATGTGGACCATCGGCTCGGGCTTCCTCAGAGGATTCTATCTTGACATAGTTTGTTTCTGGTTTGGAGTTTCTTTAAGTGTCTGCACCACTGAGGAGGCTTTTCTGCATTCCACGTGTCTTTTGCACGCTTTTTTTTCTCGCGTGCTTTTTTTTTTTTTCAATTCCTAAACTTGACATTTTTATATCACTCCTGACGATGGCCCCTGGCCGAAACGTTGAGTACCTAATAAAGTATAATCCTTAACGTTACTTTTGATGTCAACTCAGCACCTCCTGGTATATTGAAGGTCGTATGCTTTCTTTACACGCAATGTCTAAAACCCAGGAGCATCTAAGAGCCATTCTTCGTTGTATTAAACGAAGTTTGTTTAGCCAGTAACGGGCAAGCGGACCCAGTGAGCCAGATTTCGAAAGCGGAATTTGAACAGGATGTTTTGTGCGAGTGACCAGTTGAGCCCAGTTGAGCGGCATGTTTCGTATGTTGGTGTTGGGGCAAGGCCATATAGCCATATAGGTGTTGGGGTTGCTAAGATGAAGAGACAGGCTGCATTGACTGATTTTTTTCAAGAAGAATAGCAAGAGGAGGTATGTATTTATATCCTGAATAAGAGATAACTGGTGGGTTTGCATGTAGGGGAGATTCGGGTGGTAGGACCGGGCTATCAAAGTTTAAGGGTATTATTGCAGTTTAAGGTATCTACGAGACAAGTTTTACACATACCCTCATGCACTGGCGGATCCAGGAAGGGGCCATTCCGGCCATGGCCCCCCGAAGCGCTTAAAAGGGGGGCCATAGTGTCTTTTGGCCCCCCGAAACCAACAGAAGTCAACTAAATTAAAATGCAGTAACCTTTGCCGAGGTTAAAAAATAGCGTCTGGATGAAAGAATCTCCAATTTTAAACGATTTTTAAAAATATATAATTGTTTGGAAGCCAGTATAGTAGCATAGTAGATACTGACACACATCGAGGGTTCCATGCTGATCAAGTTTTGCTTACAGCAAGAGTTGACAAAATCGGATCCGCCAGTATCCACGTGCACGAACGTTGACGTGGTACAAGACATTGAACGTGAACGTGAACGTTTTGGTAAACAAAAACAAAAATCTGGTAACATAGAAACGGTGGAAGTAGGCTGGGGACCCGACACAGGAAAATATGTTGTCAATTATTATTTTACTTTTTATTTTATTTTACTTTTAATTATTATTTAAAAAATGTGCCCCTTTCCCAAATAGTGGTCTAAATCCGGTGCTTTTAACCAAAGATAGTGGGAGAATGGGCATCCTCCCAATCCGTTCGACCCCTCCCCTGATGCAATTCCTAGGTACGCCACTGGGGGAGGGGGGGGGGGTTGACGCCGAAAACCGAAAGTTGGCCCCCCCAAACCGGTGGGCTAGATCCGCCAGTGAATGTGCAATCTAGGGACATATTTGATGGTCACCTGGACTTTAGGGCGATCCGGCTGACGAAGACCTGCCCGTTGTTGGAACTTGGGTCGCATCATTCCCAATGACTAGTGGGTGGAACGGTACTGAGGGGTGGGGCATGACGCCCGTTATCGCCCGCCCCGCCCCCCCCCAAAAAAAAAACAGGAATCTCCTCTCACATGTACCAAAACTCCAAAATTAAACAGGGTACGATGTTGCTGGGTGCGGCCGATATGGATTGAAGCTAATGGGAATGCGTTGTATTATTTCGGTTGGGAACCTCCTCTATCGTACCAGTTATAGTATGCCGTAACGGTGAGCGTTAAGCCAAGATAATTCTGATCAGGAGCATATATTTCAGGATTCGTTGTGGCCAGCCTTCACTGTTGGGACAGCGAAAGTCTGAACTCTGATAGAGATGACACTGAAGCAGCCCGTTCAGTACGGGTTTGGATAAACCGCTGAATACTGATGAACGTAAGCTCGGCTCCACACAAAAACTGGCCCTGTTTTTACAACATTCCTGCACTTTGTCACGAGTAGGAGCAAAGCCAGAGCTAGTCGGCTGTCGCGTATACAAGAAGAAAAGTGCTGCGGGCTGTCCGATCCTGCTCCACCCGACCACCAGGCCTTTTAAAACGCAAGATTACAACTGTTAGTTTTCAATTCCTGATCTCTCGACTAAGAATTAAACCTACCTCTGAAATGTCGAATTTCAGCAGCTTTCGTAACAGCCTCGGGGTACTCGCGTTCTTTGTTCAAACAGCCGATCCTGTTGCGGTATTTCCCGTGCTGCTCCGCCTGGTGACGGATCTCATCTGGCCCAAGGCGGCGGATCTCATCTGGCCCACGGCGGCGGACCTCACCTGGCTCACGGCGGCGGATCTCATCTGGCCCACGGCGGCGGATCTCATCTGGCCCACGGCGGCGGATCTCATCTGGCCCACGGCGGCGGATCTCATCTGGCCCACGGCGGCGGATCTCATCTGGCTCACGGCGGCGGATCTCATCTGGCCCACGGCGGCGGATCTCATCTGGCCCACGGCGGCGGATCTCATCTGGCTCACGGCGGCGGATCTCATCTGGCCCACGGCGGCGGACCTCACCTGGCTCACGGCGGCGGATCTCATCTGGCCCACGGCGGCGGATCTCATCTGGCCCACGGCGGCGGACCTCACCTGGCTCACGGCGGCGTATCTCATCTGGCCCACGGCGGCGGACCTCATCTGGCCCACGACGGCGGATCTCATCTGGTCCATGGCTGCAGATCTCATCTGGCCCACAGCGGCGCTCACTTCATGCTGGTGTGTACAGTTATAACGCTGTTGATGCTGGCGGCTGCAGTCAGTTCGGCTGCGACACCCGAAGGCCGTCGGCGGTCGGTGTCGATCGATATCTCACGGGAACACGGCCACCATCGGCTACCGCGTCGTGCACTGCAAACTGGCCCGCCGTCCGACCACCGTTCGCCCACCGCCAGCACGGATGTGATCCACGCGCACCGTCCCGTTCCCCAACGGTCCACAGTAGATGTGATCCACGCTCACCGTCCCGTTCCCCAACGGTCCACATCAGATGTGATCCACGCTCACCATCCCGTTCCCCAACGGTCCACATCAGATGTGATCCACGCTCACCATCCCGTTCCCCAACGGTCCACAGCAGATGTGATCCACGCTCACCATCCTGTTCCCCAACGGCCCACATCAGATGTGATCCACGCTCACCGTCCAAAACGCGCGCGGTGATGAAATCAGCGACTGGTTTATTCTGTTACTGACATCTACAAGTAGCTCACTTAAAATGGATAACATTACTTGGTTAAAACAGTGTGTTCCATCGCTGAGTGAACATAAGTGGCGACGCGACGGGCGCGCGCGGGGATACCCAGCCCGCGCGCGCGCCCACACAACACAGGAGAGCGCGGCGAGTGCGCAGGCGTGCCCACAGAGCAGGCGCAATGTAACAACTGATGGCAAAACTAGAGATGAATGAATTGGTCCTGCCTGACGAAGGTGTGGTGGACGGAATGGTGCCAACTTGTCATGACGGCAACAGCACTAGCTAACGAACGCTCTACGGCTGAGTGATACACTACACGCACGCACGCACGCACGCACGCTCTCTCTCTCTCTCGCTCTCTCCCTTTGTATCTGTGTCGGCACGGGCTGCAGCTGGTGGCGCGGCAGGTCTGTCGGATCGGCGGCCGTCGCCGGCGGCACCCGGGCACCGCTACGGCCGGCTACTGCGCTTTAAAAGGCGAACGGGTGCACTTGGCATAAATAAAGCCGAGAAACGCCGGAGTGCGGCCGACTGCACGCGAAACGGGCGCAATAAATTACAGACCGAGGGGTGAGCCACATCCCAAAGAGTTAAAAGCGGGCCAGGCGTGCTACGTCGGCCCGTTGGCGCCATATCTACTGCGGGCTGGCGGGCCGGCGGAGCCGTGCGGCCAATGCCCGGCGCGGCGCGTGGCCACCGCCGCCGCCGCCGCCGCCGCCGCCGAGTCTCGGGTGCGCGCACCGCGAGGTAGGTGGAGTCTAGCTGCCCGGCCTGGTCGGCTGGTTGGTTTGTACTGAATGGTTGCGGCGTGCCTACCGCGCCGGCTTGGAGCGCTGCGTCACGCACTGGACGGCCTCCACCACCGACTCGAACACGGGCACGCCCTTGCGCGTAGCCAGGTCCGACAGGTACGACCGGCCCCGGTTGTAGTCCTTGATGGCCATCGACGTCAGCTGCAACAGAGTGCCGAGTGAGGTCAGGACGGAACGGCAGCGGAGACGCGGCGGAGACACGGCCGTGACGCGGCGGAGACACGGCGGAGACGCGGTGGAGATGCGACGGTGCGCTAGTAGGTCACGCTCGTGGCGTTGAGGCGTTAGTTAGTATGCAAGAGACGGGATTATTCGAGCTGTGGTCGCAGAACTGGCTGTGAGCCTGTGATTTACAACGGCAATTGCCCTACAGTAATTATTTATGATACACTCAAGCGCAGATGCATTGCCAATATTCCTCTATTGGATTTGATTGTACCAGGTACGCCACGACCACATAATATCGGGTCGAAACGCGATTCATTTTAATTCTTAAGCTATTATTTTAATTTCCAATACTGTATTGCAAAAGACCGACCGCCGCTGTGGCGCTAGTGCAGCCGACAAGCAAGACGTCCCAGACTTCCGAAATAGATGCAGTCACAATCAACCGAGCAGAACTGCTGCGACCCGAACCACGCCAGAACTCGCACGCCGCTCACCTTCTCGCCCTCTATGACGCAATTGTCGGGCAGCATCTGGATGCAGAGGACGACGCGCGCGCCGAGGCCGATGTAGTGCGCCGCCATCGTCATGTGCGCCGGCGAGCGCGACGTGTCGGTGATGACGAACAGCAGCTGCCGGCAGCGCTCGAGCCGCGCCGCCTCGGTGGGCGTGAGGCGGTCGGCGCAGCGCGACGTCGGCTGCTCACACGACAGGCCCGTCTTCCTGCGCAGGGGGGGACGGGTGAGCGGCGGGCTGATGGCCGTGTCGCACGAATGTCAGAGGTGGCAGCTCGCTGGGCGGGTGTAGCAACGCTGGCAACGATCGATGGTGCTACGGGTTTGCCTGACGCGATGTGGTGATGTGTGCCTCGGATGCAGCACGGGAAAGGTGATTCTGTTGCAAACAGTTAATCGGCTGTGTATATTTGTTCATGTGTGGAGCTCGTAAACGACACGTGTCCAAGCAGCTAACATTCCACCACAATGTCCGTCCCAACTCCTCGTCTGTGTGTAGTCGAGGTTTTTCATCAAACGACACGCATGGTGCCCTTCCCCGCACACCACTGCCACCTTGTCCAGCGACAAGGAAGTCACTCGAAAAGCTGCATCCCGTTACGGCTACCAAGTCGGCTCTTGTCAACGCGTCGCGCGCCACCCTTGCCCAACGCGTCCGTTCCGTCCCCGACCCAGGCTTCCAGCCGGCTCCTCAACCCCCGGTGGAACAGCGCCACGGCGGGCACGTGTGGCACGAGCAGCACTCACTTGAGTATGGGTATGGCGATGTTCTCGCGCCAGCTGGTGTCGGTGGTGGTGCCGCCCAGGTACACGTCGCGCACGTCGTCCGAGGCCGCCACGCCGTTGCCGTTGCCGTTGCTCAGCTGGCGCGCCAGCCGCTGCGGCAGCACCCACTCGGCCACGCGCGTGAGCGGCGTCAGCAGCTGGTGCATCACCTCGGCGGTGCGCGACAACACCGACGGGCCGGAGCGGCCGCGCGCCGCGCGCCGCCCGCCGCTCTGCACCTCCGTGGCCAGCAGGCAGAACTCCTCGAACGACAGCCGGCCGTCCGGCGACGGCTCGGTGGCCCGCATCGTCCCCTCTGTCGGCACGGCGCGGTCGGTGTCAGCCCGATAGAACTGCGCACAGAACGGGGCTCAGATCCGTCCATCCGCTAGAGGACAAGGTCAGCGCTCACGGCACAGGAACTCACGCCAGTCGGTACAACAGAGGAAGGTTTTCTCATAGCGGTCAGCCCACACAGCGGAGGCATGAGATCAACACATCATGCGAGGCGCTGCGAACTGGCCACACATCTGCTGGCATCTGCTGGCACACCCGACGGACACGGCCGCAGACCTGACACGAGGCCACGCTGTGTTCTCACGTAAATCCACAACGCCATCTAGTGGAGCTTCGATGACACGACAGGCAGCGCTGCCGCCGAAACTGGTGTCGTGCCGCACGTATCAAGTCATTGCACTTGTCACCGACATTGACCGTAACCGCAGAGGGTGACATAGCCAATCAAACGGCGGCAATAGATCAGTCAGGCAGTGATGGAATACAGTGGTGGCGGTCGTGGCTTGATGACATGATGACATGGTGGCCATAATCGATTGTGGCATGACACGGCGGGACAAGATGAAGTGATGCCTTGCTGCGCGACTGACACGACTGTGTCGGAAGAAGCGACTGTGACGAGCTCCGGTGCCCGCCTCACCTCTGATCTGGACAGTCACACGTCACACGACTGTGTCGGAAGAAGCGACTGTGGCGAGCTCCGGTGCGGGTCTCACCTCTGATCTGGGCCATGAGCGTCTTGACTTCGTTCGGGCAGATGCTGCGACTGGAATCCAGCCGCAGTGCGGCGCACACCTCGGTGGCGCTCAGACTGCCGCGCCCCTCCGAGTCCTGGTTGGCGAACATCTCGCGCAGCTTGCTACCGGGCGAGATGGACACTATGATAGACATCGAGGGAGGAGGAGCGTGGCCTCAAGGACATCTTGTCTCTGGGGGTGCTCCATGGACTGGTGTGGGGAAAGAGGCGCCCAGCTGGAATTTGCTGGGGTCGAAGAGACAAGATATTGATCGGGCTGCCCAAGCGGGCCATCGGAGACATGCATGGGGTCCGGGTCAGACGGTGGTAGGCCACGCTCATTATGTCGGCTTGTCGAATATAAATATTTGCATATCTGGTTCGTCGGTTAAAATTATGCATCAGGGTAACCCCAAGGTTATACAGGGTTGGTGCCGAAATACCAAAAAATATTTCAGGGGGCTGAAGTTAAGCGAACTCAAGCGACGTACACAAGCGACGATGGACAGCTCTGACCTCAGCAAGTGAGCGAAACGACTGAATCATAGGCAACTCGTGGCCGTACCGAAATTTATCGTCAGCTGACCAAGCTTCTGAAATACCTCAATTATGCCGACATCTTCCGCTGTAAACTAAAGCAGAACAGCGTCTTGAAGGACGTCCTTCTACAGTTTTGTTTGGCACGCTTCAGGATTATTTACGTACACAGACCGGCAAAGTGAGTTATTAAATAAATTAGTATAATTGAGTATATCCTTGAGTATAATATACCCAATAATTGAGCATACTTTAGTTACTGAGTCATTTTCATTGAGATAGCGATGAGTGGAACTCGGGCTTTAGGGCGCGTCGACCATGTTGATCATATAGCGATGAGTGGAACTCGAACACAACTTCTCTGTTAGTGGACGAGCACGCTATCCCTAGACCACCCATCCCGAACTCACTGTAGCTTGTCGGCCAGCGTGATGTGGGCGTTGCGCACGGGCACTGCGTTGTCGACTAGCTGCAGATCTTGTACCCGGATATCTTTCCTCAACACCTGCGGGGGGGGCGCTGTCAGTCATCAGTCGGCCTTGCTATCAGCTGATCTGGCCAGCCCATGGCAGCGGAGCATCACCAATTCACCACCGGCCGATGCACAGTCACCACTGCACCGTCGAGTCGCACTCGACACCGTCGGCTCCAATCTCGCCGCCACCGCCCACCGCCGCAGCGACGCGGATAATGGCGCGCGCCGTCCCCGCCCCAGGCCGGCCGGCCGGCCACAGTGTCCACAGGCTGCGAGTGTGCGCTGCTATCGGCGTGTCGGCCTTGCGGTCGACATGGCACAGCTGATCAAACAGGCCACACGTCAGCGGCCAGATGGCGCGGATGAGGTGTCGAGCGCAGCGGCGGTCTCGCCCAGCGAAGGACACCCGGAAGCAAACGCGAGGGCGGGTAGCGTCGCATCGCTGTGTGACGCTCTGAACGAAGAGCACTGCTTCGAGCTGGGTTCGTCGATGTACCGCGAGGGTCAACACCGTGAGGCTACCCCCACGGTGTTGAGCCTCGCGGTACTGGCCTCGCATTGCGGCCTCAGGCTCAAGTTCTGTGGGTGGACGACAACAGTTCCGGAAGGCTCGACCAGGTTCGACAATTGCGGGCCCTGGAAGCTGAATGAGGAAAGCAGGCAACGCATTCGCCACGACCACACGCCGCCTAATCCTCCGAGCTAAAAGCGTCGATAGCCACACAGATATCCCCCGGAGACTTCGACCTTTCCGCGAATCCGTCTAAAGACGGAGCGATTAGATTGACACTGCCAGTACTGGCGCACCAAACGACCCACCTAACATCAGGCGACACAAACAGCTGGTGTGATATCTCATCTGGTCGGCTGGGGGGGGGGGCGTGATATCCCACCGTGCGCGTGACGAGGTCGCGGGCCATGGCCAACCAACGAGCCGCGCACAGCTAAACAAACAGCGGCCGGGCGCGTCAAGTGTCACCCGGACGCCGCGCATCGACGCGCACAGCTGCTGCCCCCCCCCCTCCAGTGACGTCATAATGTGACGTCACACCTTGTTCGTGCAGTCCAGTGCCGACGATATTTTCTCGAAAACGGGCAGTCCCTGCCGCTCCACCAGGTCCTGCAGGTAGTTTTGAGTCCGGTTCAGATCACAGTATTCCCTGCGAAAGAACTCGGCGTCATGGGCGCGCTGGTGTAACTGCTGAACAGTCAACGGCACAGGGGACGCCTGTGTATGGCTAACATATTCACATGTGCCCGACAACGCTAAACAAATGAGAAAGCATTTTCTCGTGCACTACTATCTATGCGAGTAGGTAAATACTTAAGGTTATAACTAAACAAGGAATATGACGCAATGACGAAAGCAATTGATGCGCGATAACCCACACCGAAGCGATGTAGATAAACTGAAGAGGGGCAGCAGCAGGTTTCGATACGGCGTGACCCAGGACGCCCGATATGGCCTCTTGGTGCGTGATACGGCTGCCCAGACAGGAGCCAACTGTGGCGCCGCCACGATAGCCGACAGAGCAGGCATCGACGACAGCTCGATCACCGACAGAGAGGGACATAAAGCGCGCCTAACATCGAGAGTCGTTGCAAGAGCAAGTAGTGTGTTCACTAGTTGCATGCATGTGGTTGTACGTGTTCGCCAGAGTACTGGTACAATACCAGGTGTATAATTTGTCGACATTAGCAGTTGGTATTTAGTCGGTAACATGCCATTATGCGGTTGCAGATGCCAGGCATGTTACAGATAACGTTGCCATTTACTGTTTGTTATTCAGGTAATAGCCGCCGGGGCCGGGACTTGTGCGCAGTGTCGTGCCGTCACAGCCCGGGGCTGTTGTTGCGTCTCAGCAATGCAGCTGGATCTGACGACGGTGACATAATGCCCCTCCCCTCCCCTCCCTACTCAAGGCCACAAAACACGGGAACCGGAGAAGGCAGACCGCGCTGCCGCACGCTCCGGTGAGCGGGGGGGGGGGGAGATGTAAGGTCCGGCAGCTCTGGCGGCCCGCCCGGGCGTTGTTGTGCTGCCAACCATGCCAACATCAACCCACGCCATGGCGGCAGTGGGGGCCGACCTCTGCCCGCGCCCATTGAGAGCCGACCGCCGACCGTTGCTGCGGGCAGCGGTCGGCGCAGATCACATGGCCAGTGCGAAGGGAGGCAGCCACTCACGTGTTGGTGATGGGCTCGCCGCACACCTGCTGCCACGGGCCCGACAGCCGGCTGACGACCAGCACCAGCTTGCGGCCGCTGGCCGCCAGGTAGCTCGCCTCCAGCATGGACGACACGGAGCGCGTCTGGTTGTCGATGACGAAGAAGAGGACGGTGGCGCTCTGCTTGGCCTCCTCCTCCAGCGCGATCAGGCCCGGGTGCCAGGTCGCCACTTGCTGCCGGTCAGGGTCGGGTCTGGTCAGCGGCCGCCGACCGCACCCGGTCACATCAGGTCACATTCGGTCACATCAGGTGACACATTGTCACACACGGCCACACCTGGCCACACCCGGTTACATTTCCAGTCACCGATTGTCTATGCCAGCCAGCCACACGCGCCTCGGCTGTCACACACGGTGTCAGTCACGGTCCGGTCTGTCACACCCGTGGTCAGTCAGCTGGCGGCCATCCGTCGTCATGGCGACCATCTCCAACGCCAGTCACCTGCACCTCTGCACCCAAAAGCGGTCGTTCGCGGCTGTGATCTCCACACGCGGTCGGTGACAAAACCAGCACCCGACGGTAGTAACAGCGGGAGCGACGGGTCCAATGTGACCTTCAGCATTCCGCAAGCCTAGACCGCAAACAATCAATCAACGGCGCTGGTAAGAAGTGACGAATCGCGACCACCGGGGACTGTTTATATGGGCGATGCCGACACGAAAGCCAGCTCGACGACGGACCAGTCGGCGGCGCCGGGCTTGTTTACTACACGTGTCCCCGGGGCGATTCACCTGTCGAAAGCGGCAACTTCACCGCCAACTCGCCACGCCTCGCCGCACAGCTCGTCACACCACCCGACCCACCAGAGCCGGCCGCCTTCGGGTCGCCCGTGACCAGTGAGCGCACCAGTCGGCCGCCTTCGGGTCGCCCGTGACCAGTGAGCGCACGAGGCTGAACGGACGAGCGCTACGGAACGCCAAAGCCGGCCGTCTCTGGCGCAGCGGCGTGCGAGGCGACAGCAGTGAGTCGCCGCCGCCGCCCAGGCGGCTGTCACCGAGCGCCCCAGTAAACACGGCCGTGTCTATTCGTGGCGCGCCGACGCTGGTGGCGTCCCCTGGCGGAGCGTGTGTCAGCTGATGGCTGCGGCGCAGCGCGAGGCTGGCAGCCTGCCGCGGGGGCGGCGGCCGGCCGGCGACGGGCCCGTCAGCTCGGCTGGCGACCTGCCGGCGGCCGGCCGGCGACGGGCCCGTCAGCTCGGCTGGCGACCTGCCGGCGGACGGCCGGCAGCCTGCGAGGACGACCGGCCACTGGCCTCGAGTCGAACCGCGCCGGCTGCCGCGTCAGTCGCCGACAATAAATACACCGGCCACGTCTCGCTTCCGTTGTCGAGCAACGCGCGCGGCCTTCGCACCTGCCGCCAAGACAGACGGCGAGAGGGAGGGCGCGCACGAGGAAGTGGGCTGTGCGCACTGGTAGCCACCGTACCGCCGCTGTGCCACGGCGGCCCCGCCCCCGCCGCCGGCAGCCGCCGTCAGCCGGGCCGCTTCCTGATTGTGCCGGCTATGCTGGCCCGGCGGGCGGCGCTCCGGCCAATGGGGCACATCCGCAGTCGGCCCCGCGCCACAGTCGCCGCTCCGATCATCACGAGACCACGGCTCGCCGTGCTCTGCGGGTGGGTCCCACTCGGCGCGTCCACGCACCGGCCGACGCAGCGACGCCGCGCACGGCAAGCCCACGTACCGGGTTGTAGTATGTGATGCCGAGCTCCTTGAGGCGGGGGATCGCCTCGTCGTGTCGCCAGGTGGTCGGGTTGCACGAGCCGCCCAGGAACACCTCGTACTTGACGTGGCCCGGCGGCGGCGCCGACCGGCACGGCCTGACGGCTCGCAGTGGCGGCCGCTCCGGCTGGCAGGATATCACCGGCGGCGGCGGCACCTTCCTGTGGGGCGGCGCGGCACGGTTACCACTCTGAGGGAAGATCGCACCGGCGGCAGATACAGATCTTCCTGTTGACACAGAGCACGGGGGCTGGCGCTTGCCGAGGAAGATCTTAGAAGTGGCCAGCGGGAGACCTTTCCGTGAGAACAAGACGTGATGGCTAGTGTTTGGAGCCATTCAGGGAGGAAGCCGGCGGAGGGTGGGGCCCACCTACGAAGGCGTTCTGTTTTGACTCGCCTGAAGAGCGTCATAATGATATACCGACACCATCGAGGTGCGCCACGACCATCAGTCATCACCTACTGCGGCCTCCCAGCTACAACAAACCAGACAGTCTCATGTTTACAGTAACTCATCTCCCCACTACAACAAGGTCTCATGAACAAAATAAGAACCAAGGACATTCGCATACGACCCGGTCCCAACAGACAAATTCAAAACTGAGTCTCGCTCAACACACAACTGCACACCAAATCGTCCAGATCATACGACATTCAGCATTCGCTTCCAATTCGGAAGTGCTGCTAATCATATTTACGTAAGGGGACGTAGTCATTGTAGGGGAGCAGCTGTCATTCTCGGCCGCCTCGGCCACGCCCAGCACACCAGTGACACGATCCAGCCGGCGATACGGACATCCCGTGGCGGCCTCCGATCAGCCACCAGCGCATCTCCGCCGCAAGGTCCGGCCAACGGCTACAGTGTCCCCCCCCACGGGGTGTGCACCAAACACTCAGGCTGTCAGGAGCAACAGCCGCCAGCTTCCGCCAGCGCGGAGACAACGCGCCAACACAAACAGCAGCGCCTTAGGGTAGGCTTGTTTACTGATCGCACGGCTGGCGCTTCAATGCGATCCGACCCGAGAGCCTGACGCGGAGTCTACGGCTGCGTCGCAGGTGTGCGCCGATGGGAGAGCAAGGCAGCTGTCTCGAGCTGCAGTCAGGCGCACACGGCGGCGCGCAGTGGCACACAAGCGGCCGGACACAGGTGCGCGTGACTCAGTCACGATCGGCTCCTCCGCCGCTCTCCACCGCGCCAACCAACTGAGCCACTGCGTGCAGCGGACGCCGCTGCCCGGAGAAAGCAGGTCGCTGGCCGGCACACGCGCCCAAGCGGGGCTGGTTCGAGCCACCGCCAAACACCGTCCAACGTACCACGTCAGTACACAGGATTTTCATGCTGTCGTCCAACAGCTCAGAACCGCTCGGGAAGCGTGGAGCGAACAGACGCACAACCAAGGGGTCTGAAAGAAACACCGCACGTACTCCTGGAGAACGCCTCTACTCCTGAAGTATCTTCACTGAAGGCCGACGAAATCGTGACCGCCTCACTCCTGCTGTGGATTGGCCGTGACCGCCGACCGCGACCACCTCACTACTGCCGTGAGTTGGCCGTGACCGCCGACCGCGACCACCTCACTACTGCCGTGAGTTGGCCGTGACCGCCGACCGCGACCACCTCACTACTGCCGTGAGTTGGCCGTGACCGCCGACCGCGACCACCTCACTACTGCCGTGAGTTGGCCGTGACCGCCGACCGCGACCACCTCACTACTGCCGTGAGTTGGCCGTGACCGCCGCCCGCGACCACCTCACTACTGCCGTGAGTTGGCCGTGACCGCCGACCGCGACCACCTCACTACTGCCGTGAGTTGGCCGTGACCGCCGACCGCGACCACCTCACTACTGCCGTGAGTTGGCCGTGACCGCCGACCGCGACCACCTCACTACTGCCGTGAGTTGGCCGTGACCGCCGACCGCGACCACCTCACTACTGCCGTGAGTTGGCCGTGACCGCCGACCGCGACCACCTCACTACTGCCGTGAGTTGGCCGTGACCGCCGACCGCGACCACCTCACTACTGCCGTGAGTTGGCCGTGACCGCCGACCGCGACCACCTCACTACTGCCGTGAGTTGGCCGTGACCGCCGACCGCGACCACCTCACTACTGCCGTGAGTTGGCCGTGACCGCCGACCGCGACCACCTCACTACTGCCGTGAGTTGGCCGTGACCGCCGACCGCGACCACCTCACTCCTGCCGTGAGTTGGCCGTGACCGCCGCCCGCCGACCGTGACCGTCAGCTGGTGGCCGTGACGGACCACAACCCGCGTCTGACTGCGACCGGATGAGCGGCGCCGTCACGAGCCGGCATAGTTGCCGGCTCGGCGGAAGCGAGTGACATCAGGCGCCTCACAAGCAGCCGCGCACCGGCCATCGGCACCTCTAAACAGTGAGCCGGTCCGACCGGGCCCGGCCCGGTGACTTCGGAACGCGGCCCAGCACAGTGCTGTCCGGTCCACGAGCCCTACGGCCGCACTTGGGCCCAACATTTCCGGCGCATTGTCTTCTCTGCGTTTGTGGCGACGTCACACGGGTCCCATTCACGAGCCACGTGCGGCAAGCCCCACGGAAACGCGCACGTCTCGCAGTGCGCGGGCGGCCGCCACTTCCTCTGGTCGGCTATCACCCGCTGCCGGTGGAAGTACGCCTCGCAATCACGCACCCTATCCGAGTCGTGCATTGCCCACCAGCAACCAGCGGCCGCCACATCCCTCCACACCATCCGATATCGGGCGGATGTAACTCGTCCAGCAGCCGAAACGGTCGTTACACGACTGGTAGCTTCTTCTGCCGTGATCGACCATGGCGCACGGTTGAATTTGTCCTGGAATTCTGGATTTAGAGAGGAAAATGTTGGGACATTCCAGATTGGAGAGAATACTCTCTCGGAAATCAAGAACTCACTTTCGCACCTGCCAGTAGGTCTCAGGCATGTTTTTCAAACAGCAATGAATTTGCGGTCATGTTCAAACTCCTCAGTCATCTTTTGGCAACAGAAAGGATTGGATATTTTCTCCCAGAGGGTACCGTCCTGACTGATAGGCATCCAGGCCGGAGCCATGTTTCCAACCCTAGCCTGGGGTGAAGTGTCCCAGTCAGTTAGTTAGCTGTCACGCCGAACGAGTTCGTCGGGTCACGAGCGATAACACGGCGTACCCGGCAGGTCACGTGACACCACTGTGACGGCGCCGGCCGTCTGAGCGGCAGGCCGACCAACACCTGTGGAGACGTCACCTGCAGCTGAAAACGCACCGAAACCCATCCAATGGCGCCTGGTGACACCGCTACAGAGAAGATGACCATCAGGAGTCCTGTCCTAGTGCCGACACGAAACCCATCCACTGGCGCCATATGACACCGCTACAGAGACCATGACTGACGAGTTTCAGTGCGACACCGGCACAGGCGAAATGCAACACCGATACGTCTGAAGCACTGACGTGCATAATTGCCGAACCGCTATCGTACCAGCATGGAGGCGATGACACGAACCAACCGTATTTCAGAGAAAAATCGCCATCGGGACTGTTCAGGATTGACTGCAAGGAAAATACACACAGAGACGGAGGAGGCACGGAACCGAGGCACCAGCCGAGACACCGAGACGCCAGGCGAGATACCGAGACACCGAGACATTGAGCCAAGGTACCAGGACATGTCGGCGTCACGTGACACGAGCCGCGCCAGTCGCGTCCCACGTGCATTGCGGGCAGTTCCTGGAACCAGACCTGCCCAGCCGTCAGCACAACCGGGCGCCACACAACTGCACGGCACACTCGAAAGAACACGACCAAAAATTGAAGTGGCCGCATGAATGGCCGTTTCGCCGTGCTCTTGGCATCACTGAACTACTCGGCTGAAAAAGGCGGCCGACTCGTCTTTCCGGGACCTTTGTGTTCGTGCGTGACGAGACGCGACACGGATATAGACGTCCGGGAAACGCGCGACGATCGCCCAATACTCAGCTGTCGCCATCGGGTCCACACAGGAAGGCAGCACTAATTGCGGCGAGCGATTCCCAGGACCACATGGACGGTTCAGGAGCGATCACCCTTGCGATATGTCTTGGTGTGACGATCGCTGCATAATCCGCTTTGCCACTTGGCGCGATTAACTGCTAGTTTAGCAGCTATATATTTTTAATTTTCGTGGGGCGACACCCGTCGCTTTTTCCACCTTTCGTTTCTAGGGGTGACTCCCGTCACCCCACGCGATTTTCGTCGTCGTCGTATTTCCGTTCCGTGTTTCTGCGTGTCCTTCGTTTTTATTTAAATTACATTAGGTGGGGATTTTTCCCCACGATGGGGAAAAAACGCATGAAGGACGCTGACCCCTGCTCGCCACCGGACTCCGACTCGGAATTTCCTCCACTGACCACACCCGACGACTATCGCACGAACACGGACTTGGCCCCTGATGCTCCCTCACAAGATACAACCGTTGATGACCCACGCCGGACTATTCCATTGGATGACGCCATGGGAGCCCTTTGTGCCTCACCGACCCCTGTTCGTCCCAAGACGACGACCTCGCCTCGCGATCCGGACCAGACCATCACTCTCCACGCCGCTGACCAACGCTCGAGCCAGACCACACCCTCCCAATCTGAACCCATCCAACCCATTGAACCTTACCTCGACGGTGCTAGATCGTACATCGTCGTCTAGCCTGTCGAGGAATCAGTTTCCTTTCGTCGTGTCAACGTTTTCTGGCCAACCAAACAACTCCTCGCTATCTGCTCACTAACCAATCCTGACATTGAAGCCCCAGCCAACGGAACCCTCGTCATCAAAACCCAAACCCGAGCCCAAACCAAAACCCGTCTCCGCACCACCACATTTTGTGGTAAATCCGTCACCATTACACTCCACTCGAACCGCACCACCACCAAGGGCACCATCTTCGCGCCGGAGCTCCGCTTCATGACTGAAGCGGATATCCAAGCGGAGCTCAGGCCGGAGGGGGTGACCCACGTCCGCCGCATCACATCCTTCAAAGCCGGCCGGAAACGTGACACGAGTCTCCTAGCCCTTACCTTCAACTCTACCACTCTTCCCAAGACCCTCCTCGCCGGCTACCTTCGATACCAAGTCCGTGTATTTATCCCCAATCCTCTTCGCTGTTTTAACTGCCAACGCTTTGGCCATGGCAGCAAGACATGCCGACACCCAGCCCGCTGCCCCAAATGCGGCGAACCACCTCATCCTGACTCCACTTGCTCCAAACTAGCCCACTGCCTCAACTGCAACACATCTGACCACCTGACCACATCACCGCTCTGTCCAGTTCGGCGCAATGAGAAGGAGGTCTGCGCTGTCAAAGCCACGACCGGGGTGTCCTACCCCCAGGACCGACGGACCGTCGAGACCACGTCCCCCTCTGTGAAGTCTTACGCCCAGGCGGCCAGTTTCACTCCCCCACACCACGGGTCAACAATACTTCATCTCCCACACAAACTGACATTATCCCAGGACTAGCACCACTAAAAAAACTCACATCACAGACCACATCGAAGCAGACCACCCCGGCTCCCAACATGCAAACCACTCCGGCTCCCAACAAGCGGACCGCTCCAGGGAGGAGTGACAGGCCCCGCAGCCATTCGACTGCGGGTGCAACTACTCGTTCCCCATCAGTGGGCCGCCGATCGAGCCCTGCGCGTCCAGCGCCGGCCGGCGCCCACGTGACCCGACCGACTCCCAGCCGGCGGGCATCCCCCGCGGCAGTAACCGGCCACCGTGACCTTGCCAAGGTCATCGGTCGGCCGGACGGTTCGGGCGAGTCAACCGCTACCGTCCGCACCCAATCCACTTGTCCGCCAGAACTACACTCCTGGCTCCGACATGCACCGAAGGGTGCAGACAAACATTAAACCAGTCGTCGATATCCGGACGCCTCCATTTAAAATCAACCGCCACGAAGAAAAAGTCCTATCGCGGATCCGCATAGAACATACTTACCTCACACATCAATTTATTTATTCTGCTTGACCTCGGCCTTCATTCCCATCATGGAACACCCAACTTACAGTCCCACATATATTACTACACTGCCCGCAATGTCATGGCCCTAGAAAACCACTGACCGATTGCTGCCACACACACAACATTCATTTCTCTTTGCCCTCACTGTTGGGGATGATCATCCGTTTCTTATGAAACTACTTTTAATTTTTTTGCGACAAACCAGCTTGTTCCAAGATTTATAAATTGACTTCTACGATCTAATACATTGCTCATTTTTATCAACGGCGCGAAATCGTCTGAGAAGGCCCAAGCGCCTAATCTAACAAACAAACAAACAAACAAACAAACCCAGGACCGACTGGCGGTCCGCAAAACCGGCTCAACTCCGCTACACACCAACCCGCCATTGAGCGTTGGCCATAAATAAACACGCGCCTGTTACAAGCGCCATAGCAGGGCAGTCAGGCGTGCTGCGAACGCGGGACTCAGTCATTGTGGGGGCCGGATATTGGGGTCATGGTCTGACGATCACACGGTCACCCGTGGTAACCGACGAGCCACTCGGGGCTCATCAGACGCCACTCAGGGGTCACCATGCGTCACACAAGAGTCCAGGAGTACCTACTTCTTCAGGCTGGTGACGAAGACGCAGAATGGCGGGAACTTGATGTCGTCGGCGCCGCGCGGCGAGCAGTCGCGGGTCGCCTGCACCATCTCCTGGACTGCAACGGCCGAGAGCACCGGTCAGAGACGACACCACACCGAGATCGAGACGACTCGGCACACAGACGGCCGAGAGCACCGGTCAGAGACGACACCACACCGAGATCGAGACGACTCGGCACACAGACGCACACGCGGCACCGGGCTCAAATGCTGATCACCTATTTGGGAGCAAGACACGTGCTGCATGACTTGCTCAAGGCTGGGTGCGCACGGTCGGCAAGAGCAGATACTGGAGAAGGAGATAGCTTTTAGATTAGTTCCATTTATGTAGCGGCCGTTTCTAAAGACGGGCTTCAGAGAACAGAGAACGAATTTCGGAGTTCCCTCTCGGCGGGAACTCAGAGGTTCACCGCCGGCCACACTGTGCCCGGCGGTGAGCTTCTTAGGGTGACCACGCAATATAAATGCCGCATCGCTGAAGCGTCAGCCTCCTCAGCCTCCGTCAGCCTCCGTCAACCTCCGCTACATAACAGGAGCGGTGAGATGACAAAAGCAGCGGCAAGCCACGGCGTAGCTCTACTGTCCCACCGTAAACATCACTATTTTTGCATGGCGAGCCCAGCACCACCGTCGCTGTAGATGGTTCTAAGAAATATGAGCATGCTTGTGCTAGAGCGGTTAGCAACACGCCACATCTGAACGACAGACATGCAACGACATTTTGTGTGCGAGCCCACATCGGGATACAGCGTTGGGCCTACCGCTGAGGGCACGTCTCCACCACATCCACTACCCAGGGCGCCCACTGACTGCTTAGACCGGTGTGGCGGGACGTGGGCACCGCCGAAGGCACGGCCAGTATGTCGACGGACGCACGATCGGACGTGGCTCGCGCGCCGGGAGCGCCACGAAGCCGGCGTCAGCCGGCCCCCGCCAGGAGAATCGGCGCGCGACCGACCGAGCAGCGGCGCCGGCGACGGTGGGAACGGCGCCCAACAGCACGGACGGAGGATGAGCCCACAGCACGGGCCGAGGACGGGCTCAGCGCGCGTCGGCCTTGGGGCACGCCGACCACGCTGAGATGCGGATCTCTGGTGGAGCGGGGCAGCACCAGCCGAATCAACAAGGACCTTTGTGCTGCTGTCAGCCGGCGCTGATCCAGCATACAAATAGCTGGCTTTGCCGGCCGTGCCGTGCCGCGTGCCGTGAGTCCGGGTGCTCACACCGACCAGACGGGTGCCGCCTGTTGGTTCTCACCCCCTCCCCCCGGGGACGCGCGCGCTCCGGACACAGCCATGCTGCTACCGACTGCTCCGGACACAGCCGTGCTGCCAACAACTGCTCCAACCCACCGCACATCGCTGGAGGACCTTCACCAGGCTCAGACGCCTCGATCTGCCGAACCGGTTACCGTACAAATAACACGACCGTTTATAATCTGGAAGGAAGAATGATGAATCGTGCCATTCGTGGTTTCTCTGTTCCAGAATTATACATCGTAAACACAGAAAGCATGCGGCGGAATCAGAATCGATCACGTTTCTCTGTATCTCGTCACGATGTGAAGATGCCGACATGGTCTGCCGGGCTGGTAGCAGCAGTCACGCGTGACTGAGCCGGCCAGTTCCGGCCTACAGACGTCCAGATGCGATCTATAAGCGGCGGCGTGGCTCGCGTCACCACCACCAGCAGCCGCTCGACCCCGGCCGCGCTCACTGTCGCAGCCCATACGGTGGTGGCGCGGCGCCAGCGGGGCGACCGAAATACGGCCGGCCGACCCACGCACGGCGCCGCGCCGCGGCTCATCGGCAGCGCCGGCACACGAGCGTCGGGCGGCAGCTCCACCCACCAGACGCTGGCGGTGCGTGCCGGACCGGAGCTCATCTCGAAACGGAGCCGCCGCTCCGCTTCGGCGGCGAGAACCGCGTCCAAATGTGGAGTTCGCGTGCAGCAGTGGAGGAGATGAATTGCCAGAAGCCCGGCTTAACCGCGGCCGAGGGTGGAGTGGTTGGAGGGCCGCCGGCTCGCTACGGGAGGAAGTCGGCACCCTCGGCACCAACAACTGCAGCTATTCCCATCGTTGACGCCGTTAACGCCGCTAACCAGGCTCATCAACCGGAAGCACATCACAGCCAGCCAAGCACAGCTTCTGACCGTGCACACCAGGCAGAGGCCAGCCAAGCACGGCGTCTTACCATGCACACCAGACAGAGGCCAGCCAAGCGCGGCTTATTACCGTGCACACCAGCCAGAGGCCAACCAAGCACGGCTTCTTACCGTGCACACCAACTGCGGTGGCTAAGCATGCGCAGCAGCTAACCAAGGGGCTCTGTCGCCGTGAAGCCCCAAACGCAGGCTGATACACCACATACGTGATGAAGACAGGCTGAGACACCACATACGTGATGGACACAGGCTGAGACACCACATACGTGATGGTCATGCTGGATGGCCAGGTCCTTTATCAGAAATGGCGCGGACGACGAACACGTTGCCGAGTAGAGCAGAGAAAGGCGACAAACCAGGCGCCAGGTTTCAGCTATTTGACGGCGTACAGCAGCCATCTCCGTGTGGCAACGGCCAATAACAGATGGACAGATGGATGAGATGCGGACCTACAGCTGGCAGTGGACAAACGGTGGCGAGCGCCCTCAGCTAGGAGCAAACAATAACAAGACTCACACCATCGGCTTAAGCACAGCAGCTGCTGGGCACTTCGGCGCCAGCAGCCAGCGGCCGGCGGCCAGCAGCCGGCGGCCAGCGGCCAGCAGCCGACAGACAGCAACGAGTGGCCTGGATCGGCGACAGACGAGCGGCAGGCCGAGTCGGCACGGCGCGCGTCAATCAACTGCGGTGGGCGATCACGCCACAGCTGCGATATTGCGCGGACACAATCGCCGGCTATCTCTTCCACATGCACACACAAACAACCACAGATCCGTCAATACAGCCTATCTGGCTGTAGCCGGGTGGTGGCCGGAGCGGACACCGCTCGCACCAGGTTGAGCAGGTCATGCCGCTGTGCTATCCACAGCGGAAACCAGTCCGCCCCCTACCCCAGCCTGCCGGCGTAGTTGGTACTCAGGAGGTAGACAAATCGTCTGCAAATGTCTGCCGTTAGCTATATGCGTAGCAGCACGTCACAGCAATAACAGATAAACCTCTTGTGAGAGCGCATCATTGAACGAGAGACCAATGCTCTACGTACCGTGGTTGCCATCCCGCTTTGCCCTCCTGGGCCTTATCCTGTGGACTGCGCGAGCCACCGGATGGATGGGATGCTTCCGCTGCGGTCTGCTCGTGGCCCGTGGAACCTTTTCGTAGCGTCCCGCGATGGCCGCCGGGTTCTTGGCGTAGGGCAGGGCACCCATGCTGGTCGTACGGCGGCCGGCCGGACCACCAACACCGCTGCACCGTCGCCTCGCTCGACTGCCGTCGGCGCGCCGGCCGCGCTGTGGCAAGGTGTAGCGACGCCAGCGACGCGCGCGGCGTCCGGCCGAACTAGGCAGCAGGCGTGGCCAGCTGGCGCGCCGTCACCTGGGCCCGAGCAGCTGTCCGGGACGGGGGAGGGGGGGGGGGGGCGTCGATCGCTGCCTGAGCCACGACTGCCCGCCCGGCCGGCTTCTCGACCGGCAGGTCCACCCCGAAGTGCGTCGCAGAGGTGCAGGAAGCAGAGCGAGATTGGCAATGCTTCCGGGAGATCGGGGCTGGTCATCGCCACCACTTTCCTCCCATGGAGATCTGCCCACACGTGAAAGCTATCGACGCGGTCGGACGCACTCCCGAAATCAAGCGACTGAGTTCCTCTCCGACATTCGAGTAAAAGTCCGACGACGTGCTCCGGAAAGGCCATGGGCGTCACACAGGAAGTCGGCGCGGCGCAGTTAGCACCAATGAGCAACAACACGCCAAGACGGAAACTCTTCCGACTGCGCTCGCCCGCGCAACGCCCAACAGCTCTTCCAGAAATGGCAGCTGACTCGACTGGCCGCCCCGGCAGCGGCGCACAGTCTGCTCGGGAGACGGCCTAACCCGACTCGAGACCACAGACCGGCCGACATTTCCGCCGTCCGCGGAGGTCACGAGAGCCACCGTACGGAGAAGGGAAGCGGCCCAGTCACGGCCGCCACCGCTGCCACAGCCGAGCCTACCAGACGACAGACATACGACAGTCACGGCCGCCACCACCGCCGCCGAGCAGGCTATAACCGAGCCTACCAGACGGCAGACACACGACAGTCACGGCCGCCACCACCGCCGCCGAGCAGGCTAATACCAGAACCACCCCCCGAGCAGGCTATAACCGAGCTACGGCCGCCACCACCGACCAGTGAATAAAACCAACCCTACCAGACGGCAGACACACGACAGCCACGGCCGTCACCACCGCCACCGAGAAGGCTATAACCGAGCCTAATAGATCAGGCCAGGTCACGTCAGGTCAGGTCGCGTCCGGTCAGACCGACTATCCCCGGGCGACGGCACGCCAGCCCGTGGCTTCTGGAAGCTATGCATCTGTTGGGGAAGGTCCCTGTGTATTGGTCAGCAGGTTCGTTCACGTCTGCGAAGCACAGCCAGTTGCTCACGTCCGTCCGTCACTGCGGGCCGTGGACTGACTAGCCACAGTACGTACCGGGAGAGTTGTGCAGTCCGTCTCTGGACCGTCCGTCCGTCACTGCGGGCCGTGGACTGACTAGCCACAGTACGTACCGGGAGAGTTGTGCAGTCCGTCTCTGGACCGTCCGTCCATCAATCCGGGCCGTGGACTGACTAGCCACAGTACGTACCGGGAGAGTTGTGCAGTCCGTCTCTGGACCGTCCGTCCGTCACTCCGGGTCGTGGATTGACTAGCCACCGTACGTGCGGGGAGAGTTGTGTAGTCCATCTCTGGACCGTCCGTCTGTCACTCCGGGCCGTGGACTGACTAGTCAACGTACATGCGGGGATGGTATTGCAGAGTCCGTCTCTGGACCGTCCGTCCATCACTCCGGGCCGTGGACTGACTAGTCACCGTACCCGTACATGCGGGGATGGTATTGCAGAGTCCGTCTCTGGACCGTCCGTCCATCACTGCGGGCCGTGGACTGACTAGCCACAGTACGTACCGGGAGAGTTGTGCAGTCCGTCTCTGGACCGTCCGTCTGTCACTACGGGCCGTGGACTGACTAGCCACAGTACGTACCGGGAGAGTTGTGCAGTCCGTCTCTGGACCGTCCGTCTGTCACTACGGGCCGTGGACTGACTAGCCACAGTACGTACCGGGAGAGTTGTGCAGTCCGTCTCTGGACCGTCCGTCTGTCACTACGGGCCGTGGATTGACTAGTCACCGTACGTGCGGGGGAGAGTTGTGCAGTCCGTCTCTGGACCGTCGTCCGTCACTACGGGCCGTGGACTGACTAGTCACCGTACGTGCGGGGGAGAGTTGTGCAGTCCGTCTCTGGACCGTCCGTCCGTCACTACGGGCCGTGGACTGACTAGTCACCGTACCCGTACATGCGGGGATGGTATTGCAGAGTCCGTCTCTGGACCGTCCGTCCATCACTCCGGGCCGTGGACTGACTAGTCACCGTACGTGCGGGGATGGTATTGCAGGGTCCAGCTCTCGACCGAGATGTCATCCAGGGCAGGCGCGGATCCATACATTTTGTTGGAGGGTAGGGGGTCGGCACTCGTTCGGGGGGGGGTCGCCATTGATTTAGAAAATGTCAAAGGGTGGGGAGGAATGTGCATTCGAGTGTCCTTAGAGGAGAGACTTGGTCTGCAAAAATAAGAGGGGAACGGAGTGCACTGGAGCGGTCTAGAGCGATGCCCATTTTAGACAGAATAGCGCAACATCAATGGGGGGGGGGAATCTCTCCCTCTGTGCTTATTGGATCTGTCCCTGATTCAGGGTAGGGTACTAACGTGCCTGAAGTCTCCATTCAATGGAAGCCCAAGAATGATATTCCTCTACGGTTATTTCGTTCCGTTTCGACTACAATTGCACTTGGAAGATTCAGCATTTTAGTGAGCTTTATTATATCAAAAGAAGTCTATACATCAAAGCCGACAAACTCCTGTTGAATGCTGACCAGGAGCGTGGGAACTACCTCAGAGTACGGTACACCCATGGGATGCAACACCCATGGGCTAAAATTCACCCGAGTTGAGGGGGGAGCAGTTGTCCATCTATCCTTTCCCCCTATGTTGCATCTTTGCATAAAATACACCTACTCGAGCGCAATTCGCCTTTAGCATCGCGCAGGTCGAGCATAGCGCAAGCTGATCTAAAGCAATCATAATAAAGCCTGCAGTACGAGCATAACTCAGGGCGGAGGCGACACTGCGGCTCGGACGTCGTTTGGCAACACGAGACGTGCCTAGCTGACGCAATGTCGGCGTGACGCGTGACAGCCTCTGGCTGTAGCGGCTCAACACCACACAGACCACCTCCACCTCACCTCAGCACTGGGCCTCTGACGGCAGCGGCTCAACACCACACGGACCATCTCCCGCCTCTCCCCGGGGCCTCTGACGGCTCAACACCACACAGACCACCTCCCGTCTCTCCCCGGGGCCTCTGACGGCAGCGGCTCAACACCACACGGACCACCTCCCGTCTCTCCCCGGGGCCTCTGACGGCTCAACACCACACGGACCATCTCCCGCCTCTCCCCGGGGCCTCTGACGGCTCAACACCACACAGACCACCTCCCGCCTCTCCCCGGGGCCTCTGACGGCTCAACACCACACAGACCACCTCCCGTCTCTCCCCGGGGCCTCTGACGGCTCAACACCACACGGACCACCTCCCGTCTCTCCCCGGGGCCTCTGACGGCTCAACACCACACAGACCACCTCCCGTCTCTCCCCGGGGCCTCTGACGGCTCAACACCACACAGACCACCTCCCGCCTCTCCCCGGGGCCTCTGACGGCTCAACACCACACGGACCACCTCCCGCCTCTCCCCGGGGCCTCTGACGGCTCAACACCACACAGACCACCTCCCGTCTCTCCCCGGAGACTCTGACGGCTCAACACCACACAGACCACCTCCCGTCTCTCCCCGGAGCCTCTGACGGCTCAACACCACACAGACCACCTCCCGCCTCTCCCTGGGGACTCTTGACGGCTCAACATCACACAGACCACCTCCCGCCTCTCCCCGGGGCCTCTGACGGCTCAACACCACACGGACCACCTCCCGTCTCTCCCCGGGGCATCTAACGGCTCAACACCACACAGACCACCTCCCGTCTATCCCCGGAGACTCTGACGGCTCAACACCACACAGACCACCTCCCGTCTCTCCCCGGGGCCTCTGACGGCTCAACACCACACAGACCACCTCCCGCCTCACCGGAGCCTCTGGCTGCTTGCGGGTGCCAGACGAGCGGCGGGCGACCGTATCTGCTGTACCGTCACGCGTTGCTTGTGCATTGTCACAATACATTGTCACACATTGTCACCCTCACCGTCTCTTGTCGGCGACCCACAGAAAGTTTTTTTTCGCGATAGTTTCCCATTCCGCTCAACTTCGACAATAACGATTTTTCTGCTCTCCCAAGAAGTGATGACTGAGCTGGCACTTCAACACGCCGTTCACGGCCTACTACACTGCTTTGCCTGACGCCTGCACTCTGCACTTCAGGTGGCAAATACCAACAATTTTGGGAAGCTCGGGCCCGGCTGGGCTGATTGTGGCCAAGCCCGGGTGTGGCCCGATCAAAATGCACTAAAGCTCGGTGAAAAGACCGTTTTAATGCCATGCATTTTGCATAAGTAGTACTATTGGCCTTTTCTGTTTATTTGCGGTCAAATAGGGAATTCATATTACATTGGAAAACCTCGTTCACTTCACAACATAAATTGGAAATAATACTTGTATCAAGACTTTAATTTTGTACTGGCAGGCATTGCTGACCTTGATCTATGCACATTGATTGGCAGGCATTGGTGACGTATTGATGGTGAGGTATTGATTGGTGACGTGATAGCTACGAAACAATCATACAAATGCATAGGTTAGCATAGCATAGCACAGCATAGTATATCATAGCATAACTAGGTTAGCATTACTTACCATTCTGAGTCTAAGGAAACAACAATATTGATATTACTAAACTTGTATTCATTCGGTACCCAATAATTCGCCAAATGTTACGACATGTATATGACAATGATATCACACCACTACCTGATGCAGACATCCAAACTGTAATATCCTTCAGTCTTCAAACATCATGCTAATCTATCATAAAATAAATGTAAACGTTATGTCTTGCTATCGTTCGCTACGTCGCGTTCCTCTTCAGTCTGGACTCTTTGATTATAAGACTGGGGTGACGCGGGTGGCTGGGGTGACGCGGGTGGCGGTGGCTGGGGTGACGCGGGTGGCGGTGGCTGGGGTGACGCGTGTGGCGGTGGCTGGGTGACGCGGGTGACGCGGGTGGCGGTGGCTGGGGTGACGCGGGTGGCGGTGGCTGGGGTGACGCGGGTGGCGGTGGCTGGGGTGACGCGTGTGGCGGTGGCTGGGGTGACGCGGGTGGCTGGGGTGACGCGGGTGGCGGTGGCTGGGGTGACGCGGGTGGCGGTGGCTGGGGTGACGCGGGTGGCTGGGGTGACGCGGGTGGCGGTGGCTGGGGTGACGCGGGTGGCGGTGGCTGGGGTGACGCGTGTGGCGGTGGCTGGGGTGACGCGTGTGGCGGTGGCTGGGGTGACGCGGGTGGCGGTGGCTGGGGTGACGCGGGTGGCGGTGGCTGGGGTGACGCGTGCGTGGCTGGGGTGACGCGTGTGGCGGTGGCTGGGGTGACGCGGGTGGCTGGGGTGACGCGTGGCGGTGGCTGGGGTGACGCGTGTGGCGGTGGCTGGGGTGACGCGGGTGGCGGTGGCTGGTGTGACGCGGGTGGCGGTGGCTGGGGTGACGCGGGTGGCTGGGATGACGCGTGTGGCGGTGGCTGGGGTGACGCGTGTGGCGGTGGCTGGGGTGACGCGGGTGGCGGTGACGCGGGTGGCGGTGGCTGGGGTGACGCGGGTGGCGGTGGCTGGGGTGACGCGTGTGGCGGTGGCTGGGGTGACGCGTGTGGCGGTGGCTGGTGTGACGCGGGTGGCTGGGGTGACGCGGGTGGCGGTGGCTGGTGTGACGCGGGTGGCGCGGACGACGCGGGTGACTCGGTCAATGTGTCATCGGGTCGACGGAGGTCCCAGGCGGCGTCAAACACCGCAGGCGAGACAACGACAACACACAAATCGACACCGCACATGGTCGCTGCATTAGCGGGCGAGTGAGCTCATGAACGTGCGGTTCACCACACCCGTTCATCTACGCCGACGGATGAGGCGCAGACAGGTCGTGTCTGTGACAGACCACTGCATGACTGATGCATTCGCCTCCGAGGACGCCGCGGGAGGTTCCCAGCTGCAAGCAACGCGCCGCGGAGAGCGAACACGCACTTCCTACACACAGATACAATCATACAGCGTTTTCTTATATCTACCGTGGATGGCGTTAGATGAAAATTGCTGCGCGAAGTACCAAGCTAGCACGCATTGAGGCTGGAAATTCGGACAAGCCGACAGCATATTATGGGCAGCGATCAGTGACCAGTGACCAAGGTGCGGTGGCTACCTATTGGGGCGGAATGTCTCCACGGAGGATTACTCAATCAGAGACAGTCACGATATCAACCGGCATGCAATAAGCTGCTGTCATAGGAAGCAGGGCATGGTGATATTGCAAACACTTAGAGAAGACGAAGTGTCATTGACTTTTGATTGATTTGACTCTGGCTCATAAGCAGCTGACGGGGTTCGCTACTTATCGAGATAAATACATTGTATCGTGACAGCGGCATACTGCTATGCTTATATTGGCATTCCTAGATTCACTATGATGGCCATAACGTTGGCTGTTACGGTATCACGATGCCTGTCACGCCGGCTGTGACGTCGGCTGTGACGCCAGCTGTGACGGCCACTAAACACCTCTGACGAACACTACGACGCCTGTGACGTCGGCTGTGTAGGTCACTGTGGCGCCCGTGGCGGTAACTGTTCCGCCCGTGATTCTAACCGTGAAGGCCACTAAAAACCTCTGATGAACACTGCGACGCCTGTGACGTCGGCTGTGTAGGTCACTGTGGCGCCCGTGGCGGTCACTGTTCCGCCCGTGATTCCAGCCGTGACGGCCACTATAACACCGCTGATGAACACTGCGACGCCTGTGACGCCGGCTGTGGAGGTCGATATGACGTGTAATGAGGAAACGGTTCGTCAGTGAGGCCGCAGGGGAATCGTCGCCCAGCGAACTATCTGCCTGTCTGTCTGTCTGTCTGTCTGTCTGTCTGTCTGTCTGTCTGTCTGTCTGTCTGCCTGTCAAGAGGTGGCCGATGGTACATCCAGGAACAGGAATGTGCGCGCAGTTCCAATATGAAAGCGACCGATGGCTCACAGTGGGGCGAGCCCAATAGTCTTCCTGCAGGCTAAAGTGGAGGATTGCTAACGACATTCGTACTACAAACTCCCATTTGTTGCGCAGACTGAGAAGCTGGTGTTGCCAAGTACGCCAAATAATGTGCCAAGCATGTCAAATACTGTGCACAGTGGGGGAGGCTGGTGTTGCCAAGTACGCCAAATAATGTGACAAGCATGTCAAATACTGTGCACAGTGGGGGAGGCTGGTGTTGCCAAGTACGCCAAATAATGTGCCAAGCATGTCAAATACTGTGCACAGTGGAGCAGGCTGGTGTTGACGCTGCGGAAGCTGGTGTTACGAAGTACGCCAAATAACGTGTCAAACACGTGAAATACTGTTCAGAGTGGGAGAGACTGCTGCTGTCGTTGAGGAAGCTGGTGTTCCAGCTGTTATAATTGTAATTGCACACTCTCTACGCGCGCCTATCGCGATGGTCTACCTTCAGGAAGGTGGACCGACGATGGTTTGCTTGCAGGGATTACTTGGAGCGATTCCTTACATACAGGGAGATGGACAGGCGATGGTCCTTCTGCAGGGAGATGGACTGGCCGTGGTCTATCTGCAGGGAGATGGACCGGCGATTGTCTACCCACATGCTGTTTCTCATGCTATACCCTGGCTGGTCACCCGATGAGGCATCTGGCGGCGCTCCAGTCAGGTGACACGACCCACTGATCCACTGACCCCTGACCTTGAGCCCAGCACACGCGCGCGTGTTGGAACACTTCCACGTGAGCGCCTATGTACTGGACATCGACGACGCACATCAAGATCAAGCACGTCGGAGGAGTGCCAGGGACATGGCAGCACGTACACCCACGGCACCAGGGGAATGCAGCGCAGCGGGTAATGCGTGACGGCAATGACACAACTGATTAATGATATGATAATACAAACGAGATGACAACGTCATGCTAGTTTGGCTGAATACGTGATATGAACTCGCAACAAAAATATAGCGCGAGGGGTGGGAAAAAAACTGTTCGCGCTGGTAACAGCATGTGCCCAAGGTAAGGGGTCGGGTACGTGTGCCGCAGGTATCCAGCCACAACAACGTGCGCCCAAGGTAAGGGGTTGTCTCGACCCCAAGGCTTTGCCTCGGGGTCGGAACAAGGCGCCTTTTTTGCTTGTCTCTGAATTGCACGTTGCGTTTTGACAAAGCGAGGATGAACATTTATTACAGGACCAAATCAATCAGAAAATAGTAATTATCTTTTGATCCTATGATAATGATCTGAGTATTATTTTTCAAAGCTACCGCAATTCAAGAGATTATGGGGCCACTTTACCGCCTATCCCTTTACGGTTTAGATCTAAGTGAACTAATGTAATTAATCACTATGGTACAGGCCCGTTTTGGGGGCGAGTGTCTACTTAACTCACAACTAGACAGGAACATATATCTCTTTTCACAAGCGGATTACATTTTCAAAGTTAGTGGGCAGCTAATATCCGTTTTTATTTCGAGACCCAGCATGCAATTAACAGACATATGTGGCGAATTTCGAAGCCGGACGAATGTGTGTCTCCGTCGAAATCGAAACAAAATGTTAAGTTCTAGTGGAGGACAGCGCGAATGCACCGGACTTTTGTCGACTGATGGAGCCACTCCCTCAGCCAGATCAGCCACTTCAGCAACGCGTTGGCGAAGTGGCCGTGTGAAGGCGCCGGGACTCCCTGCCGGGCAGCACAGGGGGCCGCACCACATGTCGACCGCAGATGCAGCGTCACGCGCGCAGCGTGTGACCACGCACGCCGTGGCCCCGTCCGGCGACCAGAGCGCGTGCTCGTGCGTCAGCGTACTCACCGCCACCGCCAGCGCGGAGCAGGAAGCTCGGCGGTGCCGGCTCGGAGGAGCGCCTGCGGGCCAGACGCTGCGCGGCACGGCGGGCGCGGGCTCCACACGCGGCGCCGTCCCAGTCGGCCCGGCACCACAACGCCATCCGACTGCCACGGGGCCGGGCGCCGCCGCCGGCGCAGTGCGGCGGCAGCGTCGGACACGTCGACAACGTCGGCGCAACGTCACCGGGGCAGCGTCCCCCGGCTGGACGCGGAGGCACAAGTGCCGGCCTGACCCCGGCGCACGATAGAGCAATTACCAAACGTCGAGCCGACTGCGCAGTGTGGGCGGAGCCATGCGGCGCGACTCATCCGCGATGACGCCAGTTCTGGCCAATGGGCTGGCGCCGGCTGACGCACACTGTTACTGGGCCCCGCGCGGCTGCCGACAGACTGACCCGGGGATCGCGGCCGGCTCACCGCCGGCGGGCCGATACCATCTGACGGACCGGCCACCTCTCGGAGAGGGCGTGCCGCTCGCTCACCGGAGCCGCCGTCCTCGCCCGGCCCACGCCGGCCCTGAAACCCGCTCGTTACGGCCACATCATGCGAGCGGCGTGTGGGCCGCCGTCCACGGCGACATTGGCAGGAGCTGGAGTGATAGGCGCCGTTTGCGCGGTTGGCGCCGTTTGCGCGGTTGGCGCGGTTGGCGCGAAAGCGCCCGGGCCACCGCGCCGGCGCCGCCCAGCCGGTGACGACTTACACCGCCGGCGGGCTGCAGCTGCCACGGCAGCCCCCGGCGCGCAAACAGACGCACCGAACAACTGGAACAGCTGTCTGTTGTGCACCGCGCCACCAGACGGCAAACTATGCATTGGAACAGCGCAGCGGGAAATCGGCGAGCCGTTTGTGGGCGGGTCAGCGCGGGTGGAGCTGGCGCCGGCTGCGAAGAGATGGCGCCCGGAGAGATGCGGGGCAGTGCCCGGCTGGCACTACCGCCGGCAGCGCGGGCGCAGGGCACTGGTCCACTGATCCACCCGATCACATTCAGGTCACGCAGCCGACATATCAAACACAACGCCGAACAACAAATGGCGGCCAGTTGCCGAGGATAGATATCGGTTCACAGCTGATGATATACGTTGCAGCAACAACAGTAAGCGTGGAGCATCTTTGCCGGAAACATAAGCGTAGGATTGCATTGCGCACATACTGTGTGGAAGTCCTTGGGCTAACCCCCAAAATTGAGCTTTATCCGCAATTCATTATATTTATCTCTTTGGTATCTTGTGATCATTTGAATAAACAAAATGACCTGCTTACTGCTGAAGTATTAGATAGTGGAAAGATAAGCTTCCGGACACGAATTCATATCCACCATCGATGTAATCGGACCCCACTGCACCATTACATATTAGGTCTTCTTAACGGACCCAACGCGTACGTTTGTAAAAAGATTGCCGCACGCCGAATACAGCGCGACAGAGTGGACCACCTCGGAGCTCCCACGTTCCCGATCTGCCAATAACAGCTTCGAATTAGTGACTTTTAGCGTTATCCGACTCTATCGTGGGCGATAACACAGCACGCTTTAAGTGAAGCCCGATACAAAAACACATATGCATGGTAGGTATCACGAGAAGCTTAAACAAACTGCCAAGCCGGCTCGCAGTTGCGTTTTTCTCGCAGGCCACCGGCACAAAAAGGTGAAATCTACCAGCGATGACCTCACTGAAAGGGTCCGAAACGTACGAGCACGTCATCGCGCCACGGCGTTCCGACGAAAACGCAGACTCGCTGCCTAACGGGGCAACCGGCGGCCCACGTCCAGCCAGAGCCGAGCTGGATCTTGATGGGCGCTCGCCGAGTCCGCGACCCGCCCCGCTCCCGCGCCGGTCACACTCGCCTGCTGTCCGCTGCACGGAGACGCTCGGTCGCCGGTCACACTCGCCTGCTGTGCGCTGCACGGAGACGCTCGGTCGCCGGTCACACTCGCCTGCTGTCCGCTGCACGGAGACGCTCGGTCGCCGGTCACACTCGCCTGCTGTGCGCTGCACGGAGACGCTCGGTCGCCGGTCACACTCGCCTGCTGTCCGCTGCACGGAGACGCTCGGTCGCCGGTCACACTCGCGTGCTGTCCGCTGCACGGAGACGCTCGGTCGCCGGTCACACTCGCCTGCTGTGCGCTGCACGGAGACGCTCGGTCGCCGGTCACACTCGCCTGCTGTGCGCTGCACGGAGACGCTCAGTCGCCGGTCACACTCGCGTGCTGTCCGCTGCACGGAGACGCTCGGTCGCCGGTCACACTCGCCTGCTGTGCGCTGCACGGAGACGCTCGGTCGCCGGTCACACTCGCGTGCTGTCCGCTGCACGGAGACGCTCGGTCGCCGGTCACACTCGCCTGCTGTGCGCTGCACGGAGACGCTCGGTCGCCGGTCACACTCGCGTGCTGTCCGCTGCACGGAGACGCTCGGTCGCCGGTCACACTCGCGTGCTGTCCGCTGCACGGAGACGCTCGGTCGCCGGTCACACTCGCGTGCTGTCCGCTGCACGGAGACGCTCGGTCGCCGGTCACACTCGCCTGCTGTCGGCTGCACGGAGACGCTCGGTCGCCGGTCACACTCGCGTGCTGTGCGCTGCACGGAGACGCTCGGTCGCCGGTCACACTCGCGTGCTGTCCGCTGCACGGAGACGCTCGGTCGCCGGTCACACTCGCCTGCTGTCGGCTGCACGCTCCGTCGCCGGCGGTTGCTGCGCCTCCCACCTGAACACCGGCCGGCTCCACACTCCCACCTCCGTCCAGCTAGTCGAGTGATCGCCTAAAGCTAGGCCCTAGCTGAGGACCGCGCTCCTGCCAAACTATGCCCTGGCTGAGGAGGACCGTGGTCCTACCAAGCTATGCCCTGGTTGAGGAGGACCGTGGTCCTACCAAGCTATGACCTGGTTGAGGAGGATCGTGGTCCTACAAAGCTATGCCCTGGCTGAGGAGGACCGCAATTCTGTCAACGTATGCCCTGGCTGAAGAGACCCGGGGCCGTCTGAGGTCACAACACCGACAGGGGAGAACCCACAACAGCGGTTGTCCGAATTCTTGTCGTAGACGGACCCGTGTTCCACCAAGTTGCGGTGGTGAGTGAGGAGGTCAGCTGGTCCGCGGACGCGACAGTCTCGACCAATGAGGTCCACCGGTCACCACCACCAAGTCCCGGTGGTGAGTGAGGAGGTCAGCTGGTCCGCGGACGCGACAGTCTCGACCAATGAAGTCCACCGGTCACCACCACCAAGTCCCGGTGGTGAGTGAGGAGGTCAGCTGGTCCACGGACGCGACAGTCTCGACCAATGAGGTCCACCGGTCTTCTGAATCATGCGCTGCTGCTATCAACTAGGCTGCCGGGCGCCTTCTCAAGCCGCCAGCCTCGTCGAGAAGGCCGGATCGGCGAGCCGCCGCCCCCAACCGGCGGCGGCGGAGTGTGGTTTGCATCAGGTGGCGTGCAGAGGCGAGGGGGGGGCGGCCGTCAGGTGTGGCATGATCGCATGCAAATCCACCGGCAGGCGGCGACTGACGTCATCGCCACGGCAGCATCACGTCATCGGCACCGATCGCAATCGGCGGCCGTGTGTGGAGGCCGTGTCGAGCGGACGTGGACGTGAGACACGTCCACGTCCAGCTTCGGCGAACACAGACGCAAACGGCGAGCAGCTGCGCCATCGGCGACGGTGTCATGACGACACACGTGGCGGGTGGGGGGGCGCACGTGATGTGACGGGCAGCCGGGTGATACATCCCACACGGGCACCGACTCGGCGCGGCCATTCCGTTCCGGTCGGCTGTGACGCCACACGCGTTGGGAGTGCGGCGAAAGGTAAACAGCTCAACAGCGCGCGTCGCTGTTTGTGTGCGCGCAACGTGCGTGACGCGCTCCAGAGAACGCCGACTGTGTGTGCATGCAACCCGCAACAGCCGGCATCGCAACCGCCCCGGAACACTTGGCGGACTCGGCTGCTGTTCTGGGACTTGCATGCGTACCGGGCCGCGCGGCTGGGGAGATCGCCGATACACGACAGGGAAGAGAGGGGGGGGAATTATTGGGACAAGTGGGGAACTTGTAGAAAGGAGCAGGCATCGAAATAAAATAAGGTCGTAGACATAGATAAAGAAGCCAAGGACGGAAAAAACAAGAAACGACAGACGACAGAAAACACATACGAATAATAATACAGATTACGGTACAAGATGACACTAGCGTCATTAGGCAACGGGGAGAAGAGTGGGATGATTGAGGGACGGGGACGGGAGAGGGGAGGCGGCGGGCCAGTCGAGGTCGGACAGATTACCTCGCTGCTGTTAGCCGGCGGTGTAGGCAGGGCGCGCATGCAGGGCCACCTGGTGGTGCAGGGCGACGGCATGCGAGGTGACGAGAGGTCACGGGGTGGCCTTACTCTGCGACTTGGACGGGTACAGCTCCATGGCGTGGAACAGCCCGATGACCCGGTCATAGGTCAGGCGGCGGCGCGAGTCGGTTCCGCTCCTCCACACTGTCCACAGCTCTCTGGAACGGCCGGTCAATTTGTCACATGGTCACAGTCACGGCGCTGATAGAGCCGGCAAACGGATCACGCATCACGGCCACGATTTAGTTAGTTAGTTATTTGGTATTTAGGGCGCGTTGGCAACTATGGCCATATTGCGCCCACACGGCCACGACTGGGTCACATCACGGACACGACTGGGTCACATCACGGACACGACTGGGTCACATCACAGACACGACTGGGTCACATCACGGACACGACTGGGTCACATCACGGACACGACTGGGTCACATCACAGACACGCCACGGCCACATCACGGACGCAGCATCATAGTAACATTGGCCCCTGACGTCTACCTGGCTTCCATCAGACTACCGAGTTCTTTCTTGCGCAGGGGATCTTTTCTGGGCACTTTCCGGTGTCCGAGACGAGACCCCGTCTGCTATTCAGGGCCTCCTTCTGTTATTTAGGAGCCCTGCCGCTGTTGGGTCGTGTTCAGCTGTCAGGGCCTGATGCCTTCGGCAGTCGCACATCGGTGCTACATCTTTTTCCATTGCATTACGTGCATGCCTTCATATTTACATCACTACATCATTTGAATTTTCCGCATGTGCATTACTCTTCATGAACAACGATACATCAACTATGACGTTCCTCTAAGAGCCATTGAAAACTACTCTGTCTATGAAAATATATAACTATTATGTAAGGTTTTTGACAGAATGAATACAATCGAGATGCTACTGAGGACAAATGCCGCAGTGCTTTATGTTTTCCAAAAATAATGACCAAAAATGTTGCTCATTGGATATTGTATATTTGATGAGAAAGGTTCTCAGATCCTTGAAAACTGCGACCTACAGGTAGTTTCCGTGTGGTCACCGAATATCCAACTGAAAGAAACAAGCGGCATCTTGCAATACGCAACGGTAGCACGTATATATCATTTTGGGCTCCATGCAAACAGCCAACAACGCCTATCTAACTCGCTTCTTTGTTTCAGATTGACCGCTGTAGGTCAGTTTTCAATTCCCGAAGAAACCCTTCACAGTATAACATTCAGCATTGCATAGCAGCCTGCAATGAGCCACACTCGATGTAATTTGTTCTGGAAAATTTAAGAGGTAATGGTTTTTATTCTCCATGGGGTCCAATGAAAATATTTCATGCAATACACAAACAAAACTGAGATTGTAGTACGTATATCTCCCGAGACGGGGTAATTTTCAGTTCCACGTGAAGTGACTTCAGGGTGAAGCTTACAGCCATCGAGGAAGAATACCGTGCGATTTAGGGGAAACTCGAAGGCGTGATAGTTTTCGTCCTTCATAGGGTTCCATGTGAATGCCTATGCCAGACTACCAATAAGGTGTAGACTGTTAGGTCACAGAAACGTGTAGACTGTTGGGTCATGTGGGAATCAGGATAAACATCAGTCCTTTAGATGCGTCAGTGCAGTTGTAGATTCACATTTTTCATTGGCAGATAAAGCATCAGACCAATCCAAATTATTTTTCATGCTCAAAAGATCTTTCCTCGGACCACACATGGGGCTTACAAGGCCCAGCAGAGAACGATGTTAATGACACCGAGATACATGTTTTTAGAGTGGACCCGAAGAGCATGCCCCCTCTTCTCCAAATCGTCAGACCACCGTTACATAGTTATGTGTGGTGGTGGATTGGAGTTTAGGGGCGCGTCGACATACAGGCCCTATTAGCATACGTAAAGAAGTATCGGCGTTCAGCCGTCCTAAAATCTGGCGTCGTAGAGGTTCTAACAATACACAGCCTACTAAAACATGGTACACGGCAAGCGGGTTAGAACATCGTGGACATACAGGTCGGTCATCACCGGTCAGCATCGTGGACATACAGGTCGGTCATCACCGGTCAGCATGCAACTGTGTGTTGCGAAGTTATGGCCTATTCTCTTATGGCCTATTCTGACTGTATATTTGACAATATAGTAGGGTATAGGTCCCTTGGAGGAAGTCATAGATGGACCACACGGCCATTGCTGATGGTATGTTTGGCGGTTATGTCAGCAGCTTCATTTCCCGCGAGTCCGACATGGCTGGAAATCCAGCAGAACACAATATTTCTGCCAATGTCATGTAGGGATTTCACGACTTTGATAATCCTCTGAACCCCCGACGAGCCACCACCTTTCCGTGGTGGGGTGGGGGTGGGGGTGGGGGTGGGGGGGGGTGGGGGTGGGGGTGGGGGGGTTGAGTGCCCTAAGGACCCAGCGGACCAGGCTATTGGTCCGCGGCGACGGGCGAGACTAAGAGTGCCTCACTCGTCCTTCCATCCATACGCCCCCATTCCAATGCCCATCTCATCTCAACGTCCATGTCCTTCACCTGGTCCCAGGGTTAAAATAATGGTTTTTCGTTAGACCTAACGAAAAAATCTCACATCTCACACCTGTGTGAGATGTCGAAACGAGCACAGTAGGATGTCGAAATTTCCCATGGAATTAGTGTCATTTAAAATGCTTTTGATGTCTTTCAGACTCAAATTTGAGCCAATGGTGTAGGTACTTATGACTGTACCTTTATCATTTGTTTTGAGATTCATAATTTTAGAAGAGCTATAGTCGGGGTATGGAGAATAATAACTGTGCTATAGACTGCTA
Source organism: Ashinkailepas kermadecensis (assembly GCA_034440615.1). Classification (NCBI taxonomy): domain Eukaryota; kingdom Metazoa; phylum Arthropoda; class Thecostraca; family Neolepadidae; genus Ashinkailepas; species Ashinkailepas kermadecensis. Next base: position 552,370 of record JAOTOM010005077.1, on the reverse strand, counting down.
TTGTATGCCATATCACATTATAGGTAATCCCTTTACCAGAAATTGCATTGCGAAATGTTCACGTATCACCATTCCTTGGCAAGAGCATGCATATGCTACTTATAAATGAGATATTGTTAGAAAGGAGACACAAAGACTTCATACGCAAGCATCAAGGAGCAGGATGTCAATACTTCTTGGAGAAGGATGTCGATTGAGTGTTCAGAAAGTGGTATATTCTACCCTATTTCACGAATAATTTATCACTGTCTAGCCCTGCAACACCAACTCTCCCTAACAGGAGCAGGTAGGACAACATCCCCGGTCCTGCCCACCAGCTCAGTTGTATCGGGGTAGTCGCGCCCCCTCGGCCCGCCCCCGGGGTTGACGCAGTCCTGGAGGCTGAGGTCTCCCGTCGCACGGTGCTAGTTGTGACGGGGAACCAACAAGCCTCTTTGGTCCTGATATCCCGGAGGGGCGGGCGGGCCCGTAGGGCCTCATACGGGTCAAGTGGCTGGTCGCCTCGGGCCGGGGGCCTGGGTCGTCTCCCAGTGCCCGCCGGCCCGGCCGGCCGGGGTCAAGGGGTGGGTGGCGGTGGATCCTGGTCGGGGTGGTGAGTCTCTCTCTCCCGGCCGGGTGACGGCGTCGCCTGTCCCATATAGCTCCTCGGGCGCCTGGCGTCCTCCCGTTCGCGGGGCCCAGGTGTCCCCCCAGTAGGGCCCCTATGTGGTGGGGCGCCCGAGGATTTGAAAGCATTACATACTACATGGCATCCACAACACACAAAAAAACACTCCGGGTCCCTCTCGTGGTGACCAGACCACTCGCTCACTCGGCGCTGATAGGAGCGTAACTTACTCTGGTAGCTGCGGAGACCAAGTCTCCCATACACCCGTATTCTTATCTTTCGCGGACAGACGAAAAATATCGCCGCTCTTTCCCCCTTTCAAAGACGAGATGGTTGTGACCGGTTCGGTGAGAAGTTCCTTGTGAGAAGTTGAGGGATGGCTCTTTGGAGGTGGAGTTCGCGTTAGCGAAAGAGGCGGAGAAAGCGTTGCAGACATCCGAGTTTGTATACGGTGTAAGAAACGGTGATAAATGGGAGGACGAGAGAATGCAAATAAAAGTAGAACCACACCAAACCAAGAACACATCGCTTGGAGTAATCAATTGTTATGACTTGAGGGACGTGCCAGAGGAGGAGATTGTCGACGGGTTGTGTAAATTTGGAGTGGCGGGAGCGATGAAGATGAAGGTCAGGAAAGGCGCAGAGATGATTACGACAAGCAACATCATTTTAACTTTTAACACAACAGACTTACCGTTTGAGATACAAGTGGGTTACCTGTGTGCCAAGGTACGTGTGTTCCTTCCCAACCCGATGCGGTGTTTTAAATGCCAGAGGTATGGACATACATACTCATTTTGCAGAAACCATCCAGCGTGTGGTACATGCGCTTCCTCTGAACATGCCACTGAGCAGTGCACCTCCGAGACACCCAACTGTGTGAACTGTGGGCGAGGACAGGTTCCTCATGCTTCCTTTGACCGCATTTGTCTGAATTACATCAAGGAAAAGGAAATCATCGCAATTAAAGACGCGCGAAAAATAACCTTCCGTGAGGCTAGGGACATATATGACCAGTCTAACTCTAAAACATCCTATGCGCCGAAAGTCAGAACCACCATATCAGTCCCACACCAGACAGAGGGAAGTAAAACCAACGAACTGATCGCACAACTGTGTGCGCTCTTTCGTTCCTTCGGCGTACCAGTCGCCTCGCCAGCGACACCACAAAACCAGGTGAGCGAGACCCCCTGGAGACAGAAAAGCGCGCTGCTTCGCCGTCACCGGCCTCTGAGGTCGTGACGCCACTCACCAGATACAGCTCCGGAGAAATTGCAACGAGTCCAGCGAACCAAGAGGCCCGCCAGGCCTTCCGGTAACCACCTGGAATCATTACCCACCACCACCACCGATCCCACACCAGCCCAGCCCATCCCTACACCATCCAAAACCACCCCTACTCACCCACCCCCACCAACCAGTTCGGAGGAGCCCGGTGTGACTTCTCGACGGGTACCAGTGGTCGCTCCTCCGGCAACTCGACCACGTCTCACGGTCGAAGTCCGCCGGGGTGCACCCGACATGGGCGCGTCTGGCCGGGCATCACGGACCAGTTCAAGGAAGTCGTCACCGAGCTCCCGAGTGGGCGGGCAGCCCCCCAGGGCGACACCCCCACCGTCCCCAACTACCAGAGCCAGTCCCCAGTGTACCCCAGAGACAGGGAGGATCATGGGCCCGCCGCCCACCCCATCTCACGGGGGCGAGAAAGTCGCCCCTTGGCCTTCCCCCGTGACGGGGCGTAAGCGAGCTCCCCATGGACACCATCACCGCCCGGTGGGGAACGCCCCAGGTCTCGCCCGAGGGCATCCGACATCGCCAAGTCCGCCCCTCCTCTATAGTGTACTGGTGTTGCGTTTTAGCAGCTCCTTTTGTTTTAGACGGTCCCTCGGCAATGAAGCGCACGTAGGACACCGTGCATAACCCTTTTATTCACTTCTAGTCACACCTAAACAACTATGTCGTCCCAAGTTTTACAATGGAACCGCAGAGGTGTGAGGACCAGTCTGGAAGAACTCCAAGTCATGATGAGTGTGCACACTCCTGTAGCGGTATGCCTGCAGGAGAAAAAGCTTTTATCCGGAACCCCGTTTTATTTAAAAGACTACCAGGTTTTTCGAAAAGACAACCAAACCGACACTATTGCACATGGAGGCGTCTTGTTAGCTGTTCACCACAGTACCGCTGCTCAACCTGTGTCATTGAACACTAACTTGCAGGCAGTGGCGGCACAGGTATACTTTGGACACCGCTACATCAGCATATGCTCTTTGTACCTCCCCCGGGCACACCTGTCTCCTCTGTGGAACTCGTACGACAGCTTGAGAGGCTCCCTCCGCCTGTCCTACTTCTGGGAGATTTTAATGCACATCATACGATTTGGGGATGTACTTCCAGCAACGCACGTGGTCGACTCCTCGAGCGGTTTTTCCTCGACGAGTCATTATGCATTTTAAATACAGGTGCACACACTGGCGGATCCAGGGGGGGCATTCCGGCCATGGCCCCCCCAAGCGCTTCAAAGGGGGGCTATAGTGTCTTTTGGTCCCCCCCACCAAACCAATAAAACTACACTAAATTAAAATGCAGTAACCTTTGCCGAGGTTAAAAAATAGCTTTCCGGGTGAAATAATCTCCAATTTTAAAGGTATTTTGTTATGATTGTTTGGAAGCCCAATATGGTAGCATAGTAGATTCTGACGCATCGAGGGTTCTATGCTGTTGAAGTTCTGCTTACAGCAAGAGATGACGAAATCAGCAGTTTCATTATTCCTTCGTCAGATACGTTCATGAAGTTTGTTTAGCCAGTAACGAGCAAGCGGACCCAGTGAGCCAGATTTCGAAAGCGGAATTTGAACAGGATGTTTTGTGCGAGTGACCAGTTGAGCCCAGTTGAGCAGCATGTTTCGTATGTTGGTGTTGGGGTTGCTAAGATGAAGAGACAGGCTACATTCACTAGCGGATCCAGGGAGGGGCCATTCCGGCCATGGCTCCCCCGAAGCGCTTAAAATTGGGGGGGGGGCATAGTGTCTTTTGGCCCCCCGAAACCAACAAAAGTAAACTGAATGAAAATGCAGTAACCTTTGCCGAAGTTAAAAAACATCGTCTGGATGAAAGAATCTCCAATTTTAAATGTATTTTTTATAATTGTTTGGAAGCCAATATGGTAGCATAGTACATTCTGACACGCATCGAGGGTTCTATGCTGCTCAAGTTCTGCTTACAGCAAGAGTTGACAAAATCGGATCTGCCAGTGTGTACACGTGCACGAACGTTGACGTGGTACAAGACATTGAACGTGAACATGAACGTTTTGGTAAACAAGAACACAAATCCCGTAACTTAGAAGCGGTGGAGGTAGGCTGGGGCCCCTACACAGGAAATTATGTTGTCATTAATTATTATTGTAAACAATGGGTCCATTGGACAAATAGTGGTAGAAATCCGATGCTTTTAACCAAAAATAGTGGGAGAATGGGCACCCTCCAAATCCCTTCGACCCCTCCTCTGATGCAATTCCTAAGTACGCCACTGGGGGGGGGGGGGGGGGGGGGCTGACGCCGAAAACCGAAAGTTGGCCCCCCTCCAAACCGGTGGGCTAGATCCGCCAGTGGGTGCACACACCCATCTAACATTTCCGTCAGGGAGCACTTCCGCGCTCGACCTCAGTGTGGCCAGTCCGCGCCTCGCACAGCTTCTCGACTGGTCAGTCGACTCAGACCCCAGAGGCAGTGACCACCTTCCAATATGGTTTCAGTTTACACATGGCACCATCCTTGGAACAAGGCCAAACCGATGGAAGCTTCAGAACGCTGATTGGGTGGAATTTCCAGCACGATTCGAAGATGCTTTTAATTTGTACTATAATAGTCTTACTGTGTCTGTAAAGGATTTTACATCTGTACTTTTGGATTGTGTCACAGGGTGCATCTCACGCACCACTGGGAAGCCCAGACGTGCACCGGTACCGTGGTGGAATGAGAAATGCCGAGACTATTCGTGCCCGTCGACGCGCCTTCATAAAATTTGACCGTGACAGTACCACAGCCAATTTGATCTCCTTCCAAAAAGCAAGGGCGGCTGCACGGCTTACGGCACGCGAAGCCAAGAGGGCGTCATGGCGACAGTACGTGAGCACGCTGAACCGCTCCACCCCTTCTAGATTTGTATGGTCCCAGATAAAGCGAATATCCGGACGCTCTCGCTCAACACCACTCCCTGTTTTGCACGTCGGTGGCGACATAATCGCTGATACCCTCGACGTAGCAAACACCATCGCAAGAGCTCTCGCTGACCGAAGCCTGAGCTGCGATCTGAACGCCAGTTTTAGGCAACATAGAGTTCAGCGCGAAGCATCACCCATCGACTTTACGACCCCTGAAAAGCACGCCTATAACAAACCATTCACGATGGCCGAACTCACGTCCAAAATAGCTACACTACGCTGCGTATCTGAGGGACCCGACAGTGTCCACAATAAAATGCTGAGACATCTCCCACCAAACGCACTCACAACACTTCTGTCATGCTTTAACTCTCTTTGGAAGAGCGGTGGGTTTCCGTCTTCTTGGCGATAAGCCACTGTCATCCCCGTACTGAAGCCCAACAAGACCGGCTCTGACCCTCTGCACTATGGACCGATCTCTCTGACTTTATGTCTTTGCAAACTGATGGAGAGGATGGTGAATGCGCGCCTCACGTGGTTCTTAGACGACCAGAAATTATTCACCAACGCCCAGTCTGGATTTAGAAAGAACAGGTCTACGGTTGACCACCTTCTAAAACTCGACACTGTGATTCATACTAGTTTCAAGGAAAAACGACATCTAGGAGCAGTGTTTTTCGATATTGAAGGCGCCTATGACACAACATGGAGACACGGCATACTTATGAAACTCTGGGGGGGGGGGTGGTGTGCGTGGCGCTATGGGACGTTTCCTGCATAATTTTCTAACGGATCGGACATTCCGCGTCCGTGTAGGAAGCACAATGTCGGAACGGCTGACACAAGTCAACGGAGTGCCCCAGGGAAGTGTTCTCAGTATTGCCTTGTTCGCGTTGACTATCAACGACATTGGAGATGACTTGCCCTGCGGTGTCGGTAGGTCTCTTTTTGTCGACGATGTGGCAATTTGGTGCTCCGCCTCACGTCCATCTTCTATGGAGAGACAGCTGCAGCTCGCTGTATCCCGTTTAGAGAAGTGGAGTAACATGAACGGCTTCCGCTTTTCTACTCATAAAACTGTTGGAGTGCATTTCTGTCGCCGCCGCACCTGTCCAGATCCGATAATTCACCTCCATGGAGACCAGATCCCCTTTCAGCCATCAGTGAAGTTTCTAGGTGTTTTATTTGATTCCCGACTCACGTACAAGAACCACCTGGCAACGCTGCGGGACAAGTGCTGGAAAACATTGAATATTATGAAGTGTGTCGCCCGCACTACTTATGGTGCAGACAGGGCTACACTTTTACTCTTGTACCGATCGCTCATTCGCTCGAAACTTGACTATGGCTGTTTTGTCTATGGCTGTGCCAGTGCATTCAACAAACGCATTCTCGATACTGTCCATCATGCCGCCTTGCGCATAGCCACAGGAGCATTCCGTATCTCTCCGATAGCAAGCCTTCTGGCAGATGCTAATGAAGCACCGCTCACCCTGATACGGGATAAACTGGGACTGCGGTATGCCTGCAGGGTCAGACAGTCTCCCATGAATCCGGCATACAATGCCCAGTTCGGACACCGTACGCTTGCGCGGTTTCGCGTTACACGTCGGAATGTTCTGCCTCCGTTCTGTGTGCGGTTACGTGAGCTGGTGGAAGGAAGCGATATTCAGATGCCCAGCATTCGAAGGATGGTACCGCTGCCAGTTCCCCCTTGGGAATTGGTACAGCCGTCAGTGGACCCCTAAGGACGAACTTATCCCAGAATTGTTTCGGATGAAAGCCCTGGAACACGTTGACATCTACCACACATGTACTGCCACTTACACCGACGAGTCAAACACGGCTGATGGTGTGGGTTGTGCTTTTGTAAGCGGAGCCCCGACCAGATCGTTTACGCTGCCTCCTCACGCATCAGTTTACACGGCAGAACTCATGACAAACATGACAAACTGAGAAACATCTAGCCAAGTCTGGGGCGTTGGGAGTCATCATTCAGAGTTTCACGAAAGGAGGAGGTAGTGCTCGCCAGGATGCGGATTGGACGCACATATGCCACCCACGGCTACCTACTGCGGAATGAGGAGAGACCAATTTTTACTCGTTGTGATATCCCACTGACAGTGCGACATGTTCTTAAGGTGTGCTCTCGTTTCTCAGCCGAACGACGACGATACTTTGGAAGAGAGGTGTCCACGCTGACGATGGCAAATATTCTAGGTGATGAGTCGCGTGTGGTTCAGAGTGGACGACTATTCGAGTTTCTCTCACAAATACCATTTGCTGTCATCTATTCAGGGAGATAAAGGCATTGCACTCGTTTGGGCATGGTGAATTTACCCTACATTTGGAAGTAAATCTGGCCAGAACCTGAAACCTAGGTAGAAAGGAACACTGTTATGGGCGCTATATGATCAACATGGTCGACGCGCCCTAAAGCCCAAATAACTAACGATAATCCTCCGAACAAGTCGGTTATCCTGGTTAAAGGTTGTCAATGCCAGGAGACTGCTCAGAGTCTGAAAACCACGTGCTTAGTGGACCGGTCTTCCTGTATAAAATAGAGAACTTGCAGAATGGCATACAATTCGGCAGTAAAAATCGATGTTTGTGTCGGTAAACAAAAAGATAGAACACTGTGTCGACTGACGTAAGCACATCCAACACCAGATATTGACTTTGAACGTCTGTGTAAATCCGCGAAAAGCCGTGATATTGATGTATTTTTTCCAATGCCAATTATGCGGAGTTCCTCAGGGTTTACATGCCCTTTCTTTGAACAGGACAAAGTCACGTCAGTTTGCACTGGGACAACGTGCCAGGTGGGAGTGCTCAGCGTAATAACACGTGCTACACAACGCGGCCTGGTATTACAGTCACGAAGGATCGAAGCCATACGAATGGAAAATGGTAATCCACGCCGATGAGCCCTGTGACGTGCTCTTGATGTCCCTTAGAATATCCACTGGTAGACTGGATGTTTCCGGTTTTGAGCAACATTGCATGCGTATCTCGCACCCAATAACTTACGGCGTAGCGCAAGAGGTGGCTCGTCTACTTCTGCCATTACACTTTCAGCCGGTGAAGTGCGAAAGGCTCCAGTAGCGATGCGAAGAGCTGCATTGTGGATCGCATCAAGACAACGCTTAGTTGTGGCGCACGCTCCGTCATAAATACAACATCCATAGTCAATTTTAGAACGCACAAGAGATCGATACATAAGAAGCAATACACGTCTGTCTGCGCCATACGAACATCTGGAGACAGTTACATAGTTCTGGAGTTCTCGTGTTCGTGTCGTCACCCGCCATCACCTGGTGAGTCACATCTCCCGCACCGGAGCTACACGAGCCACATACTCAAGTGCACGAGACTGCGTTGTGTGGCGTACAATGCTTCACCCGCACGGTTTCCGGAAAACTGTCACCACGTTCTCCGAGAACCGCGGTCGGCCGGCCACCCTACAACGTAAAGCTTCGAGTTTCCATTGCGTCATTAGATACTCCGCAGTACGGCATAGCACATAGCAGCGCAAGACACACTATATCATGGAGGCGACAGGATACGTCGAAGTTTCTAGAAGGCGAGGCGTAGCGAAAGCCGAGGAGACCATCACGCCACAGGTGGAATTGAGGCATGAACGCAAGAACTACAGAGGGGAACAACTCAACCCAATCACAGTCCACAGGGAGACATCACGCCAGACACTGGGCAGTATACATCACGTCCAGCGGACGTGACGGATACCACAGCACGCCTGCATACCAAGACACACACCGAGGGCGTCCTCAGTGCGGGCACCCACACCACAGTCTGAACAGGAGGGGAGATATCACGCTCCCGCCGTCTTCCTGTCGGCGCCAGTGACGAAAGGCTGGTTCTCGGACACTGCATGTGCCCACCGTCTCCCCGTCGGCGCCAGGAGGGCCGGTACCCAGACACTGCATGTGCCCACCGTCTCCCTGTCGGCGCTGGTGACGGAGGGTTGGTTCCCAGACCCCGCAAATCCTACATTCTCGCTGTCGGCGCCAGGAGGGCTGTACCCAGACCCTGCACGATGCTACCGTCTCCCTGTGGGCGCCAGGAGGGCTGTACCCAGACCCTGTACGATGCTACCGTCTCCCTGTCGGCGCCAGGAGGGCTGTACCCAGACCCTGCACGATGCTACCGTCTCCCTGTGGGCGCCACACCCTTTGGCTCCAGCCTCCGCCATCAGTTGCCGGGTTCGACGATAATTATCCGTCGATCTGACATCATCAGAGCACACCTCTCTCCGGGGGCAGCGCACCGAGCAAGAACGCTTTGCACAGGCGTCGTAAATCAGACCGGTCCGGTCGGTCGTGTCTGGACCACCAGTTTGCTAGTCCAGTGGTCCGGTCGGTCGTGCCTGGACCACCAGTCTGTTGGTCCAGTGGTCCGGCTTCGGCGGTGGGACACGCTGCACGAATGCAGGCCGCCAGGCACGGCACATGAGACGGTGTCAATCCATCCACAAAGGTATTGATTCAGGAGACGGTGTCAGTCCGTTCACAGAGATACTGATTCAGGAGACGGTGTCAGTCCGTCCACATCGATACTGATTCAGGAGACGGTGTCAATCCATCCAAAGAGATACTGATTCATGAGACGGCTCGCGATCAGCTGCAAAATCGCGACCGGTTCCGTTCTTTATGGCACGTCGCATGGCAACGGAACGGAACGGCGACTACCACTGCGGTGTGCTGGAGCCGGCGTCGCACAGTCTCGTGCCACCGACAGTGCTGCATCAACCCACAATCCGGGAAACCTGTGGCCGGCCGGCAAAAAAAGCCCTTCAATTGCGTGGACACGCGTGGCGTGCGTGCAGACGTAGCTGAACTGGTCGTGCCGGCACCGTGCCTGCCCACAGCGTCGACAGGCCATCGTGTCCGCTGTCAATCACGGCCGCCATCACTATCACAGATTCGGCTTGGTGGCGATGACGTTGTCCAGCGGCGGTGCGGCCGTTGCTGCATCTGTCACTCGTCACACAGTCGGACGTCACGGACCACTGGGTCGTCATCAGACCGGTCCGGCGGCGGCTTCACTCCAGACCGGCCCGGCGGCGGCCCCGCTCCAGACCGGCCCGGCGGCGGCTCCGCTCCAGACCGGCCCGGCGGCGGCCCCGCTCCAGACCCGCCCGGCGGCGGCCCCGCTCCAGACCGGCCCGGCGGCGGCCCCGCTCCAGACCGGCCCGGCGGCGGCCCCGCTCCAGACCGGCCCGGCGGCGGCCCCGCTCCAGACCGGCCCGGCGGCGGCCCCGCTCCAGACCCGCCCGGCGGCGGCCCCGCTCCAGACCGGCCCGGCGGCCCGGCGGCGGCCCCGCTCCAGACCGGCCCGGCGGCGGCCCCACTAAAGACCGGCCCGGCGGCGGCTCCGCTCTAGACCGGCCCGGCGGCGGCCCCGCTCTAGACCGGCCCGGCGGCGGCCCCGCTCCAGACCCGCCCGGCGGCGGCTCCGCTCCAGACCGGCCCGGCGGCCCGGCTGCGGCCCCGCTCCAGACCGGCCCGGCGGCGGCCCCACTAAAGACCGGCCCGGCGGCGGCTCCGCTCTAGACCGGCCCGGCGGCGGCCCCGCTCCAGACCGGCCCGGCGGCGGCCCCGCTCCAGACCGGCCCGGCGGCGGCCCCGCTCCAGACCGGCCCGGCGGCGGCCCCACTAAAGACCGGCCCGGCGGCGGCTCCGCTCTAGACCGGCCCGGCGGCGGCCCCGCTCTAGACCGGCCCGGCGGCCCGGCGGCGGCTCCGCTCCAGACCGGCTCCAGGTCGTGAGCCGGACCGGGGCCGCCGCCGGGCGGCGGCGGCCCCGCTCCGGGTCGTGACAGTCCAGCCACATCATCTCCGAGCGCCGCCGCAGCCCGGCCGTCCTCACGACGAACACCATCTCCACTAGGCAACCCGATCTGTTTCGGACGCCTCGCCACGGGCACCGTGCCTCCCGTCCAGCCCGGCCGCTCCAACCACAGCCACCTGGCTATGTTCGGTCGCCACCATTTCACCGACACAACGGGTCCGCAGGACCAGTTGTATTTACACACCATGAATGATGCACGTTCACTCTGACGCCATGGGCTGCCGAGAGGGTGGGCGGGGGGCAGTGAGATGAAGACGGGTAGCTGCAGGGTGAGCCCATCCCACTGCCTGCCTACCATTGGGCCTCGGAGGTGGACCCACCCGGCCGTCATCTGCGTGGAGTGCCTCGGGAAAGTGGTGACTCGGAACACAGCGCGACATGCGGACAGTCAGTGGAAGGAAGATGGAGACAGAGACAGAGACAGAGACAGAGACAGACAGGGACAGGGACACGGACAGATAGAGAGAGCGAGAAAGAAATAGAGAGAGAGAGAGAGAGAGAGAGAGAGAGAGAGAGAGAGAGAGAGAGAGAGAGAGAGAGAGAGAGAGAGATAGAGAGAGATAGAGAGAGATAGAGAGAGAGAGAGAGAGATAGAGAGAGATAGAGAGAGAGATAGAGAGATAGAGAGAGATAGAGAGAGAGAGAGAGAGAGAGAGAGAGAGAGAGAGAGAGAGAGAGAGAGAGAGAGAGAGAGAGAGAGAGAGAGAGAGAGAGAGAGAGAGAGAGAGAGAGAGAGAGAGAGAGAGAGAGAGAGAGAGAGAGAGAGAGAGAGAGAGAGAGAGAGAGAGAGAGATAGAGAGAGATAGAGAGAGATAGAGAGAGATAGAGAGAGAGAGAGAGAGAGAGAGAGAGAGAGAGAGAGAGAGAGAGAGAGAGAGAGAGAGAGAGAGAGAGAGAGAGGACAGAGGACAGAGGACAGAGGACAGAGGACAGAGGACAGAGGACAGAGGAAAGAGGAAAGAGGAAAGAGGAAAGAGGAAAGAGGAAAGAGGACAGAGGACAGAGGACAGAGGACAGAGGACAGAGGACAGAGGACAGAGGACAGAGGACAGAGGACAGAGGACAGAGGACAGAGGACAGAGGACAGAGGACAGAGGACAGAGGACAGAGGACAGAGGACAGAGGACAGAGGACAGAGGACAGAGGACAGAGGACAGAGGACAGAGGACAGAGGACAGAGGACAGAGGACAGAGGACAGAGGACAGAGGACAGAGGACAGAGGACAGAGGACAGATATACAGAGAGAAGAGAGAGCAAGAGGGGAGACAGGATGAGTACAAGTAGCAAGAGGTAGGGAGAAGAAGAGGATAAAAATACGAAAAGCGACACATTCACGGAATAGGATACGAAAGACAGAGTTACATATAGGGACGAGGAAAGGGGAGGGTAAGATACAGATGGAGAGATAAGAGTGAGGGAGTGCTATAGATACGGATATCATGCGGGGAAGTCTGTTGCAGCGCATGGAGTGGGCTGACGAAGAAGTGAGCCATTGGCGTTGGTTTGCAGAACAAGGGAGACAGACCATTCATCGTTCCACCATGTATTATCCGTATGAGGGACACGAATAAGGCGGCGGTAGGCAGTAGCCACCAGCCACGATCGCCATCACCTAAGCGGGAAGAGGATGACGTGCACTCTTGGTACCGTGCCGAACAACAACTACCTCGGCATTACGGCGTCTCTTCACATGTCATCGATGAAGAGCGAGTAAATGAGTTATGGTAACCTGGCGGCTCGGACGCCTCCATGGTCAACAGCGCTTTCGTCACCATTCCAGGGTGTCGTAGTGACGTCCAAGGTTATTCCAGCCCGACACTGGCAACACTGTCGACGTCCCAGGAAGGAAGTGCCACAGGTGCGCAATGGAACTGGATACGCCAGCCTTTGTCGCACCCATGAAGATCAGACATGGCCAGCCGGCCCGGGGCGATGCCATGTCACATCCATGAATATCAGACATGGTCAGCCGGCCGGAGGCGATACCATGTCGCACCCATGAAGATCAAACATGGCCAGCCGGCCCGGGCGATACCATGTCGCGTCCATGAAGATCAGACACGGCCAGCCGGTCCGGGTGGAAGGTGCGAGGTGGCAGCGAGCTCCGCGCCTTCCTCAATGCGCCGACTCACTCAGCTGACTGACCCTGTCTGCGCCGACTCAGCTGACTCTGACCCTGTCGGCGCCGACTCACCCAGCTGACTGACCCTGTCGGCGCCGACTCAGCTGACTCTGACCCTGTCGGCGCCGACTCACCCAGCTGACTGACCCTGTCGGAACCGACTCAGCTGACTCTGCCCCTGTCGGCGCCGACTCACTCAGCTGATTCTGACCTTGTCGGCGCCGACTCACTCAGCTGACACTGACCCTGTCGGCGCCGACTCACTCAGCTGATTCTGACCTTGTCGGCGCCGACTCACTCAGCTGACACTGACCCTGTCGGCGCCGACTCACTCAGCTGATTCTGACCCTGTCGGCGCCGACTCACTCAGCTGACACTGACCCTGTCGGCGCCGACTCACTCAGCTGACACTGACCCTGTCGGCGCCGACTCACTCAGCTGATTCTGACCCTGTCGGCGCCGACTCACTCAGCTGATTCTGACCCTGTCGGCGCCGACTCACTCAGCTGACACTGACCCTGTCGGCGCCGACTCACTCAGCTGACACTGACCCTGTCGGCGCCGACTCACTCAGCTGATTCTGACCTTGTCGGCGCCGACTCACTCAGCTGACACTGACCCTGTCGGCGCCGACTCACTCAGCTGACACTGACCCTGTCGGCGCCGACTCACTCAGCTGATTCTGACCCTGTCGGCGCCGACTCACTCAGCTGACACTGACCCTGTCGGCGCCGACTCACTCAGCTGACACTGACCCTGTCGGCGCCGACTCACTCAGCTGATTCTGACCTTGTCGGCGCCGACTCACTCAGCTGATTCTGACCTTGTCGGCACCGACTCACCCAGCTGACTCTGACCCTGTCGGCGCCGACTCACTCAGCTGATTCTGACCTTGTCGGCGCCGACTCACCCAGCTGACACTGACCCTGTCGGCGCCGACTCACTCAGCTGACACTGACCCTGTCGGCGCTGATTCACCCAGCTGACTCTGACCCTGTCGGCGCCGGCAGGGTACCGCTCGTCCGTTGACAGGCGGAGTGGGTGCCTTCCTCACAGCCCATCTGTCGGCTCGACCTGCCTGCCTGTTGTCGGTCCGGCAGGCAGATGTGGGGCACCAGACCAACTTGCCAGGCCACATCATAACCAAGATGGACTGATCCACAAGCCGGTCACGTTTCTCTGAATGTCAACGGCTGTCTTACTTAAGCCATCAACCGGAGTGTCTTTTGCATCAGTCATAAGTTCGGTTGTCTGACATCCGTCATCAATCGCCAGCTGTGTTGCATCAGTCAAAGTAAGAAGCTACCCTGCACCAGTGATAGGCTCCGGGCTCCGCTTCATCGGTGGCCAGTGTGAGAGAGCTGTCCTCACCAACAGATGGCCCCGTTTCTCGTGTCAGCCGAGGAGGACCTACAGCCGAGCCGGCGTACCGCCGCACGTTGTGTCCGTGTCGAGCTCCACCTGCACGGAGCGCCTGGTTCCCGCCGGCACGCCCCACGCATGGCCGCTGGAGTTGCGGCAGTGGAGCCGTGCCGGGCCGTGCTGGCATGAGATCACAGGTGGCCGTGGCCGCCGCCGCCGCCGCCGCCGCCGCCGCCGCCGCTGGAGCACAGCAGTGACGCAGTGGGACACCCTGACGCGCGGTGACGCGCCACATTCCAGATGGAGCACAGCTCGCTCGGCCGGCCGGCGGCGCACAGGGTTGGAATAATGGCCTTGTCCCAGATGTTTGTCATCCAGAGCATTACTCTCTCCAGAAAAAGATCCTCGTGGGGATCTGGGATCCCCTCCCCTTCGCCAAAAATTGAATGAAGCGTTTAAAAATGACTGCAAAAGTTTTGCTGTTTGATAAGCATGCCTGGAACTCACCAGGAAGTACACAAGGGAGCTTTTATGTGAGACTAAAAACATTGTCCCCTACAAAATGGAATGCAACCAAATTTTGCTGCCCAAATCCGGAAGTCCAAGACATAAATCCAACACTGTGCAGGTATGACGTGCTTGGACCTGCACCTACATTTTCCGGAGAAGACAGGCGTTTGGACCACCTCAGTACGACCGTACGAACGAAACAAGTCCTGCTCGTCCGGTACGGGCGCCAGGCGTCTGGCTCAACCCTGCACATGCTGCGATGCTCGTCAAGCTTACATCAACGTTCGCACTTCACCATTGGAACACCGCGTTTGAAGCCTCTACAGGCAGACCGTACGAGACCCACGGCATGCAGTGTGTGTCGAGAACGTAGTGCGAGCCGCGACATCAAGAGAGCCGCGCTGGCCATCGAAGCTAACGGTCGCCTTCAGCACTTCACGACAGCGGCACACCGGGCGAGAGTGGTCGGTGGCCAGCGACTGGCTACTTCATCCTGTCGCACTGTTCAGTGCTCACGTCATCGCCTCTCCCCAACCACTGTTGGCCGACGCTCACTATACGAGTGAGTGAGCCTGACAGGCGGGCTGGTCAGACATGTCCTTCCAGACGCTCGCAGTCTGTGGTAAGCTGAACAATGACAGTACGCATGGGTGGGTATGTACAACGACCGCGAGAATAACCGACAAATATTTCCTCGGCTTCTCCATATGTTGCTCTCGTTACTTAGGATAGCTTTTTTTGTGGTGCTGATTGGTCATCTCGGAAGGATGGCAGTGAAGGGCAGGGTTGTAGAAATAGGCAGCTTCTGGAATTTTGGCTTCCATGACATTATTCTCTCCGGAAAATAATCTTATATTTTTTTTGTTGTCATTTGGAGACTAAATTCTGCAGTTTGACAATTAACTGCTCTGTGATAAAGAGCTCAATATTCACTGGAAAGTGCGAACCGGGATTCTGATATCACAGGTAGGAAGAAAAATATCCTCTCCGCACTCGGTTACTCCAAAAATGTTATCTTTACATCCAGTGTTACAAAACACAAATCCTACCTTGATCATAGGTTATTGGCTGATTTGCGTATATCCGGACATAAATCGCAGACATCACATGCGTGCCGACCAAGGCCGCCAGCTGAAAATGAATTACCTGGTGGCTGTTCGGTGAGAAATGCAAAAAGGTTATTTAGCTTCTACACATGTCAATATAAAAATGTAGTGTGGTACCGCTGGAGGTAGATGGTAAAATACTGGTCCAGGATTGGGATATATAATACAACCTCGATGTAGCGTGACCCGATTTAACGCGAATTCGGATAACGCGATAAGTCATTGGACCTTTATTCCTCTTTCCGAAACTGAAAAGATTTCGGTGAGTTCATTTAGTTTTTCGGCAGAGGAAAGTGTTCCGATTCTCGAGCAACAAGACCATGATAACGAAGAGCTTCTACCCCCACCCACACCATTGACTGAAACCATTGAACACCTCGGAGCTGCCCTCCGTTGGCTCAAGGCCCAGGAGGTGGACCACATAAAAGCCTCCAACTCAGAAGCATTCTAGATTTGGCTCGCAGCCAGCGACACGCTACGTTCAAGCAGGCAACACTCGATCACTTTAAAAAAGAAGAAGAAATGAGCTGTAAATGATGATTGCTAATATTTTTCAATGTTATATTTGTTGTTTTGTTTCTTAAAACGTTACTAAAAATAATTTATGTTTTAGTTCCTACCGTAACAATTATTGGCGTCTAAACCGACCTTTGAGTGTTCCGAAGTATTTGAATTGGCGTAATGTAAATATGGTACAGATTTTCGAAAAGGGTAAAAGACTCTATGGCAACCTACAGGTCGGTTAGATTAGCCTCACTAGTTTGCAAGGCGTCATGGAGAATGTTCAGTCTCATATTGATATGCATAACCTTTTAAGGGATACTCAACAAGGTTTTCTATCTGGGAAATTGTGCTTAACTAACATTCTGGAATCAACGGAGCATGAAGCTAGGGAAGTTACCATTGGAAGCAGGAGCGATGTAGTGTACTTCGACTTTAGCAAAGCTTTTTATAAAGTTCCGTACAAGCGTGTAATCTATCAGCTGGAGCAGCACGGGATTGATGGAGAAGTTCTAGACTGGATTGAAGCATGGTTAATAGAAAAGCAACAACGATTAAATGGATGTACATCTGAATGGAAAGATGCTCTAAGCGGGGTACCACAGGGCTCTGTTCTAGATTCACTTCTTTTCATCTTCATGAACAGCATTGAGGTAGGGCTGGGAAAGAGTGCTTAAACTTGCTGAGGACACCAAAATGGTACGAATGTCTAGCAGTAGTGATGAATATAGTACTATTCAGCTAGATTTAGAGGGCCTCAAAAAGTGGGCTGATCAGTGGCAGATGTCTTCTAACTATGTTAAGTGTAAGGCTATGTATGCATCTGATGTCTGGAGGTGGGATATTTTAATATACAATGGGAGGTTGCGAAAATAATGACATTGAAGACGAAAATACTTGTAAGTTTCACGGGACCTTAACGAACAAAATAATGTAACTCAGCTAGGAACAGGGTGATTCGAATGCTAGGATCATTAGCATGAGTGCTTAAAATAAGAGCAAGGAAGTTATGAAGAAAATTGTGCTTTGCCTATGTGCCTTGCCACTTCGCGCATGTTGTGCGCAGGCAAGTCCATGCTCAAAAATGGATATAGGCGTGCTAGAAATAACACAGAGCAAAGCTATTAGGCCAATCAGTGGGCTAGGCAATTGATAATGTTAGGAGAGGCTTGTGTCATTAAATGTGTACTCACTGAAGTATAGGGAATTAATGGGTGATATAATTGAGATGCCTAAGATAGCAAGTGTTAGATAATGCCACTCTGTGTGAAGTGCTTCTATTTAGGGAATCAGAGGAGCCATCAATTCACTTGTAGACAAGTCAAGGTGTAGGACAGATAAACGCCAAAAAGTGTTCAGTCAAATGGTGGCTAGCCAATGAAATAGGCTGGGTGGTGATGTAGTTAGTGTCCCTCATTGGATATATAAAAACAAAACAAAAACAGGGTGGATGGATTATTCAGGTCCAGAAATGTTATTCTTGACTTCGAAGTTGTACAATAAAGGGATGAAAATGTGGGTGGCTGGAGGGGTGTTGATGTTAGTCGGTGCCTTATATCATGCTTACACATGGGAATTATGCTAGTAACAGGCGTGCATGACAATGGATTCAGTACCTTCCTTAGGGTATGCGATGCCGATGCGACTAGCCATGTCAACACAATGGAGTAGATAGTTCATTTGGAAATCGGGATGCAACATTGCTTAGGGGGTTTCAGTCTCTTTATTCCTCTGATAGTATCTTCCCTTTCTATACATAACCAAGATGGGCTTTAGTAATTCATACTAGGCCTAACAATGGACTAGTTGCAGGTTGTGATATATATACACCAAATGAAAGAGAGGAGTTCTAATTCGGACAATAATGGGTGTATCACCATTCATCAAACAACCGTTTTCTCAAAATTTACAAAGAAAAGTTTTTGCGACCGTAGTTACTCCCTGGCCGATGACGTCACAGTTTGGGAATGCCGCCATTACGGTCCGTTGCGGCGTTGGTTTAGTGCGGCGTCGCGGGGACGCTGGTTGGTAATGTCCCATTAGCGGTGGATTTATTGGCGAAATATGGGTTTCTTGAGTCGGTATACATGCACACCAGTATTCTTGTTAGTTTAAAGGGTAAAATATCAGTGCAATGCTGAAAACGTACGGGTGTATGCGTAGGTAATCGGTGTGCGCCATTGTTCGTATTCGTGTGATATCTGAGCGCATTTGTATCCTTCGACCAGTTTGATTTATGACCGATATTCGGTTGAGTTAAATAAGGCTAGAAATGATACATAAAACATGTTAGGTTTTGTAACCATGCACCAGTAAAAATGCACCAGATTACTACAAAAACAACTTCATACCTAACCAAGGTTGTTAAGGAAGTTTGCGGTTCAAGTGCCCAACCTAAATGAATTTACTCATCATTTCTGATCTCTCTTATACAACTGATCCTTAAAATTGTCAATCCCTCGGCAAGATTGAAGGTTTGGTAGTACAAGATAAAGTTAGAAATTGTTAGTAAATTCAATTAGGTTGGGGTTCCACATGTTTTCAGGTTGTAAGAATCCTGGTTAGGTCTAAAGTTATGTTTCTATACCAATCTCAGACATTTTTAGGCCCACAAAGCAGCACACGTGATGCCTGCTGACACAATACCAACATAGTTTGGTGCATTGTTTCAGATTTTTGTGAACCCGCCCCCCAAAAATATGACAAAACAGAGTGCTATGTAATGCTGAACCCAACCCCCTCCACCCTATGTAATGTTAGAACACACTGACCCCCCCCTCAAACTAGGTACCAGTGTTACATAATATATGGGCAGCCTCTTAGCATAGATGCAGGAATTGGGGGTAGAGGTGCATGCACCCCCTGACTTTGGGGTGTTTAAACATTAAACCTATGACATTGACTGGAAGGGATTGGAAAAAAGAGTGGCATACCCCTACTCCCACCACCGGTTAAGATAGTTCCTACATTCTGGCTGGTTCGATGGAGTTTTTCTTTACCGATCATAATTTATTCCGATGTTGCGTGTAAAGAAAGCATACGACCTTCAATATACCAGGAGGTGCTGAGTTGACATCAAAAGTAACGTTAAGGATTATACTTTATTAGGTACTCAACGTTTCGGCCAGGGGCCATCGTCAGGAGTGACGATGGCCCCTGGCCGAAACGTTGAGTACCTAATAAAGTATAATCCTTAACGTTACTTTTGATGTCAACTCAGCACCTCCTGGTATATTGAAGGTCGTATGCTTTCTTTACACGCAATGTCTAAAACCCAGGAGCATCTAAGAGCCATTCTTCGTTGTATTATTCCGATGTGGCAACTTGTGTGCTGCCTACTCATACAATACCCCTACTCATTTTTACCTGTTTTCTACATGAATGTTAATATCCTTTTGAAACTGAAACAGTTCCCCATGATGTATTGTGCCTATGCTGTGTACGAATTTGTGCGCCACATTCGTGTCTAGTCCATGAGTAGCTGAGCACCAAACTACGTAGGAAAAGGGTACTTAGGTGGGAGCCAGCCGATGCGTACACATGCCTCTGAAAATGTGAAGACGTCAATAATTTTGAAAATAACCCAATCCCATGTCTTTGTCAATTCAGATCCGTATACTCACATCAAAATGATCTCCGCAGCACTCTGCTGTCTTGTTTATCGGGTCATTTCTCCTTACCACTTTGCACCAGAGCTTTCTCCTTTTGCGATCGCTAGGAACGAAGGCAAACAGTTTTTCTGGTGTAGTAATTGTTGTGTTGGTGCACTTAGGAACGAAACAATATCGGTAATATCCACCTTTCTCCTCCATTCTACAGCCGGAACACAACAACCCGCCGCAAAATACACGCACATGCTAATGCCGGCCGGCGGCGACGAGTCCAGTACCAATCTGTGACGTCATCCAGCCACAGCCAATCAGGATCGAGGAAATACATATGAGCAAAATACGGCAACTTTGCTCATTCCAATGCAGACAAAAATGCTCCCAGGTGTTTCAGAATGTCCTAATTGACCAAAAATTGTCCACAAAAAAGCCGACCTGCAACTAGTCCATTGTATGGCTATGACTTTATAAGTCGCCTCACATCAGTATGAAGTCCATAAAAAGACGGGTAGTCAATGACCGGCTGCCGCTTCGGCAGCATTACCTCGGAATGTGACCTCGGATGGGTCAGAGGGCACCAGCCCACCATAACACCCAGTCATTTGTGTCACTAACTGTGACCTCGGCTGCATGAGATGTTACCGTCGCCGCCACAACACCCGGTCGTCTGTGCCACTAACTGTGACCTCGGCTGCATGAGATGTCACCGTCGCCGCCACAACACCCGGTCGTCTGTGCCACTAACTGTGACCTCGGCTGTGGCAGAAGTCGCCGTCTCCGCCACAACAGCTCGTACGACCGGCGGTCGGCCGGCGGAGACTTCCCGTCGACGCCGAACCGGGTCAACAGACACGGGTCGACACAACCTGCGCTGCCGTGACACGGGTCACGTTGGCTACGCGCCGGTCCCTACGGGCTCTGAACCACGCACCTGCGGCCCCCGGTGACACTCGAAGTCATGGCAACGGGGTATCACGGGCGCCGGTCGCTACCGGCCCTGATCTGCGCACTAGGGCACAGTAGCCCGTTTCACGACGGCCAATAAGCACCTGGATGCAACGTCTGTAACTTCGTCTAGTATGAAGGGCATATCAATGAAATATACGTACTGTTACTGTATATATGAAATGTTCCGGAAGTTTTCACTATAAAGTATAATGTATATATAAATGCAATATAAAACTCAACCAATAGATTCAAATAGAGGCACTGTTTGAAAAAAGCACTCGACTCACAAAAACAACTAGCCGATCTGGCCACAGCCACATCACCATGGCAAGGGCGTTAGGAATTGTCGGATATAACAGAAATTTGCCATTGTATTACCAGCAAATATACAATATTGTGGAGGAAGTGGTAGTATGTATCCTGCGGACGAATATTTTTCATTTTACGTATATTTTATGGCCGTGAGGTACCAGTATTATGAAGAAATATGAACATACATAATTTCCAGATGGTACAATTCCATCTTGACGTTCCCTAAAATAATAAATTATCTTCTCTTTACAAGCGGATTCCTTATAGTTATAATGGCGTCCACTATATAGCACCATACAAGGCTCAGTTTTTAAATGTAGCTGTACTCCTACCTGAATAAGATCCAGCGAGTCTGGGATTCGGTAACGACGGGCGTGTAAGTTTTAGGTGAGGGTGGGAAGGGAGACTCATTTCAGTGGCTTCCTGTCAGTCAACGCCATAATGCTGATGTAAAATGTCTGTATTTAAAGGTGGCGTTGCACCCTAGCGCCCCATACGTTCCGGCACCCCTACTGTGGGGAGGGGTGGGGGCATTGACCCTTGTCTTTGAACATCATACTAGCAAGAAAGAACAAAGAATGAATTGTTTACGGCACCCCAAAGACCGCAACAAGTCCAAACTATGCGCATCTGAAACAAACTTGTTTGTTGGCTTGCCCGACATATTCAAGCCGTAAATGATGCAATCAGGGCACAAATGATGACGTCAGTTTTTTTAACGTGGAATATTCTTCGTCATGGTTATCATAAAGGGCTTACCGCAGTTGAAGCTGACTGGCGATATTGATCAGAACGGTCAACTGCTCGGAAAACTTGGCATTTGAAGATCGCTGAATTCGACAAACAGCTGTTGTCATCGAGTTTACTTCCGAGGTCAGGCTCGCTTAGTCTGACTTCCAGATTTCCGACTAGATGACGTCCCAGACACAGATGTAGGTGTACATTTTCAGGGTTTGTGCATAAACAAGCTGTTACTAGTCCAAACACTTGTCGTATTAGGTAACTGAACATACTTTGTTTGTTTATTCGTATCTTAAATTGGTCCAATCTCCGGTTTAAAAGATTTCAGATCAACGTAATTAATATGGTCTGACCCCGCCATTGGGATGTCATGACGATTATTTCCCGCTAGCGCACGCGTGAAACCGCTTAGTGTCAGCAAGGATAAATATAACATGCTTTGTTTGTTTAGGTCGGGACGAGTGATTCTCTATGCATAATTGAATATCAAAACGACTTTGCTTCCTTATGTTTTTCATTGGAGACAGCCTAGCCCAAAAAATTGCACTTTTTAACGTTGTATATGCCCGCCGCCAAAAAATCGAATCCACATGCAACATTGCCACGGGAAAGCGGTCCGAAAGCTTTTAGCAATTCCGGCGCCACCGATTCAAATACATTGTATTGGCAAGTTTCTGGAAACTTGCCTGACGACCCGCTAAGCCAGTATGGGAGCCAGAAGAAGACAGTCGTGAAGAGACTGTGTTTCTGCCTTACCGCGTGTGGAATCCCTGGATTTTCGTTCCCAGTGACTTGCGCTCTTTATGTTTCCTGTGCCACAGAGGACACACCTGAGAACTGTCGTTCTGATGAGGAAAAGATCCGTATTCTTGCGCAGACACGAAAACGTCCCGATAAAGACGACACGCGAACGTACCGGTCGGGCGAAGTCATCCTCCATGAAGTTGCTGGCGGAAGCTATGAGGGCTGGCGCCCGACATCGTACCCGAGCACAAGTTCGGTGGTGGAAGACGAAGGAAAGCTTCTAGGGTCACGGATAACCACGTGCAGAGAGAAGGAAAGAAGAGCCTTTGACTGACAGCATCTGAAATTGAAGGCGAGCCATCCCACGTTGCTGGAAGACGTGCTTGTTGGAGGGATCCAGCACCGGCTGCGGCAGCA
Organism: Ashinkailepas kermadecensis; assembly: GCA_034440615.1. NCBI lineage: Eukaryota > Metazoa > Arthropoda > Thecostraca > Neolepadidae > Ashinkailepas > Ashinkailepas kermadecensis. Next base: position 529,359 of record JAOTOM010005077.1, on the reverse strand, counting down.
CTTGGGGTTGCCAAAGCATTCGCATATCGTCTTTATCGGGACATTTTCTGACGCATGTGCAAGAATACGTAGAGGCGCTCCTCACTAGAACAACATTTATCGGTCATGTTCACTGCAGCATATGACAAATAAGGAGCACAAACCACTGCGAACGTACGTCCAGGAATTATAAATCCCGTACGGCAAAAACACAATCTCTCCACGTGAGCTATAGCGCTCAGAACTGGCGATTTCTGGCTTTCACAGCAACGTATGGGATCGTCAGGCAAGTTGCCAGATACCTCCCAACACAATATTTGAATCGGTAGCGCTGGAAACCCTAAGCGACCCAGGGCCGCTTTCCAATAACAATGTTGGAGGCGGGTCCCAATTCTTTTTGCGGTGAGTGTATGCAGACTCATGACGATGGCCCCTGGCCGAAACGTTGAGTAATAAAGTATAATCCTGAACGTTACTTTTGATGTCAACTCAGCACCTCCTGGTATATTGAAGGTCGTATATTTTCTTTACACGCAAAGTGTATGCGGAGTATTTGCACAATGGATAAATGAGGCTAATCTAGCAACATTGTTTGCTTGCTTTATGAGTGCAAAGCTAATGTTTGAGTGTTAAAGTGCTATTTATCTATTTATTTTTCAAATGGCGACTTCCGGTGGGTTTAAGCCAAAACATAAGCATAGCTGCGGCAGCAAGCTGGTATATTTTGTTGGTGCAGGCAAAGAGTTATTGCCATCTGAGGTGCACACCAACAGATATGTGACCAGGACAGGAGTATTGCTGCAGAAGACTTTGTTAGAGGAAAACATTTCGAAACACTCTTACAGAGACAGACTGCCAGGGAACTAGCGCCCCTAATTCTGGCCCAGTGGCATAAAGACAATGGCAAATTCAAACCTCCCGTGATGACCAAAGAAAACATTCTTGTGAAAGAGATATAAAACTCTGGGTCATGGTAGATGACGTGACCTGGAATAGGTCGAGCAGGCCAGCGAGAGAGCAGATGCTCCAGGAGCTGGACAGAGTGATGGACCCACTATCTTTCGCCACACCACTCATTTGTGCTAAGATCCAGTCTGACTGCAGCAAGCCCCGTGAGTGCAAGGTGAAGACCCACATCTGCACCTGCAAGCTGGAATGCAACGCACCGCCCATGGAGCTGCTCTGGATTATACCCAGAGGAATAAAGTAGAAGTCTCAGAGGAAAGAAGAGAAGTCAGCCATGCAAATGAGGCCCAATGATGAGATTGAAACCAATCGCCGGATCAAAGCTGAGAAAAGAAAAGTAGCAGAAGCTGCGGTTCTAAAAAAAGAGAATGAGATGGCAAGAAGAGAAGACCAGACTGCTGGAGCAGCAGGAGAGCTGAACCTGATGGGACCTGTTGGTGGACCTGATGTTGAAGGACGTGTGAAAGGTAGAGCATGAGGAGCACACACCTTCTGGGGCCAAAGTGGAGCAGCAGGGGCGGGCGAGGCTAGTGAAGTGGCTCCTGGAGGACAGACTGGGTGACCTGGCGACCACGGTGTTCAGGTTCCAACAGGTTCAGGACCAGGAGAGGCCCATGGCCGGGAATAACACGATGTCAGTATCCAACACTGCCCAGGCCAGCATGATGTGGGGTGTATCTCCCACAGCTACAGCTCTTGTAGCCACAGGGATCCTCCCAAGACTCAACAGATGCTGGAGTGCTGCCCCCTGACATGGCCCACCTGACCTACAACCCTAGCAAAATCTGCAAAGCTAGGCAGGTATGAATGTCACGAAGGTGAGAGCCTCCATGAGATACTGAAGAACCATGGCGCCATTGAATCCTGCATTGTGCCCGGAGGAGACAGCTACAATGGGAACACTGGGTAGAGAGGGGGCACCAATACACATTTAGCGAAGTTGCCCAGGATCACCCCTAAGCTAAACATCAACGCCACGTCCCTCACCCAGCTCATCACCTGGAAGGCAGAGAAGGTCCAGGAACCTGTCATTACCTACGATATGTCCAAGACTTAGCTTCAAAGCTTCCTGATGAGGGCTTATGATGTTTTTCACACGCGGTCCATGGAGGAACTCGTGAAGCAGATGAATGAGGTAGCAACTGATGTTGTGGGGCAGCAGGCAAGGGCTGGGTTCATCCGGACCCAGAAGATTCACATTACGGAGAAACTGCCAGTTTCCGCAACTAAAAAACGTATGAAGAACTTCTAGTCACGGACGACACACGTGGCCAACGAAATCTGCCAGCAAGGTAAATATAATACTTGGTCACCGTAGATCTGCCAAGTCAGCGCCTGAAGACTCAGCTGCTCTCTTCACTGACAAGCCGAGTGGTGTGCCAAGTCAGCCTTTGGAAGACATGCAATTCCTGACTGTCATCGCCACAATGTTTTGTAAACAGGCTTGTGATGGAAAACTGTATTTCGCAAGATCGGTCCATGTACATAGGTGATATACTCAAGTGTACCTGTTGCCACAGTAAATACGCTACATACCGACTGCATAAATGTGCGATTTTGGAAAGCTAAATGTACTCGATTCAAAAAGTGAGTGAGACATGATCTTAAATTTCAATTTTACATCGGGAACACCCAGCCAGACCTCAGAAACTGACTCTGGTTTATACGCTGTGTCCTGGCCTACACACCTGTAATCGCCGGCGACGCCGGCATTGACCTGCGCACCTGTAATCGCCGGCGACGCCGGCCCTGACCTGCGCACCTGTAGCCGCCGGCGATGCTCGAAATCTGGCAACAAGGTGTCGCGGGCGCCGGCGCCGTCGGCCTTGACCTGCGCACCAACTGGCCTTGCATTCAGAGACGTCCAGTCACGCCTGGGCCGTTGTCATCATCCGACGGCCTTGGACGAATTACGGGATGGTGTCTGATGGTCGGCTCATCAAATTTGGATCAATAATTACTCGAGTTCGAAGCTGGCCAGCAGCTGGGTTTCGCCCGCAGGTACCAATCAATCGACACTGGGGATGAGCAATTGATTCGCCACGCAGTGGAACACGCTCCAACAGAACGCAACGGTCTTCCTGGGTGGACTCGTTGCGTGCCGAGTGGCAGCCGGCTGACCTGAGCGAAGTCACGTGCCGACCAGCTCACCCCTGGGTGATCTCACGGTACACGGGCCGGCCACCTGACGCGGATGACCTCACGACACCCGATAGCACGCCGCGGACTCACCGGCTGTGTCAACGACACTCGGCCGATACGGTACGTCGAGGGAATCGGGAAGATACGCGTATCGCCAGAGAGGGGGACGTGGCCGTTCCTGGCGGCAATCTCCGCCGACACGTGGCGAGACTGCGTGCTGGACACGCGCGCCCTGAGTCAGCTGTGGCGGGTACACAGCCGACCGCAGGTTAGGCCGTGCCTGGGCGGGTACACAGCCGGCGGCAGGTCAGGCCATGCCTGGGTGGAGACACAGCCGGCGGCAGGTCAGCCCGTGCCTGAGTGGAGACACAGCCGGCGGCAGGTCAGCCCGTGGCTGGGTGGAGACACAGCCGGCGGCAGGTCAGCCCGTGTCTGGGCGGGTACACAGCCGGCGGCAGGTCAGGCCGTGGCTGGGAAGAGACGCGTCAGTCGGGGTCAAGTCAGGCCGAGCTGGGGAAGAGTCGTGTCAGTCGGTGGTGACAGATCTACATCTGCCCAGAGTTGTCACATCACAGGGAAACTGGAGCCGTCAGCTCTGGCCGCGGTACAGCCATCTCGTCAGTACTCTGTGCTGACCAGGTCTGCGGGACCACACCATGAGGTCATGGTACTGATAGGTGCTGCGGATAGTGCAGCACCCGGCCCTACCCATGATAGACCCCTCGACCAGTGCCTGGCATTACCCCACGCCTAGGACTGGAGTTACCCCGGGCGCAGGACACACGTCTTCCTCGACCAGTGCTTGGCATTACTCCGCGCCCGTGTCACATGCCGGCACCCCCTTCTCGACAAGTACCCGGCGTTACGACGCACCCATGCTACGCGTCTCCCCCGACCAGTACTCGGCGTTATCTCGCACACATGGAACGCGTCTCCCTCCACCAGAAGCTGGCACTAACCCAAGCCCATGAAACGCGCCCTCACTCTTTATCGACGAGTACCTGGACCATAGCTGCACAGCTACATTATTGCTGCTGTATCCCTCGTTATTGTACTGCCATCGTGTCCAGCTGCTACAGTACTGCTGTTTTAGTCCACTATTAGAGTACTGCTGCTGTGTCCCCCTATTGCAGTAATAATATTGCGCCCAGCTGCTGCTGCTGTGTATCCCTGCTATAGTACTGCTACAGTACTACCATTGGCTGCCGTGTCACACTGCTTCAGTACTACTGCTGGCTGCCGCGCCACACTGCTACAGTGCAACTGCTGCGTGCTGTGTCATATTGCTACAGTACTACTGTTGGCCGCCGTGTCACACTGCTACAGTACAACTGTTGGCCGCCGTGTCACACTGCTACAGTACAACTGTTGGCCGCCGTGTCACACTGCTACAGTACTACCATTGGCCGCCGTGTCACACTGCTACAGTACTACTGTTGCGTGCTGTGTCACATTGCTACGGTACTACTGTTGGCCGCAGTGTCACACTGCTACAGTACTACTGTTGGCCGCCGTGTCACACTGCTACAGTACAACTGTTGGCTGCCGTGTCACACTGCTGCAGTACAACTGTTGGCCGCCGTGTCACACTGCTACAGTACAACTGTTGGCTGCCGTGTCACACTGCTACAGTACAACTGTTGGCCGCCGTGTCACACTGCTACAGTACAACTGTTGGCCGCCGTGCCACACTGCTACAGTACTACTGTTGGCCGCCGTGTCACACTGCTACAGTGCAACTGTTGCGTGCTGTGTCACATTGCTATGGTACTACTGTTGGCCGCCGTGTCACACTGCTACAGTACGACTGTTAGCCGCCGTGTCACACTGCTACAGTACTACTGTTGGCCGCCGTGTCACACTGCTACAGTACAACTGTTGGCCGCCGTGTGGCACTACAGCTGCTACAGTACAACTGTTGCCGCCGTGTCACCCTGCTTCAGCACAGTATTCGAGTGCTGCACCATCTAGAAGATACGCATCAAACACAGACGACGACCGCGAGACGTAGGTAGGTGTCTTTGTGGTCCAAAACCGGACTAACCAGACACCACACATCCTCAGTCGTTTCCAAAAAGCCACAGTTTAATTATTTGTGGATCGGGTAGGTACAAAACCGGCACACAAGCTTAATATTGCAGGAAGCGGCCGAGACGGGGAGAAGGGGAGTAGTCTAGGGGCGAGGTGCCCATCTCCCAACCGAAGGGGTGTGGGTTCGATTCCCACCCGTCGCTACCCTTCGCCCGCAGTCAATCGGCGTGAGAGATTAGCGACACTGTGTGGCACCAAAACAGTCGACGCGTCACAACGCCAACAACCACCCGAGGCCAAAACGAGCGAGCGCTCGCATACAGCGAGCGAGGTTGGCCACCGCCGGTCGGTGCCAGCGAGTTTGCGTTTCCAGCATCATCCGTCACCGCCATCATCATGATCATCAATCAGCATCGGCAAATCCCTCCATCCAGTAGGATCTCCCAAAAGCAAGGTCGCGCACAGCGTCAACGACCACCGTTCCCGCCACGCAACGGCGCCAGGCTCTCTGAATGCAATGCCTGAAGCTTGGTCTGAAGGCACACCGCACTCGATGATCCACACTAAACAGTCAACAGGGCACTAGTCTCGCTACAGGCCGAACTCTGATTGCAATAATGCCCTGGCTCACAAATTATCAACCCTCCTGGCGAATCGCTCCTGGCGAAGCGTTCCTTGCTACGTTTGGGCGAGCATCACTCCCTGCGTTACAGCGTTAAAATAATCGTTTTTCGTCAGATGTAAGATGTCGGAACGAATTCAGTAAGATGTCCAACGTTAGAAACGAATGGAAACGATGTCGTTAAGTTCTTCAAACTCAATTTTGAGCCCATAACGTGATTCTATGTGCGTCTTTCCGTTTATTTTGTGAGCCACCTAATATAGAGATACGTATGTTAATGATACGGATAAGAATGCCATAAATCAACAAATTGTATTGAACGGCAGACCACAGCCTAGGTAATTTCTTTACCTGAAATAACGTTAGGTACGAAATATTCATGTTCACAATATGTAATGGTGAGCATGAGCATGATAGTTACACCCAAGACACTGTTGGAAACGAGGCATGGATACTTCATAAATGCACATGAAGAAGCACGATGTCGATACTTCTTTGGGAAGGATGTCTCTTCGGCGTTCAGTAGGTGGTATATTTCACCCTATTTCAAGGATAATTTATCGCTGTCCCGGCCGGAAATTTGACTCCCTTGCTTCACAACTGTTCGCCAACGCACGCGCTGAACAATAAAACGTAGATCTTGCGCTCTCCATCCGCTTAGTCAGAAGCCTGTGGTCGCTAGAATAGCTTCACTCTCTGGACGAATCTGAACGGAAGAGGTGGCCCATTCTTCGCCAGCGATTTCTTTGTTTTATCGATACCCACAGCCCAATTTTTTAAAAATATAAGTCATGAGATGACTGAAGGGATAAACATCTTCAAACTTGCGCAGCCCGCACCGCGACCTTGGAAGAAGAAGAACTTTGAGTTATTTTACGACGCATTCAACCGCTAGGTCAAACAGCGTCCCCAACCTCTCACGCCGATTGGTCGTCGGTGGACTCGGTAATGCCGTCGGTTGTGAGATTCGAACCCACAATCTTGCGATCAAGAGTCCGACGCTCTATCAACTGAGCTACCGCGGCCCCGCACCGCGACCTCATGATTTTGTTCTTCACATGGGAAACTCAGATTGGAACTATGGGCATTCAGCTGTCATTTCCGCTAAAGCTTTTGCTATAGAGAGGAGCCATTACTCATGCGCCTGTTGGGTATTCCGCGTTATCACGATTGACATTTGCCGGATCCTTCAGCCGGGATTTCACAGAAGAAAGAAAAAGGTCGGTACTTTAACCCACTTTATGGGCAGGTAATGTGTACTGGCAATGGCCATAGTACATCTCTTCAACCGCAAGACCTTCCTGTTATTATTGCACATGCACGCGCCTCATAAATCACATCGTCGTTAGCTTACTACACGTGGGAAAGTCGGGCATCCTCGGGAGTTCTCGGCAATCCCAGTGCGTGGGCTTCTCATCCCGCGAAAAGAGCTTAAGCGGGATTTCACACAAAAAAGCCGACATTTCTGCCGATCATTTCATCAGAAATGAACGGCTTGCCGACGTCACCAGCCGACACAGCAGGCCATGTGTTGCAGCCGCGTGCAAGGTGACAAGTCCATCGCGAACCGGTCGCCTGTGAACAAGATGATCCCGCCGATGTAAATGAAAACAAGTCGGCGCGGCGACCGGAGCCGTGTAGCGGACGCCCACTGGCGCCATATACGAGCGTGCGGGCCCGGCACAGACCGCATACATTACCCGGCGCGGGCTTGTGACTTGTACAATCAGCTGACGCGTCTGCCCGGTGACGGCGTCACGTGGCCGGGCCATCTGTCGGCGCGTGACGTCACCAAACAGGTCACGAGAGCGGCGGCGGCGGCCGTCGCGGGCGCCGCCTGCCATCGACGCGAGGTTGCGGTCGCGCCGACCTGGGGGGGTCGGCAGACGCCGACTGGGAGTAGGACGGCGCTTCCCAACCCCTGCGTCGTCATTGTCTGGCACACGTCGCGCCCGACCACTGTCGCCGAGGTCGAGCGAGCGCTTCCTTGGTGAAGGTCACGCCGGATACCGCAGCGACATCGTATCAGCTGAGTTGGCGGCAGAGCCCCCGGCAAGGTCGCGCGTCGTGCGACGTCACCGGTGACGTGGCGCGACGCGCCGTAACGTGACGCGCCGTGACGTGACGTGACGCGCCGTGACGTGACGCGCCGGCGTCATGCGTCACGCAGCAGCGGCCCGTGGGCGGGGCAAATGGCGGCGGTACCCGCCGGCCGGCGACAAATCACGGGCTCAGGCCGCCACTTGAGCCGCCCGAGCGGCGCTAACGCCGCCAACCGCCGCCTTATCCAGAGCCATGAAGTCATCGGCGAGCCGCCGCACCGCGCCGCCGAAACAGAGGACATCGCCCGCGCCGCCCACGGTACCGGAACAGAGGACACCACCTGTGTCGCCCACGATACCGACACAGAGGACACCACCCGTGCCACCCACGGTACCGACACAGAGGACACCACCCGTGCCACCCACGGTACCGACACAGAGGACACACCCGTCCCGCCCACGGTACTGACCCAGATGGAAATCCCATACTCCCCTCACGGCACCGAAACAGAAAACAACAGCCTACACCGCCCACAATACCGACACAGAGGACATCCGCTACCTCGTCCACAGTGGTGAAACAGGACAACTATCCACCCCGCCCACAGTGCTGAATCAAGAGATAACCGCCTACCAAGCACACAGTGACGAAACAGAGGATACTCACCTGCACGTCCACGGTACCGAAAGAGTGGATAACCGCCTACTCCGCTCGCAACGCCGAAACAGGGGACAGTCACCTGTTCCGCCCATGGTCCCAAAACAGAGGCCACCGGACTCGCCCACAGTGTCGAAACAGAAGACGACCACCCTCCCCGTCCACGCTGCAAATATAATGGACAACGGCTTGCGTAAAGTCCCCTTGCAAAAAAATAGCCCACCCCGTTCAATGCCAACAGGACCGGGTCTACATAATAGGACTAGGACGACATAATAGACAAAACAACTAGTACTGAAATGGCGGACTAATGCTCAAACAACTCACGGCTGCCCGCCACGCACCGAAAACGTGGCCGAACGCCCTACTGTTACTGAAAGGGACACAAGCCACCGCACTCAGCCTAAAACGAGTCAGTCATCCGCATCCGTACCGGGACGGGAACGAGTCGACATCGTGTCTAACCACAGAGCTACCGACACCCGTGACTCGGCACGTGAACAGCGCACAGCATCTCACTAAAACAGGTGTCGGTCGCCACAGCCAAAGGGACGAGGCACTAAGAGTCAGACAGTCGAAATCGACTGCTGGAAGCCGAATTACGCCTGCTTCCTTACCTTTCGTCTTCATGCAGAAGCCGTGCCATCGCGTGCGTGGAAGCACGTGGCAGAACTGACCTAAGAATTACGACCGAGCCCAGAGTGCTTTTTCGAGAATTTCACGCCAGCAGCGGACCATTGGCGTGCTGAGTTGTCGATATTCGGCTCGATATGGCCGATCGACTGGTGCGGCAGATGCTGCCCCTCAGCTGCACTGCCTGGCAGAGGGCCTGCCTGCGCAAGAGCCGTCAGCCAACTGTGGACGGCTGCTGGTTTGACTTATGCATGCGCCAGACTCATCGGCAGGATCGTACCGGCGCCGTGTTCAGAATGTCCACATTTCCGTCCGGGGCCGCCGGTACAGGGCCGCCGCGCGATAACCAGCTCCCGGGGATCGGGAACACTCGTGACCGACACGGAGTGTTCAGCATCTGGTGGCAACTGAGGCCAGCGGAAAACGAGGCAGTGTCGTGGCACTACGCATGCCAGTGACGTCGGTGGCGGCCTATGGCCCCACCCTGGTGGTGTCGATAGCGGCCTATAGCCACACTCCAGTGGCGTCGGTAGCGACCTGTAGTTCCACTCCGATGGAGCCGGTATAGGCCTGTAGTCCCACTCCGATGGTGCCGGTATCGGCCTGTAGTCCAACCCCGATGGTGCCGGTAGCGGCCTGTAGTCCCATTCCGGTAGTGTCGGTAGCGGCCAAATCCAGCCACGAAGGGATGAGGAAGGCGTTCGGCCGAACCACCAGACGAAGAAACGAGTCTGCACGACCAAGAGACCTGTCACAACCGACACAACCACCACAATTTTATTTTGATCAGCGTCTGAATTGAAAGGCATTTTCAGATGGTTCAACCGCTACCACCGCAGCGGTTGATTAGATAAAAATTACGGGTTAAGCAAGTCCCGTTTGACGTTTGCCGTGGCCGCCAGAGGCCGCCAACTGAAATGGTCCCACGGATATCACCCGCTCCCGAACACCCCAACAATGTGCGGCAGCACAATATGTCAATTCAAAGCGCGCATGCATACATCGACAGAGGTGCCGGGCGGGCTGTGCCGCTCGAGGCAGGCTGGCCCGCGTGCAGCGCCGTCTTCCCGACCGGGAAGTGACGTGTCTGCCGCGCACAATGGCACCACAGGTGACAGCCTGCGCGGCGCTCGCGACGACGACATCCGCCTGCCGCCTGCCGCCTGGCCGCCTGGCCGCCTGGCCGCCTGGCCGCTGCAGTCAGGCGCGCCCTGCCGAAAGGTGACAGCTCTGACACTCTGTGCTCGGCACGCCTACCGCTGGCCACCGGCAGGCCGGACGCTGCAGTCAGACGGGCCCGGCCGATAGGTGACAGCTCTGACACCCTGTGCTGGCGCGCCTACCGCTGGCCGCCGGCAGGCCGGACGCTGCAGTCAGGCGGGCCCGGCCGATAGGTGACAGCTCTGACACCCTGTGCTCGGCACGCGCCACCAACCGGCAGCGGCCCCCCACTGCTGCCCTGCCCCGCCGCACACAGGTGTGCGTGGCAGCCGGCCCGGCGGCACGTGACAGACGACACCGCGTGCTGGCAACAGCGTGGGCTCAGCAGCCAGCCAGTCTTGTGCGCGGCCGGCCAGCTGTGGTTTCAGCCGTCCTGTCAGCCGGCGGATCGACTCGGCCGGTCGGTGGACAACGTACGGCCATTATCCACACAGGCGACTGGCGGTTTCAGACGGTTCGATTCGCCGCAACCTTTTAGGGACTGAAAAATGGACAGGCGCCGCCACTACGCAGTGATTCCACGAATATCACTGACTGCAGGTCGCAGCACACCGTCCAGCCGTATAAAAACCTAACGGGTGTCTGTGACAGCTTATCATCGCTTACACGTGCTTCAAACGCGCTGCTTATGGAGTGCCGACAGGCACGTAGCCAGAACCCGTCACACAGAGCTGTCGCCGTCACAAAAGGCTCCGATAGCAGCCGAAATATGCTGTCGGTGCAGACATGTGCAGGTTGCCAGAGGAGCGAGGCTACACATTCCCCCGTGGCCAATGGCTGAGCGCGCCTCTGGCCCGAGGCTTGCCGACTTACTGAAGATGGCCAGATCGGTTGGCGTCCATCCGCCAGCGGCGCAGGCCCATGGTCGGCGACGGATCCGCCGTCGGGCCGCGTGCAGGTCACGCCCACGTCACACGCCACAGCCGACTGGTCGGGGAGGGGGAACGGGGTCACCGGACACCCGTGTTGGCTCGGGTCGAGCGGCGACCTCACACCGTATTGGCCGGGGGACTGGCGCGGGGCAGGCGCGGGGCAGGCGCAGCACTGGTGCAACACTGAGTGAGCGGTACATACACCGGCGCGCGGCAGCGGTACATACACCGACTGCCCGCGCCGGCCGCCGGCCGCGCCGCCGGCCGCGCCACCACCGCCGGCTGGCCGCAGTCTCAGCCGGCGCCCGCCTGTCATTCATCTCTGGGCGGGCGGCTGCCAACACAAGCGGCCGCCGTCATGTCGGCGCCGACGCCGGCTGTGTGGCTTGGCATGCGCCGACAACGGCGCGGCGGCCGGGCGCGGCCGGGCCCGTCCTGCCCCCCCCAACCCAACTCAACGGCGCTTTACGCGCGCCGCGGCGACTCGTAGTCTGGCACGCGCCGACTCGAGTAGTAGCAGCTGGCCAGAAACCAGTCGGTGAGTCAGAGCCGAGTCGGCACGCGGCGATTGCGAGTCTGCCGGGGCGCCCGGCGACTCCCCGAGTAACGGACTCGAATACGTAACCAGCTGCACGCGAGGGCGGCGGGCGGGCCATGCGAGGGTGTGTCGACGTTACCGAGGATAGCGTCCGGGGGGGGGTACCAACGTCACGGGAGTCGGCGACTGGCAGGCGGCTATATGACCTATGCAGTCGATGCGCCCCTAAACCACACACAATGACCGGGAGGCGCGTGCACGCAGGGAGGTATAGGTGTGTGTGTGTGGAGGGGGGGTGATGATTCCTTAGACCGGCCGGCGTTTAAGGGGCATTTCTGTCGATCGACCAGCGCCAAGCCGTCATGGCCCGCTGACTCAGTCTGGCCGTACTTAAGCACCAGGCACATTACACACCTGTTGAGCTCGCAGCCGAGCGTCCGATGCCAGTCGGCACATCCTCAGCAACAGATACGGCTGCGCCGGCGGCGCAACCACAACACACAGCGAGTACCCGCCAAAATCGGCCGAAAGCACGCCAAAATCGGACGACAGCCCGCCAGAGCAGTGTGGCCGCCCCACGGGCACCACGGCCGCCGCCAGTCAGACGTCACGCTGTGACTGTGTGACGGTGTGTGACGGTGTGTGACGGTGTCAGGGAGATAGTCAGCCGCCAGCCAACAGCGCCGGCTGGCGGCTGGCGGCTGACTATCTCCGTGACAGCGCTGATGGCTGGCCACGGTGCAGCCGTGTCGTGATTAGTTCCGCCCAACTTCCTGCACGACGCTCTGCAGCGCGGCCAGTGCAGACTCGGCGTCGGGGTGACCGTCGCCCCACCCCTGGTCCAGCCGCACACCCACCACCGTCGGGGGTGACCGTCGCCCCACCCCTGGTCCAGCCGCACACCCACCACCGTCGGGGGTGACCGCCGCCCAACCCCCGGTCCAGCCGCACGCCCACCACCGTCAGGGGTGACCGTCGCCCCACTCCTGGTCCAGCCGCACACCCACCACCGTCGGGGGTGACCGTCGCCCCACCCCTGGTCCAGCCGCACACCCAACACCGTCGGGGGTGACCGTCGCCCCACCCCTGGTCCAGCCGCACGCCCACCACCGTCGGGGGTGACCGTCGCCCAACCCCCGGTCCAGCCGCACACCCACCACCGTCGGGGGTGACCGTCGCCCCACCCCTGGTCCAGCCGCACACCCACCACCGTCGGGGGTGACCGTCGCCCCACCCCTGGTCCAGCCGCACACCCACCACCGTCGGGGGTGACCGTCGCCCCACCCCTGGTCCAGCCGCACACCCAACACCGTCGGGGGTGACCGTCGCCCCACCCCTGGTCCAGCCGCACGCCCACCACCGTCGGGGGTGACCGTCGCCCAACCCCCGGTCCAGCCGCACACCCACCACCGTCGGGGGTGACCGTCGCCCCACCCCTGGTCCAGCCGCACGCCCACCACCGTCGGGGGTGACCGTCGCCCAACCCCCGGTCCAGCCGCACACCCACCACCGTCGGGGGTGACCGTCGCCCCACCCCTGGTCCAGCCGCACACCCACCACCGTCAGGGGTGACCGTCGCCCCACCCCTGGTCCAGCCGCACACCCAACACCGTCGGGGGTGACCGTCGCCCCACCCCTGGTCCAGCCGACATAACCACCACAGTCGGGGGTGACAGTCGCCCAACCCCCGGTCCAGCCGCACACCCACCACCGTCGGGGGTGACCGTCGCCCCACCCCTGGTCCAGCCGCACACCCACCACCGTCGGGGGTGACCGTCGCCCCACCCCTGGTCCAGCCGCACACCCACCACCGTCGGGGGTGACCGTCGCCCCACCCCTGGTCCAGCCGCACACCCAACACCGTCGGGGGTGACCGTCGCCCCACCCCTGGTCCAGCCGCACGCCCACCACCGTCGGGGGTGACCGTCGCCCAACCCCCGGTCCAGCCGCACACCCACCACCGTCGGGGGTGACCGTCGCCCCACCCCTGGTCCAGCCGCACGCCCACCACCGTCGGGGGTGACCGTCGCCCAACCCCCGGTCCAGCCGCACACCCACCACCGTCGGGGGTGACCGCCGCCTCACCCCTGGTCCAGCCGCACACCCACCACCGTCGGGGGTGACCGTCGCCCCACCCCTGGTCCAGCCGCACACCCACCACCGTCGGGGGTGACCGTCGCCCCACCCCTGGTCCAGCCGCACACCCAACACCGTCGGGGGTGACCGTCGCCCCACCCCTGGTCCAGCCGACATAACCACCACAGTCGGGGGTGACCGTCGCCCCACCCCTGGTCCAGCCGCACACCCACCACCGTCGGGGGTGACCGTCGCCCCACCCCTGGTCCAGCCGCACGCCCACCACCGTCGGGGGTGACCGTCGCCCAACCCCCGGTCCAGCCGCACACCCACCACCGTCGGGGGTGACCGTCGCCCCACCCCTGGTCCAGCCGCACACCCACCACCGTCGGGGGTGACCGTCGCCCCACCCCTGGTCCAGCCGCACACCCACCACCGTCGGTGGTGACCGTCGCCCCACCCCTGGTCCAGCCGCACACCCACCATCGTCGGGGGTGACCGTCGCCCCACCCCTGGTCCAGCCGACATAACCACCACAGTCGGGGGTGTAGAGATCACTGACCTAGTCCCACCCCCTGGTCCAGTCGACATAACCACCACAGTCGGGGGCGTATAAACCACTGACCTAGTCCCACCCCTGGTCCAACCGACATAACCACCACAGTCCGGGGCGTAGAAACCACTGACCTAGTCCCACCCCTGGTCCAACCGACATAACCACCACAGTCGCGGGTGTAGAGACGGCTGACATGTTCCCACCCCTGGTCCAACCGACATAACCACCGTCGGGGGTGTAGATACCACTTAATCCCACCCCTTGTGCAACCAACATAACCACCACGGTCGCGGGTGTAGAGACGGCTGACATGTTCCTACCCCTGGTCCAACTGACATAACCACCGTCGGGGGTGTAGAGACGGCTGACATGTTCCTACCCCTGGTCCAACCGACATAACCACCACAGTCGGGTCCCGGAGCCCTGGATCGCAGGACCGATGTCGAGAGGCAGCTGCTGGTTCAATTCAGAACTCAGATCGTGCAAATTCAACATTATGGCCACATATCATCATCATACCGGCTGCACGACCTCTGCAGTCGATGGGCCCCTAAGCCCCAATAACTAACTAACTAACTAACTAACTAACTAACTAACTAACTAACTAACTAACTAACTAACAAACAAACTAACTAACTAACTCATCATCATAACGCAATATTTCGCCTCCAGTTTTCATCTCACCAGCATGCTATTAACCCTCGCAGTGTGGTATAATGTTCTACCTGTCGCAGTGTGTGCATGGGGGAGGGGGTCAATTTGCCCCCTCCTCCACTAACTGATATTCGAAGTACAATATCAAAATGCGGAAAACGGAGTGGTGTATTGAACGCTTAGGGTTATCTCCAAACATTTTTTATTCATCTTTTTTGTTGACCTTCCAGGTCAGGTCAAACAGGTCGATGTCGGGGTGCAGTCGGTCATCAGTTTTCGGGCTCTGACTGTAAAACAAATGCTATTTCGTGCTTCACTATTGATGATACGCAAACTGAATACTTCGTCTAACACGGTTGACAAGGGCAAAGGTCAAGGTCACCGATGCCGTCGAGGCCAAATACCCGGAAAGACGTGATGAACGGATTAATATGACTATTCTTTAAACAAACGGCACTCATGATTTTCACGGTCTTTGCTAAATTTATTGAACAAAATCTTTTTTTTTTCAAACATCAGAAAATTCGCGAGGAAAAATGTAATCGAACTAAGGAACCCAAATCACACCAGAAATTAGTTTAGCGTACAAAAGTGCCCTGCTTTAGACATCTTTACATTTTTGTTTACGTCGTTTTGTATCTATGTTTATGCTTACGCTTATGCGCACGCCCTTCACTTTTGACTGTATCTTACATGGCTTGCTTATGAAAAATGTTTCAATGTACATCCAAAAGCTGCATTCAGACGAGGTCGTGACCTCGATCAGACTTTGACCCGCCCCGGCTCCGGTATTCTAGGAACTTGGAATGCAATGCTTTGACACCCTGTGCGCTGTTACTGTGACAGACGGTGTACCGAATTTCAAAGCGATAACGTGAATGGTTCAGGAGTTTCCTCGGAAAAATACCAGTGGGTGGGGGAGGGGGGGGGGGGGGGAATTGACGTCGGCACTGCGTGGGCTCCTGAACTTCCAATCATGAGTGGACAGGATTGGAAACGCTCGTCTAGTTATGAACGTATCTCACCATTATATTTTGTTCTATCGCACCCAGAACTTATACTAAGCTTTGGCGATTAGTTATATTGGCGCCCATAATCCAGAAGCGAGCGCGGACAGCGGAACTCAACCTCGACCTAGACCTTACAAACATCAGGCTAGAAGACACATGCAGACTGCAACATCACTCCCCCGCCCCTCGTCCCAATTGATACCGACGAACTCGAAAGCAGACATGTTGTGTCGAGCTCCTCTCGAGCTTCCCCACACCGGCGGACGACCGAAGAGCTACATGGGTAAGATCTGCTCCCACTTATGGCCCAAGATCCCATGCATGTGGACATTCCACTCACGTCACCCAACCGACGACCCTCGAGCTACATGACAGCTTCGCCAGTCCCCCACCAACGATGCGAGAACTGGATGCACACTCCACAGTCCCAATCCTGCCCACAACCTCCAGCTGCAGTGCTTTAATGCCTCGCCTCCACCAATTACGCGAGAACTTCAGGCGTGCTGTGCTACCACCTCCACTGACAACTCGGGCGCTAAAGAAGCAATGTGAGAGGTGTGGGTGCAGCCAGCTGTAGGGGGCACGGTCCTCCAATCATCCCTATCTCAGCGTCACAGGTGACAGCGTAATGTAGCAACGACCAGCGATGCGCTTTGTCGCCTCAGCCGGCCGTCACTCCCCTCACCTGCAGTCTCAGCGGGCCGCGCCGCTGGTCCACGCTGCGTGCGCCGGCCCAGACGCGGCCCGTGACGTCACAATCGCGTGTGACGTCATGCACGTGACGACGCCGGCGTGCTGAGTCGGCCGGCGGCGGCGGGCGGCGGCGCATTGACCTCGGCTGACCTCGCCGCGGCTCGAACGGCGTGCGTGCGACCGTCGCGCACGCCGCGTTCGCCGGCCGCCAGCGCCAACAACAAACAGGTGCGGGCGCAGCTCGGCCGGCTCGGCCACACACTCGTCCAGCACCGCCCACCGGCGTCCGTTGGCGGAGCTTTAGTTTGGCGACGCGCGCCGCGGCGACGCCATGCGGCTGCCCGGCTCTCGTTCGCAGCGACTTCGCTCGCGTCAAGGCCGGGTCTCGAAAATAGCACGGCCGCGCGGACGGCGCCCCAACGCACGGCAACGGCATCGCCGAGAGCAGCGCCGGCCGTCGACCGCCGGCCGTTCATGCCGGTCGTGGCCGGCCGGCGTGAGCGGCTCGTCCACGCGCAGAACGAGCCGGCGCAGCGTCAGAGCCGGCGCAGCGTCCGCACCGGACGCCTCGCCGCATGTTCCGCGGCCGGAAGGCGGCCACCTCTTCTCTCATGCGAGCGGAAACGCGACACAAAGCGGACGTGCGGATGTATCTCAGGCACATCGCCAGTAGTGGCAAAACGTTCTGCAGCATGCTACAGCGTCCTCACTTCACAGCTCAACATGCGACAGGCAGCGGCAAGATAAGTACAACACAAGAAAGCGACTCCCCTGAACGCTCACCTCCGGGCCTTGCACCACTCCCACTGAAAGCTTCGTTCGGCACGTGTGTGATCGTCCGGACTCGGTGCCGCCCGACTGACGACGGGGGATGGAGGGGAGGGGATGGGGAGGCGGCGAGTGACGTCACGCAGCCTGCACGGGTGTGACGTGAGAGGAACGCACGTGCAGCGGTGGCGTTCCGGCACTGCGCCGCCCGGCCAGGTGTGGTGCACGTCTCCATCACGGCACGGCAGGGTAGACGGCGCCACAAACAGGATGTGCCGCACGATCGACGACGCCGACACGTTGACATCACTGCTCCCTCCCCCTTCCCCTCCCCCGCCCGCACCACCCCGGCCCGGTGCCGAGTCACGTCTGACGACCAGCTCCCAGCTGGCGGCTGGCACGTCCAAATCGGAGCAATCGGAGCTGGTCGTCACAGCGTTCACGACCCGGCGTCACGTCGAGACTGTGACTCGGTGCTACGTCAGGACCGTGACTCGGTGTTACGTCAGGTTTGTGACTGGGCGTCACGCTGAGATCGTGACTCGGTGTAACGTCAGGTTTGTGACTGGGCGTCACGCTGAGATCGTGACTCGACGTCACACTGAGATCGTGACTCGGCGTCACTTCGGTACCGTGACTCGGTTTGGTTAGGCGAAGCTGCGCACCAAGATATATCGCAGGTTTTAATGTTACATCGACATAAAGAGTACTGGAAAATATGTTCATGTTAACATCGGTAGGTACACTTTGAAGACGTCCTTGTGATCGTATCATGTCTGATCTAACATCATCGCTGATGTAACTACCATTCCGTTTTGACGCCGACTGGATTGGCTTGTTCGATTGGAACTCCAGCACAGAGCATGAAAACTCGACCATCCGTCACGTCACGACGTGTTGATCGTCATGTGGTCCGGTGTGACGTGCGGTATAGTGGTATGTGGTCCGGTGTGATGTGCGGTGTGGTGGTATATGGTCCTGTGTGGTGGGATGTGGTCCAGTGTGGTCGTATGTGGTCCGGTGTGAGGTTCAGTGCGGTGGTATGTGGTCCGGTGTGAGGTTCGGTTTGGCGGTACGTGGTCCGGTGTGGGGTTCAGTGTGGTGGTATGTGGTCCGGTGTGAGGTGAGGTGTGGTGGTATGTGGTCCGGTGTAGTGTATACTGGTGCATGGTTCGGTGTGAGGTCCGGTATGCTGCACACTGAGGTGTGATAGGGTGTGAGGTCCGGTACATGGCCCGGTGTACTGGTGAGTAGTCAGGTGTAGGCTTCGATGTGGCATATATTTGTATGTGGTCCGGTGTTTGGTTCCACGCATGTTCCGGTGTGTGGTCCGGCGTTTGGTCCGGTGTGTGGTCCGGTGTGTGGTCCCGTGTGGTCCGGTGCGTGGTCCGGTGTGGTCCGGTGTGTGGTCCGGTGTGTGGTCCCGTGTGGTCCGGTGCGTGGTCCGGTGTGGTCCGGTGTGTGGTCCGGTGTGTGGTGCGGTGTGGGTACACATGTGGTCCTGCGCGTGGTCCAGTATATGGATCAATTATCGATCCGACGTACCCATGTACCCATGTAGAACAATATGCGGTTCGGAATGTGATTCAGTATGTAGACCAATATGTGGTTCGGCTTGCGGTTCAGTGTGTAGATCAATGTGTGATCACGTGTGCATATGGACACATTTGTTGTACACTCGCTGGGGTACAATAAAAACAGGGTCGAGTGAAGGCAAGCAGCTTCATGTAAACAAGTAAAAAAAGATGATGCAATTGCATGGTTCAATGTTAACAAGTCAGTGCACAACAGGAGTAAATCAACAAAGACGGAGCTAAATTAGCAGGAAATGTACTGAAAAAGCCACCTAATATCGGGTCACAAGCACACTGGAAGGTCTTATTGTGATGCAACATAGAAGACGCGCGCCAGCCAAGGCCCAGGCGCAAAACAACACGCAAAAATAGTCACCCCATTTATCGGCTCGTTGCTTATCCTGCGTGACGTACGCAAGCGGAGTGGGTATAACTGGCGCCACACACCAGACGGCCAGACCGTCCAGCGGGGTGGGTATAACTGGCGCCACACGCCAGACGGCCAGACCGTCCAGCGGGGTGGGTATAACTGGCGCCACACACCAGACGGCCAGACCGTCCAGCGGGGTGGGTATAACTGACGCCACACCAGACGGCCAGACCCTCCAGCGGGGTGGGTATAACTGGCGCCACACGCCAGACGGCCAGACCGTCCAGCGGGGTGGGTATAACTGGCGCCACACATCAGACGGCCAGACCGTCCAGCGGGGTGGGTATAACTGGCGCCACACACCAGACGACCAGACCGTCCAACGTGGTGGGCATAACTGGCGCCACACACCAGACGGCCAGACCGTCCAGCGGGGTGGGTATAACTGGCGCCACACACCAGACGGCCAGACCGTCCAGCGGGGTGGGTATAACTGGCGCCACACGACAGACGGCCAGACCGTCCAGTGGGGTGGGTATAACTGGCGCCACACACCAGACGGCCAGACCGTCCAGCGGGGTGGGTATAACTGGCGCCACACACCAGACGGCCAGACCGTCCAGCGGGGTGGGTATAACTAGCGCCACACGACAGACGGCCAGACCGTCCAGCGTGGTGGGTATAACTGGCGCCACACACCAGACGGCCAGACCGTCCAGCGGGGTGGGTATAACTGGCGCCACACGCCAGACGGCCAGAACGTCCAGCGGGGTGGGTATAACTGGCGCCACACGACAGACGGCCAGACCGTCCAGCGGGGTGGGTATAACTGGCGCCACACACCAGACGGCCAGACCGTCCAGCGGGGTGGGTATAACTGGCGCCACACCAGACGGCCAGACCGTCCAGCGGGGTGGGTATAACTGACGCCACACACCAGACGGCCAGACCGTCCAGCGGGGTGGGTATAACTGGCGCCACACACCAGACGGCCAGACCGTCCAGCGGGGTGGGTATAACTGGCGCCACACACCAGACGGCCAGACCGTCCAGCGGGGTGGGTATAACTGGCGCCACACACCAGACAGCCAGACCGTCCAGCGGGGTGGGTATAACTGGCGCCACACACCAGACGGCCAGACCGTCCAGCGGGGTGGGCATAACTGGCGCCACACACCAGACGGCCAGACCGTCCAGCGGGGTGGGTATAACTGGCGCCACACACCAGACGGCCAGACCGTCCAGCGGGGTGGGTATAACTGGCGCCACACACCAGACGGCCAGACCGTCCAGCGGGGTGGGTATAACTGGCGCCACACACCAGACGGCCAGACCGTCCAGCGGGGTGGGTATAACTGGCGCCACACACCAGACGGCCAGACCGTCCAGCGGGGTGAGTATAACTGGCGCCACACCAGACGGCCAGACCGTCCAGCGGGGTGGGTATAACTGGCGCCACACCAGACGGCCAGGCCGTCCAGCGGGGTGGGTATAACTGGCGCCACACACCAGACGGCCAGACCGTCCAGCGGGGTGGGTATAACTGGCGCCACACACCAGACGGCCAGACCGTCCAGCGGGTTGGGTATAACTGGCGCCACATGACAGACGGCCAGACCGTCCAGCGGGGTGGGTATAACTGGCGCCACACACCAGACGGCCAGACCGTCCAGCGGGGTGGGTATAACTGGCGCCACATGACAGACGGCCAGCAGGGTTGGCGACGTACGTCAAACCACATACAGATTGATGTGCTCTAAAAAGCTACTCCCCACGATTCAATGTAATCATTTATGTGTGCAACATCTGCCACTGAACCAGACAACATTCGCTTGGATGTGAACGACACTTGAGCGAATTTCGCCGAAGACCTGACGCCGGCTGGCGCCATGTCGAGCGAATGACTACGGTGGATACACCATCACAATCACACCTCGGCTAGTGCCTCGCTGGCTGTGACGCTTCCCCACTGGGAACGCCGTGTGGAGCGAAGAACTACGGTGGATACACTATCACAATCACACCTCGACTAGCGTCTCGCTGGCTGTGATGCTTCCCCACTGGGAACCCTGTCAGCCGAGGAGTCTTTGGTCAGCGCGTCATTCCAAGGCAGAGGTCTCGGCCACAACCACACTCCCGATACAACTAGAGCGAGCATCCAGCTCCACTGCCAACATTCCCAACGGAAACCTCATCCCCGAGGAGACCCCGGTCCAGTTGTGTTTCTCAAGGAGGGAATGGTGGAAATTATATCTTCAAGGAGTTTGAATTTAATGCCAACCTTGCGAACTCAATATGGAACGGCCAGGTACACGTCAATGTTTCCTTCTCAAGAGAGTCTTGTCAGAATGTCCGCCTCCCCATTCAGCTCCCAGACCCACATGGGATTGCTCAGTCAGCACCTAAACCCACACAGGATCCCCAGTCACCACCAATCCCACAGGGTATCCTACAGTCGATATCATCTACCACAGGGAGTCACCGGTCAGAACCTTGTTTCATGCATGCATCTCTAGTCAACACCCTATGCACTCAAGAGCTTTCAGTCAGAACCGGATCGATGCAAGGTCCCCACAGCTGCCCGTTGTTCCACAGTGGAGCTCCCCACAACGGCGGCAGCCACGAACTAGGTGCGGGCGCAGCGTGTGCGCAGTGTCAGTGGCCCAGTTTGGAGCCTGACGGTAGCCTCCCTCAACAGCCCGGCTCGAGGTCTCGCTGCTCCAGGCTGAGGTCACCAGCCGCCCCGGCAAGGTCGGGGTCGTGAGGTAAGCCAGCTACACCGATGCTCTCACATACGGTCGGCAATGAGTCTGGCAGAAAATTGCGCCGAATCAAACTCAGAGCTTGCTCCCAGGTGCCATATGCCTTCCATGCCTTCATACTCAAGCATGCCCTCCTACCTCACTCACATGAGTATTCATACATGTGATATGTTCGCTTTATAAAAAGGAAGTACCTGGCTCCTCTGCTCGATTGGATGTGAGTGCTTTCCAGAAGAGTAGGAACCAAAGTTGGGGATGGGAGCACCTGCACGGTGGCACCTGGGACCGCCAGGGGTACCTGGGACTGGCAGGCCGTACGTGGGACTGACTACATCCAAAGCACAACTGACAGGCCCGGGTATGGCTCGGGCCTCGTGGGCCCGGGTATGGCTCGGGCCTCGTGGGCCCGGGTATGGCTCGGGCCTCGTGAGCCCGGGTATGGCTCGGGACTCGTGGGCCCGGGTATGGCTCGGGCCTCGTGGGCCCGGGTATGGCTTGGGCCTCACGGGTACGGGTATTAGCCGAGCCGGGCTTAGAAAATTGGGCCCGCTTCGAACAATGCCGGCGGGAACTAAGACTGGATGTCGCTCTGGCAGGGACTACAACGCAGACGCCTGGCGCAAGAGCGGCCGTAGCCAAGCCGCGTGTGACCCTGGCTACGTGTGGCTGAGCCGCGTCTGACCCTGACCGCGTATGGCTGAGCCGCGTGTGATCCTGACCGCGTGTGGCTGAGCCGCGTGTGATCCTGGCTACGTGTGGCTGAGCCGCGTGTGACCCTGACCGCGTGTGTGTGGCTGAGCCACGAGTGACACTGACTACGTGTGACCCTGACCGCGTGTGGCCCTGACTGCGTGTGACCCTGACCACATGTGGCTGAGCCGCGTGTGACCCTGACCGCGAGTGACCCTGACCGCGTGTGGTGTGGCTGAGCCGCGTGTGACCCTGACCTCGTGTAGCTGAGCTGCGTGTGACCCTGACCGCGTGACCCTGACCTCGTGTAGCTGAGCTGCGTGTGACCCTGACCGCGTGACCCTGACCTCGTGTAGCTGAGCCTCGTGTGACCCTGACCACGTGACACCACGCTGCTGACACGGCGTCGGCGCGGCCCGTCCAAGGCGACTCCAGGCCGCCTACCCAGCGACCGCACACCCAAACAATTCGTCTTGAAATCCAAACAACGTGGCTCGCGCAGCGCGGCAGCAGCAGCAACAGCAGCAGCACCATCACACGACAGCCTCACGGCAAACTGTGCAATCGCCGGACCGACGCCGCCACCGTCCTCTTCCCTGAAGGTTAGTTAGCTAGTTAGTTATTGGAGCTTTAGCGCGCTTCTACCGAAAGATGTGATCATTGAGCGCCCATAGCGTTCGTCTCAGTATGTCACAGCCCAACGAAAAGTGTTATCGAGGTGAGTGTATGACCCGGAATCTAGCCGTTCTCGGATGTCGGAATATGCTGCCGCTTCACAATGGCCGATCACGCAGCAGTCCTCAGACGACCGTCGCCGATCGGGAGCGTCATCGGGACCGATGACGGCCGCGTCTGGCCCAGTGTTGGGGGTCAGAGGGGGTGCCACGTGATGAGACGCCCGCCGACTCATCCGCTGACTGTCATAGCACAGCAAACAGTGCATTCCGACTGCGTGAGCCACGGCTTCCATCGACGCTGGCTGCCGTTCTGGACGCCTCGACGCCAGAACTAGTGACGGCGATGCGCGGACCGTCGCGGTTGCAGAGGTCACAGGGCGGAGCGGAACTGAGGTCACCCGGGGAGCGGAACTGAGACCACACCGGGAGTGGAACTGAGGTCACACTGGGAGCGGAACTGAGGTCACACGGAGGAACAGAGTTGAGGTCACACGGGGCACTTAGGGGAGGAGCAGAACTGACATCACACGGAGGAGCGAAATTGAGACCACACGGGGAGCGGAACTGAGACCACACGGTGAGCGGAACTGAGACCACACGGTGAGCGGAACTGAGACCACACGGTGAGCGGAACTGAGACCACACGGTGAGCGGAACTCCGGTCACAAAGGGAACTATCGAGCGGAGATGCGTAACCGAGGTCACACGGATGAACGGAACCGAGATAAATGGGGAAGAGAAGGACTTAGATCACACAGAGGAGCGAAATTGAAGCGTCACAGGCGACTTGAGTGAGGCGAACAGTCATATAAAAATGACATATGCGACTGACGGCCTAACACACACGGCCGACGAACTGAAAATACATATATCTGACGGGTCGACATTTACGACTGACGAGCCGATACACCCACGGCTGACGGGCCGACACACCCACGGCTGACGGGCCGACACATCCACGGCTGACGGGCCTACACACCCACGGTTGACGGGCCGACACACCCACGGCTGACGGGCCGACACACCCACGGCTGACGGGCCGACACACCCACGGCTGACGGGCCTACACACCCACGGTTGACGGGCCTACACACCCACGGCTGACGGGCCTACACACCCACGGTTGACGGGCCGACACACTCACGGCTGACGGGCCGACACACCCACGGCTGACGGGCCGACACACCCACGGCTGACGTGCCGACACACCCACGGCTTACGGGCCGACACACCCACGGCTGACGGGCCGACGCACTCACGGCTGACGGGCCGACATACCCATGGCTGACGGGCCGACACACCGACAGCTGACGGGCCGACACACCGACAGCTGACGGGCCGACACACCCACGGCTGACGGGTCTACACACCTACGACTGACGGGCCGACACACCCACGGCTGACGGGCCGATACACCCACGGCTGACGGGCCGACACACTCACGGCTGACGGGCCGACACACCCACGGCTGACGGGCCGACACACCCACGGCTGACGGGCCGACACACCCACGGCTGACGGGCCGACACACCCACGGCTGACGGGCCGGCATACCCATGGCTGACGGGCCGACACATCGACAGCTGACGGGCCGACACACCCACGGCTAACGGGCCGACACACCCACGGCTGACGGGCCGACACACTCACGGCTGACGGGCCGGCATACCCATGGCTGACGGGCCGACACATCGACAGCTGACGGGCCGACACACCCACGGCTAACGGGCCGACACACCCACGGCTGACGGGCCGACACACCCACGGCTGACGGGCCGACACACTCACGGCTGACGGGCCGGCATACCCATGGCTGACGGGCCGACACACCGACAGCTGACGGGCCGACACACCCACGGCTGACGGGCCGACACACCCACGGCTGACGGGCCGACACACCCACGGCTGACGGGCCGACACACCCACGGCTGACGGGCCGGCATACCCATGGCTGACGGGCCGACACATCGACAGCTGACGGGCCGACACACCCACGGCTAACGGGCCGACACACCCACGGTTGACGTGCCGACACACCCACGGCTGACGGGCCGACACACCCACGGCTGACGGGTCGACACACCCACGGCTGACGGGCCGACACAGGAGTCGATCCTCGCCAGCCATGATTGGTGACGTCACTCAAGTGCACAGTGACGTAGACACTTTCACAGCTGGCGCGCTCACGGCGAGTGAGGACGCAGATGGGCACATGGGGCCCTGAATCTGTTGCGCCAACCCCCCCCCCTCCTCCCCACACACACACTTGTAAGCGGCTCAGGCAACCATTATTTGGCGTCTCTGGCGGCTCCGCCAACGGGAGTCGACCTTATTGTATGGGTAGAGCGTCGGCGCGAGGGAGAGCCCGGGCGATAGGACGGGCTCGGGGTCATAAGTAATGGCGACTTTGTATTTTGCGCTGGCAGTCAGGTTCCGCTGGTGCAACCGGCCCACAAATCGGGGCGCATACACCGCTGACATCACCGTGGTTACGTGTTCGCCATACAACAGCGGACGATCCGATACTGTGATACCGGCGCCCACCCGGCTAATTAAGCGAGCACGCTTGTCACCAGCCGGGTGGTGGGCGACGACGAGCGACCAAGCGACGGCGACACGACGGCCGCTGCACACGCGCCTCCACCCACGCGTGTCGCTGGAACAGCTGAGCCGTCACGCCAACACCCGTGCATTGTCGGGACACGTGAAGCGTCACTCGGCCGGTGGGTGGCGTCGCGACTTTACTACTGGCATTACTCACTCGGTATCAGAATGACAATCCGCTTTAGATCGGAATCGTGATCGTAAATATACCCACTTCGTGTTTATCGGCACGAGGAATAGCCGCATCGAACGTTCCGGTGGTCCAAAGGTTGCTTCGTTGGGACAGACATTGACACATGATCGTACCGATGCCGGCGGCACACTCAGAGTCGCGTGGCGCAATGAGGCATCACCGCGTGAGGACTTCGTGGAATGAGACTCAACAGCTGATTAAGACCCACACGGTGGCCCGAGCAATACCGACACGGGCTCCGGTGCACGCGGCACGCGATCGACACCCACCCGCCGTCGTCTGTCACCAGACCGGTCTTGCCGTGGTTGGCCGGCCACGCCGTAGAACGTCGAACGACTGGAGACCGCCGACGGCAGCGACTCGGTCACTTCCGATGGGTGTCGGTGTGACCCGGTCACAGCTAAGAGGCACGGCTGTTGTCTGGTCACTTATCTGGCCCGACAGCTGTGACCCGGTCACAGCTAAGAGGCACGGCTGTTTTCTGGTCACTTCTCTGGTCCGACAGCCGTGACCCGGTCACAGCCAAGAGGCACAGCTGTGGCCTGGTCATGCCAGACACAGCGGCACGATTGCGAACGTCACACGTGATACGTGACAGGGTCACAGCTGTGACCAGGACCGGCAAGCCAGCCGCTACACCGGCGACGCTCCGGCCCAGGTCGAGGTCCGACCTCCGGCTGAGGCAGAGGTTCGACACCGGCTGACCGGTACTGACCTGACCACGATCCCTGCCACCGACACCGGCTGACCGGTGCTGACCTGACCACGACTCCTGCCACCGAAACCGGCTGACCGGCGCTGACCTTCTGACCTTCTGACAGGCGCGGCCCTGACGCCGCCAGGGTGCACTCTCCCGGCGCCGGAACCTCGACAAGCCGGCGGCTCGCCACCGCTGACCGGCCCAAGGCAAGACGACGCCTGACCGCCCCGGGGCACGACGACGCTTGTCAGCACGCCGTTGCGCACCGCCCGGCGCCGCAGCCAGCAATCAAAGCTCCGCCAGAGCAAACAGGCGAGGCGGTGACCGTGACACCGACGGTTGTCGCCGCAGGCCAGCCAGCGTCTGACCTCAGCGACTCCTGACCTCGGCCGGCAGCAGTTGGCGGCCGGCGCCACCGCGCGATCGTGACCCCGCCGCTGCTCCGGGCGCCGGAGTTCACCTGAGTCTAGGGCGACGGGCACACGGCAGTCCTGTGTCGCCAGGTGTTCACCTGAGTCTAGGGCGACGGGCACACGGCAGTACTGTGTCGCCAGGTGTTCACCTGAGTCTAGGGCGACGGGCACACGGCAGTACTGTGTCGCCAGGTGTTCACCTGAGTCTAGGGCGACGGGCACACGGCAGTACTGTGTCGCCAGGTGTTCACCTGAGTCTAGGGCGACGGGCACACGGCAGTACTGTGTCGCCAGGTGTTCACCTGAGTCTAGGGCGACGGGCACACGGCAGTACTGTGTCGCCAGGTGTTCACCTGAGTCTAGGGCGACGGGCACAAGGCAGTACTGTGTCGCCAGGTGTTCACCTGAGTCTAGGGCGACGGGCACACGGCAGTACTGTGTCGCCAGGTGTTCACCTGAGTCTAGGGCGACGGGCACACGGCAGCACTGTGTCGCCGGGTGTTCACCTGAGTCTAGGGCGACGGGCACATGGCAGTACTGTGTCGCCAGGTGTTCACCTGAGTCTAGGGCGACGGGCACACGGCAGTACTGTGTCGCCAGGTGTTCACCTGAGTCTAGGGCGACGGGCACACGGCAGTACTGTGTCGCCAGGTGTTCACCTGAGTCTAGGGCGACGGGCACACGGCAGTACTGTGTCGCCAGGTGTTCACCTGAGTCTAGGGCGACGGGCACACGGCAGTACTGTGTCGCCAGGTGTTCACCTGAGTCTAGGGCGACGAGCACACGGCAGTACTGTGTCGCCAGGTGTTCACCTAAGTCTAGGGCGACGGGCACACGGCAGTACTGTGTCGCCAGGTGTTCACCTGAGTCTAGGGCGACGGGCACACGGCAGTACTGTGTCGCGAGGTGTTCACCTGAGTCTAGGGCGACGGGCACACGGCAGTACTGTGTCGCCAGGTGTTCCCCTGAGTCTAGGGCGACGGGCACAGGCAGTACTGTGTCGCCAGGTGTTCCCCTGAGTCTAGGGCGACGGGCACACGGCAGTACTGTGTCGCCAGGTGTTCACCTGAGTCTAGGGCGATGGGCACACGGCAGTACTGTGTCGCCAGGTGTTCCCCTGAGTCTAGGGCGACGGGCACACGGCAGTACCGTGTCGCCAGGTGTTCACCTGAGTCTAGGGCGACGGGCACACGGCAGTACTGTGTCGCCAGGTGTTCACCTGAGTCTAGGGCGACGTGTCGCCAGGTGTTCACCTGAGTCTAGGGCGACGGGCACACGGCAGTACTGTGTCGCCAGGTGTTCACCTGAGTCTAGGGCGACGGGCACACGGCAGTACTGTGTCGCCAGGTGTTCACCTGAGTCTAGGGCGATGGGCACACGGCAGTACTGTGTCGCCAGGTGCTCCCCTGAGTCTAGGGCGACGGGCACACGGCAGTACCGTGTCGCCAGGTGTTCACCTGAGTCTAGGGCGACGGGCACACGGCAGTACTGTGTCGCCAGGTGTTCACCTGAGTCTAGGGCGACGTGTCGCCAGGTGTTCACCTGAGTCTAGGGCGACGGGCACACGGCAGTACTGTGTCGCCAGGTGTTCACCTGAGTCTAGAGCGACGGGCACACGGCAGTACCGTGTCGCCAGGTGTTCACCTGAGTCTAGGGCGACGGGCACACGGCAGTACCGTGTCGCGTGTCGCCAGGTGTTTACCTGAGTCTAGGGCGACGGGCACACGGCAGTCCTGTGTCGCCAGGTGTTCACCTGAGTCTAGGGCGACGGGCACACGGCAGTCCTGTGTCGCCAGGTGTTCACCTGAGTCTAGGGCGACGGGCACACGGCAGTACCGTGTCGCGTGTCGCCAGGTGTTTACCTGAGTCTAGGGCGACGGGCACACGGCAGTCCTGTGTCGCCAGGTGTTCACCTGAGTCTAGGGCGACGGGCACACGGCAGTCCTGTGTCGCCAGGTGTTCACCTGAGTCTAGGGCGACGGGCACACGGCAGTACCGTGTCGCCAGGTATTCACCTGAATCTAGGGCGACGGGCACACGGCAGTACTGTGTCGCCAGGTGTTCACCTGAGTCTAGGGCGACGGGCACACGGCAGTCCTGTGTCGCCAGGTGTTCACCTGAGTCTAGGGCGACGGGCACACGGCAGTCCTGTGTCGCCAGGTGTTCACCTGAGTCTAGCGTGACGGGCACACGGCAGTACTGTGTCGCCAGGTGTTCACCTGAGTCTGGGGCGACGGGCACACGGCAGTACTGTGTCGCCAGGTGTTCACCTGAGTCTAGGGCGACGGGCACACGGCAGTACTGTGTCGCCAGGTGTTCACCTGAGTCTGGGGCGACGGGCACACGGCAGTACTGTGTCGCCAGGTGTTCACCTGAGTCTAGGGCGACGGGCACACGGCAGTACCGCGTCGCCAGGTGTTCACCTGAGTCTAGGGCGACGGGCACACGGCAGTACTGTGTCGCCAGGTGTTCACCTGAGTCTTGGGCGACGGGCACACGGCAGTACTGTGTCGCCAGGTGTTCACCTGAGTCTAGGGCGACGGGCACACGACAGTACTGTGTCGCCAGGTGTTCACCTGAGTCTAGGGCGACGGGTACACGGCAGTACTGTGTCGCCAGGTGTTCACCTGAATCTAGGGCGACGGGCACACGGCAGTACTGTGTCGCCAGGTGTTCACTTGAGTCTGGGGCGACGGGCACACGGCAGTACTGTGTCGCCAGGTGTTCACCTGAGTCTAGGGTGACGGGCACACGGCAGTCCTGTGTCGCCGGGTGTTCACCTGAGTCTAGGGCGACGGGCACACGGCAGTACTGTGTCGCCAGGTGTTCACCTGAGTCTAGGGCGACGGGCACACGGCAGTCCTGTGTCGCCAGGTGTTCACCTGAGTCTAGGGCGACGGGCACACGGCAGTCCTTTGTCGCCGGGTGTTCACCTGAGTCAAACGTGACGGGCACACGGCAGTCCTGTGTTCCCAGGTGTTCACCTGAGTCAAAGGTGACGGGCACACGGCAGTCCTGTGTCGCCAGGTGTTCACCTGAGTCAAAGGTGACGGGCACACGGCAGTTCCGTGTCGCCAGGTGTTCACCTGAGCCCCGGGAGATCCCACCAGCCGCCGCCCTGATGTAACGACCACCATTTTGGATAGCGATGATGTCACCTGGGAGGCCGTGCAGCCAGGCGTAGGGGTGGAGGCAGGCAGGCGGTGCAGAACTGCGCGGGGATGGAGAGAGAGGTCAATGCAGAGCAGGGGGAGTGGAGGGAGGAAGGCGGTGCAGAGCAGGGGGAGTGGAGGGAGGCAGGCGGTGCAGAGCAGGGGGAGTGGAGGGAGGCAGGTGGTGCAGAGCAGGGGGAGTGGAGGGAGGCAGGTGGTGCAGAGCAGGGGGATGGATGTGGTGTAAAGCATGGGGAGGAATGAGATGCTGTGCACATACAGCGAAGTGATTCAATTCCGCTGACTTCCTCTGGCGTTAATGCTGTCTCAACGTTGACCTGCGCCCAACAGGCGGACCAGTGCCCCGCCATGTCAACGTCACCAGAGGCGCAGCTCAGGGGAGCCCCTTAGGAAAAAAATACACTAGATCAAACGAGATATTTCGATATTTTCACCGTGCAAAACATTCTATTTTTAGCGCGCATCGCGCGCCGAAAAAGTTCTCTGTTTCTTCCCATTTGTTTAGGTCGGACCTGTCCAACTAGGACAATTCTGGCTGCGTCACTGCACATCACCCTGATCGGCACAAGCTCAGCCAGATGGTGACATATCCGGAATATGCCACGAGACATAGCGACACACGTGCGGGGACGCGCTGGAGACTGACGAAGCCATCTACACCGACACATGGCTGATGGGGTGTCACGAGCACACACACGACATGCTAGGTCGACTGCCACGCGCAACTTTGTCGCGACACCACACCGTGAACTTGAACACTGTCCCGGCACTACACCGTGAACCTGAACACTGTCCCGGCATTACACCGTGAGCCTGAACACTGTCCCGGTACAACACCGTGAACCTGAACACTGTCCCGGCACTACACCGTGAGCCTGAACACTGTCCCGGCACTACACCGTGAACCTGAACACTGTCCCGGCACTACACCGTGAACTTGAACACTGTCCCGGCACTACACCGTGAACCTGAACACTGTCCCGGCATTACACCGTGAGCCTGAACACTGTCCCGGCACTACACCGTGAACCTGAACACTGTCCCGGCACTACACCGTGAACCTGAACACTGTCCCGGCATTACACCGTGAGCCTGAACACTGTCGCGGTGCTACACCGTGAACCTGAACGCTGTCAGCGAGGCCAGCTCGGAGCCGACTGTCAGCCGACGTGACGGATAGACTGGCTGAGGTGCCTTCTGGGCTTCGCCAAACCACGGCCTTCAATCAATGTCACAGCTCGTAGGCTGGCTGCGGTCACTGCGGTTCGAGTAACGCCGGCGCGCCTGGTCCGGATTAAAGACGACGATCCTCGGCGTCGGAATGCTGTCCAGTTTTCACCTACTGCAACACCCGGCCTGGTCTCCCAGCGGCACACGTAGTGCTGGTTGCACCACACAGTAAATAAATGCTTCACATAGTTCTCAGTTGTGATGCGCAGAGCTGGCAACCAGAAGAGAGGTAACAACAATACAAAGGGAAGCCACCGCACAGTACAGGCTTGACACAGTTGTGATGCTCAGACCTCGGCCCAACCAGAAGAGAGCTAAGAACAATAAAAAGTGAAGCCGCCACGTAGCATATCTGGGATAGTGTATGGTCTTGCGTGCAGACGTACGCCAACCAGTTGACGCTGCTATAGTTCCCTGACAGCCAGACTAACAACCTGGCACCGCAGCAACGTGTAACGCCGGTGGCTGGCTTTCCACGTGACACAGCACAAACACACCTGGTAAACCTGCACTAAGCACACCAGCGTTCGTCTCACAACACTCGAGTGTGCTCGGCGCGTGCCCGGGTGGCTGCGTCACCGACCGGCCGACGTGCGGGGTGAGGGCGCAGCAGCGGCCGCCGCCGCTCTGCCGGCGCACCTACCTCGTGTCGTCAGCGCCGTGCACGCTACACGGTCCAGCCCCGGCAGCGCAGACAGCGCGCAGACACGGTCCGCAGACACGTCCCGCCGCACCTGCGCTGCGCACACGTCTGTCTGTGTCTGCGCGCACTCAGCGGGACAGATGTCGCTGCCGGTGGCCGGCGCCGCTCGGCTGGCTCCCGCTGCCAGGCCCGCTGACGGCCCACCGGCCGCTGCCGCCCACCGGCCGCTGCCGCTGCCAGGCCCGCTGACGGCCCACCGGCCGCTGCCGCTGCCAGGCCCGCTGACGGCCCACCGGCCGCTCCCGCTGCCAGGCCCGCTGACGGCCCACCGGCCGCTCCCGCTGCCAGGCCCGCTGACGGCCCACCGGCCGCTCCCGCTGCCAGGCCCGCTGACGGCCCACCGGCCGCTCCCGCTGCCAGGCCCGCTGACGGCCCACCGGCCCGCTGACGGCCCACCGGCAGCTGCCGCCCGCCCGTCGACCGGTGGAGGCACGCGGTCCGATGGTGACTGGTGGTGATCCGATGGAGCTCGGCTGTGGCCCGATGGGGTGCGATGGGGACTGGTGGTGATCCGATGGAGCTCGGCTGTGGCCCGATGGGCTGCGATGGGGACTGGTGGTGATCCGATGGAGCTCGGCTGTGGCCCGATGGGGTGCGATGGAGGCTGGTGGTGGCCTGATGGAGCTTGGTTGTGGTCTGATGGAGCTCGGTTGTGGCCCGGTGGGGGTGCAATGGGAGTTGGTGGTGGCGGTGCCCACATGCAGCACACGAGAAACGGAGCAGACCGAAGTGCACAGGATAACCGTGCTGCTGAGCACTGCCGGGTCGAACGTGTGACAGACAGCTCTCAGACCGTGGCACAAGGCACAAGGTGTGACCAGTCGGTTCAGATATGTGGCGGCAGACAGCTCTCAGACCGTGGCACAAGGCGTGGAGGTGTGATCAGGCAGTACATATATGTGGCAGACTGCTGTCAGACTGTGACGCAAGGCGTGGAGTTGTGACTAGGCGGTACATATATGTTGCAGACTACTGTCAGACTGTGGCACAATGCGTGGAGTTGTGATCAGGCGGTACAGATATGTGGCACACTGCTGTCAGATCGTCGCACAATGCGTGGAGGTGTGATCAGGCGGTACATATATGTGGCAGACTACTGTCAGACTGTGGCACAAGGCGTGTGTGTGTAGTCAGGCGGTACAGATAAGGTTGAACTCTGGCAAGTCGTGACGCACGGGTCGAATGCGAAGCTAAAAGTTGTCGGAACGCTGTCCAGCCATGGCACACAGTACGGAGGTGTGACTGAACGTTGTCAGAACGTTGCCGGACTGGAGCACATGGTGTGAATGATCGGCTGAACGTTACCAGACAGTACGGAGGTGTGACTGAACGTTGTCAGAACGTTGCCGAACTGGAGCACATGGTGTGAATGATCGGCTGAACGTTACCACACAGTACGGAGGTGTGACTGAACGTTGTCAGAACGTTGCCGAACTGGAGCACATGGTGTGAATGATCGGCTGAACGTTACCAGACAGTACGGAGGTGTGACTGAACGTTGTCAGGACGTTGCCGGACTGGAGCACATGGTGTGAATGATCGGCTGAACGTTACCACACAGTAC
Organism: Ashinkailepas kermadecensis; assembly: GCA_034440615.1. NCBI lineage: Eukaryota > Metazoa > Arthropoda > Thecostraca > Neolepadidae > Ashinkailepas > Ashinkailepas kermadecensis. The sequence goes on along the minus strand of JAOTOM010005077.1, from coordinate 495,245 downwards.
GGATGTGTGACTGAACGTTGTCAGAACGTTGCCGGACTGGCGCACATGGTGTGAATGATCGGCTGAACGTTACCAGACAGTACGGAGTTGTGACTGAACGTTGTCAAGAACGTTGCCGGACTGGCGCACATGGTGTGAATGATCGGCTGAACGTTACCAGACAGTACGGAGGTGTGTCTGAACGTTGTCCGGACGCGGTACGTGGTGCAGACGTGTCGCTGAGGGCCTGCGGCGCCACGTCATTCAACAGACGCCCATTGTGGAGTGAGTGGTGCCAGTTCGGAGAAGTCTACGGCTCACAGCTGCCCGTCTCCTCTGCTCTGGTCCCCAGTCATCCGGCTAATTACCCACCACCAGCCTTACCACGACCACCACCACCAGCCTTACCACGACTACCACCAGCCTTACCACGACCACCACCAGCCTTACCACGACCACCACCAGCCTTACCACGACCACCACCACCAGCCTTACCACGACCATCACCACCAGCCTTACCACGACCACCACCACACCTCCAGTTATGGCCAGCTTCCTATAGACGCCGGCTGCTCGCATTAATTCGCTCCAGTTCTCGCCTGATTGAAAGGACTATGGCATGATGTCACCGATTGTGGCATATTCAGGCCCATGGCATGCGTGCATGTGCTTAACAGACAGATGCCATACCAAAACGAAATATCGTCAAGGTTTCGCTCAAAAACTTGCGCCTCTGTTACTAACTTTGATGCACTTAAAACGTGCCTAGTATAATGAAGTCAACAGCGCTATTGCCTGCGAAAACATATTGCAAGCTGATTAGAAACCAATTCTTGAGAAAATCCAGTATCAGTGACTCGTTTTCAACCCACGTTAGTGTGGATACTGAAGCCAATGTGACTCAAGCAAAGGATGGCTGTGCTGAACACAGCTTCACAACGCTAAAATGTAAATATGGTACGTGAACATATCTATATACTGTGTGCTGCAGGATATGTGACTTGATTTGCTTGCATGAAACTAACCTGAACTGTATTCATGACAATTCGACTCAAATAAAAGAGAATGGAGAGAGAGAGAGAGAGAGAGAGAGAGAGATAGAGATAGAGATAGAGATAGAGATAGAGATAGAGATAGAGATAGAGATAGAGATAGAGATAGAGATAGAGATAGAGATAGAGATAGAGATAGAGATAGAGATAGAGATAGAGATAGAGATAGAGATAGAGATAGAGATAGAGATAGAGAATAGAGATAGAGATAGAGATAGAGATAGAGATAGAGATAGAGATAGAGATAGAGATAGAGATAGAGATAGAGATAGAGATAGAGATAGAGATAGAGATAGAGATAGAGATAGAGATAGAGATAGAGATAGAGATAGAGATAGAGATAGAGATAGAGAATAGAGATAGAGATAGAGATAGAGATAGAGATAGAGAAGAGAGAGAGAGAGAGAGAGAGAGAGAGAGAGAGAGAGAGAGAGAGAGGCCGCCCATCCATTAACCCGCGCACGTCCGGGGGGGGGGGGCGGATATCAACCCCCTGCGGTTTTTCCCACATTGCCCCCATACTAATCGGGTTAGCAAGGCCAAACCTCGCATGGCTGTTCAGTGGTCTTTTCCGCATATCCTCTCAAGTCATCTCAAGTCAGGTCACCAGGTCAGGCGAAGTGACCTTACGTCCCTCCGAGTTCTAGGTGGCATCACTCCCACAATAATTGGGCGATTGATTTCAAACTTACATCACGTCATGATCTTATCAGGGTCTATAATATGTATATCACGGTTTTTTCGTAGCGTTGACTTGAGGTCAGGTCGTGGCCATGGCTTAACCATTATAGGCCTATGGAAAAATATACAAATGTTTCCTGGTTACATATTTGCTCTCGGAATGACCTCCAACCGTTATGGCGTGTAGTTGGAAGCTATTCGCAATGCTATCGCTGACATTTTTGCTCAGTGGCCCCACCAAGGTCAGCAGAGGTCACCTGAAATCACTAGCACATTTCTGCGCATTATATCGCAATGCATTGAGCTAGAAGGCTGAAATTGCCGTCATTGTGCTTGTATCGCCAAGACGTGTCGACTGATATATTACATGACCTCCCTACTCTACCCCATGACCTTGACCTGAGGTCATTGTTTCGGTGACCCATCTGTTGACCTGACCTTAAATTACACAGCGTATGTCGATAGCACATTTCAAGGGCTGTCGAATAGCATTTGCAGTTTGTTTCTATCTGTTACAGGTCCTGAGATATGTGCCAATATCTGAGGGTCCCACCCGATCTGGTCGAATTTGACATATGATGACCCAGTGGCCTAAATATTGACCTGAGCTAGAAAATGACCGAAATACTTGCGATAGAGCTTGTCACCAGCTATCCAAAGCCGTTTTCCGTTTATCGCTACCTAGCATAGTTCTCGAGATCTTAGGGGGGGCAGACATCTGCCCCCCCCCCCGGACATGCCAAGTTGGCGCGGACCGCCGGACGTGCGAGTGTTAATGCGCAGTTCACACCTAGAACCCATACCTATTTCTAGAAACCCGAATGTCACAATCCTTTTCCGTGATGTCTGTACCGGGGACTTCGCTGCAATGTTCTATCGGCATATAGTATAAAATATTAATGCTCGTGACCGTTCCAGATGATTAGTCACGTCCGTGATCTTTAAGAACCATTCGTCTTTTCATGGCTTCTACGGAACTGCCGAGCCCGCAGCGTTATAGTTATTTCCGTTTTCTATATTTATCCAAGACAAGCACGGTCTTGCTCACGACTTCCAAACACCCATGTTCTTGCCAATTTCCTCTACAGCTCTGCAGTCTTGGCCATGACCTATACAAGGCCGTAGTTTTCCAGTGACGTTTGTAAATCCGCGACATTGCGCAATACACCTGCACGCTCCTGGTCTAGCCCAGAACGTCGCAGCGGCCGCAGTTTGCCTGGTGCCTCCGCACACGCGCGCAGTCTTGTCTGTGACCTTACACACCTGCAATTTTGCCTGCGACCACCACCCACTCGCGGTCTGAATTGTGACCTCTGCACACCAGAGGTCACCCGTGGAGTGTCACCCGTGACCTCTACACTGGCGCAGTGTTTTCCCAGAACTCTACAGGTCCGCAGTGGAGCCAACCTGGGACCATGACCTTCGCAGGTCGACCTGTGACCCCGCACCCCCGATAGCGATCAAGTAAACACCACCGTCTCACTCCCGGGCAGGAGTGAGTCAGCAGGCGCTTCAGACCAGCGCTGCCGGCTGGTGTCCTGTCAGCCCACGTCCGGTCCATCGTCACACCTCTACAGAGACGGACACGACGCTGCGTTCACTTGGTGCGACACAAGCCACAGTTCCAGGCAGCGCGCTGGAGACATGGGAGGGCGCCGGCGGCAGCTACAGACAGAACGCAGCGGCGGCATGCGCAGGAGCCACTCCGGTGAAGCTCGCAACAAAAACAGACGCTAAACCGTAAACTCATCCGATGGATTCGTGGTCGTATGGCCTCAACCATCACCTGACGAGCAATCTCACTCGGATCGGCGCGCCGGCACTCACACCTCAGGGGTGACATCAGCACCACCAGGCAGAGCTCGCACCAATGCACCTGTACGCGGCCCACCGCGACCCGGCCCACACGGCCGCAGCGCGCCACCCGCTCGCGCTGGCCCGTCGCGCGGGTGACGTCACATGCCGCGGCGTCGCCCGCCGCCGGCTGGCGGCCGACGCCCAGTGCCAGGCAGGCTGGCCGGCATCTTCGGCAGCATCGTAAACAGGGCGACGCGCAGGCATGACGTCAGGAGGCGGTCCGCGGAGCCGCGGCGTGGGCCGGCCGCCGCCCAGATGACCGTGCGGACCGGGTCAGTTTTAACAACTTGGGTCTCCGCCCAGCAGTTCGCACGACCGGACAGGTCAGGTATACTCAAGTTGGTCTCCGCTTAGTCAATCTGGGTAGGTGAACTTCAAGAACGGCGCGATAACAGCAACATTATATATGAATATAAACATACATATATATATATATATATATATATATATATATATATATATATATATACATATATATATATATATATATATATATATATATATATATATATATATATATATATATATATATATATATATATATATATAAATATATATGTATATATAATATATATATATATATATATATATATATATATATATATATATATATATATATATATATATATATATATATATATATAAATATATATGTATATATAAATATATATATATATATATATATATATATATATATATATATATATATATATATATATATATATATATATATATATATATATATATATGAATGTATTAACATACGAGTTTATCAGGACACAGTAGGTCCAGTAGTGGGCGTGTCACGTTCACCAGGTGCTGGGCGGCCAAAGGACGAACAGGGTGACGTGAAATGTAGAGCCAGACCCACCCCTGCACGGCATTCCGGGTGTACGAGCTGCCGAGATAAGTGCAGCTGGGAGTCGCTGATTAAAGCCGCAGTGGCTTTCTCGCATGCATTAGACAGCCGAACAGTGTGGAGAAGTGGTATGGTCAGCAGGCTGCTGGCCCTTGCGCCTCGGTGGCAATGACCTGCTCTCTATCAACGAATATCAAATGAGGCGAGGCACCTGGCAGACACGCGAACTGTATCACGTGAGGACATTAAGCGCCGGACTAGGACACCAGCGGACCCACATCTGTTTGCATTAACACAACCGCACACGTGCCACTAAAATCGAGGACCGCGCTTGATAGTGAAAAGCAGACTACATGGTGTCCAATGCATCGGTAAAGACTTTTGATAACAGTGCCGGAACTGGGTAGAAACCTTTCATGTGTACGATTTCATTCTGGGTAATTTTATCGGTTTCAAAGCTGTTTCTCGATATTTACATCCTACGCTGAGATAGCAGTTGAATCGTTGTAAGATTCCGAGATACCGGCTGTGCGAACATTCTCCGAGTGCATCCGAAACTCTCGCCCGGCCTAAATATGTCCGTACTTCTCTGAACCAGGCAATTGGTCAATATCTGGACATCTGCCCCTGCTCTCGTTCTCTCGCATCAGTGGGCGTTATCACGAGCGTGCCAAGCAGCTGTCTTCAGGCGTTCGCCGTACTCGCTAGTACGACGTACTCGCTAGTACGCCGCACTCGTCAGTACGCCGCACTCGTCAGTACGTCGCACTCGTTAGAACGTCGTGCTCGCGCTAGTACGCCGCACTCACCGGCACGCCGCACTCGCCAGTACGCCGCACTCGTCAGTACGCCACATTCGTCAGTACGCCGCACTTGCGCTACTAGCCAGCTATTCTACCGCCAAAGCCACGAGAGGAACTGCAGCCTATCATGTAGCTGGCACTGAGAACCACCCAGAGGCACTGGCGGATCGACAGAAACCATTCAGGTCATTAACAACTACCCAACTTCGGCAGCCCCTAACAACTACCCAAATTAGGCAGCCCCAAACATCTACCCAAATTCGCAGTGGCGCCACTCCAAAGAAATGGCGCCCCTCCTGACAAGTGCCCCCCATGCAAATTTCTGGATCCACCCCTGATTGCAACATTGTTCTCTCGCGGTTATGCACTCCGGTTGATTATACAATCGATTCGAACAATTCGACGATTCGAACAATAAACTCGTCGCTGAATGCCAATGCCAATACAAATACGCCTCTGGCGAACTCGTCGCTGAATAAGAATACGAATACGATGTTAACTTGACGTACGTCCTTAAGGCTCCTCATAACTCCCCTCAATGGTCTTGAAGATACCCAAGGACACCCAGTCAGTTTTTTCTCTCTCAAAATATATCGATATATGCACAGGGGAATGCAACATAAGACGTATAAAGCCTTGGGATAATGCACATTTGTTGCCTCGCAAAGCAGAATTTTCTACCCAAGCGATAGCACAAGTTGGTCAAGGTTCGTGTTATTCAACAATGGTCTGGAAGCAGAAATTTCTAACGGTTGCTGATTTACCACTCGGAGATTTTGTGACGACAGGTAGCATGTGAAGCCAGTTGATTGGCTAGATCGGCTTCTAGTATTTTTGGTGATTCTGTTGCATGGATATTTTCACTTCATAAATGATCAAGTATAATTTTGCGCCGATCATACTTAGGCAGCTGAGGCTGGGGGGGGGGACACGAAATAAATTGAGGGGGAGAAATCACCACTTTTCAGAAATTGGGGGATATGTCCCCCCCCCCCAGTGGCTACACTCATGCGCGTATTAATAAAAGCCACAGGGGCATCTTTGTGATGCGAATAAACGGAAGATACACTAGGAAGGAAAACAGGAAACTCCTTAATGACTACTATATTCTGAGCTGTAGAGAAGCCCAGTTTAATTTCTCTCAAGTACATCCTTACCAAGCCTGAGCCACGGGAAATCAAGCAGCGATGCAATCATTGAGTTTCGCTTCGTGTCATTGAGTCACCAAGGACATGGCTGGAGATCCCTGGTGGGTCGGACGGTGGTCCAGACCCCCTAGTTTGGTACTCTGCCAACGCTAATTTGTCATTTTGCCTATTCAATCTGAAAATATGTCCTGGAAATAAGGATCTGAACACCTCTGGTGTGGTTAGAGATCTCCTGCCTTGACTAGGTGTGAAACTTTACTATAGCTTCAGGCTTCAAGCGTCGTGAATTATTGTTTTCACACTTAGCCGTTGGGCCTATGGGAGTAGCCTAGATTCAATCAAGCTTGAAACAGCTTGAGAAGACAGTAATGTACGTACATACACATATATGTACATAGAAATTAAAAGTATGCACTTTGTCCTCGTCTTCACAATTATAATGTGAACAAGCAAATACCGCATCTAAAAGTCTTCCTGCGTGAGGTTCTGTATATGTTGGCGTGTTCGCGCCTGCAACAAAAATCATGTGAAACTGACTGGAACGTTGTCTCTCATGACTAAATGTCGAATGCTAATTTCCGTATTGTGGGTACATTCTGAAGACATTTCTTAATTGGCTTTTTACTTTTGTTGCCATTTCACTTTTTGCTGGCACTTTGATCTTTAACTCATATAGAAGTTAGGGATACACAATGGAAGACGGGGAGGCATGTTGTCAACTTAGAGGTGCATGTACATCCCAGGTGTAGCCCACGCTCTGCATGCGACTGAACGGACGTCGCACCGGCCAATTTTAGCCGTTGCATCATGCTGATTGCTGAGTCCACACACGCACGACGGCATAACCGCTCGCCGAACAGGGCCACCAGTCCGACAGGCACGACAGCAGCGGCCGACGTCACCGTGATACAGTCCACACACGCACGTCAGCAGCGGCCGACGTCACCGTGATACAGTCCACACACGCACGTCAGCAGCGGCCGACGTCACCGTGATACAGTCCACACACGCACGTCAGCAGCGGCCGACGTCACCGTGATACAGTCCACACACGCACGTCAGCAGCGACAGACGTCACCGTGATACAGTCCACACACGCACGTCAGCAGCGGCCGACGTCACCGTGATACAGTCCACACACGCACGTCAGCAGCGGCCGACGTCACCGTGATACAGTCCACACACGCACGTCAGCAGCGGCCGACGTCACCGTGATACAGTCCACACACGCACGTCAGCAGCGACAGACGTCACCGTGATACAGTCCACACACGCACGTCAGCAGTGGCCGACGTCACCGTGATACAGTCCACACACGCACGTCAGCAGCGGCCGACGTCACCGTGATACAGTCCACACACGCACGTCAGCAGCGACAGACGTCACCGTGATACAGTCCACACACGCACGTCAGCAGTGGCCGACGTCACAGTGATGTACCAGCGCGGGCACCGGGCCCGGCTGGACAGCTGCGACTCCCAGCTGACGTCAGAAGTGGCAATCAGCCGGCACGGACGGCGGAGCGGGTCACCCAGACTAGTCCCACCCGCCTCACCCCGGCCCGTCAACAGATCAACAGTGAACCTGACATCACACCCAGACTAGTCCCACCCGCCTCACCCCGGCCCGTCAACAGATCAACAGTGAACCTGACATCACACCCAGACTACTCCCACCCGCCCCACCCCGACCCGTCAACAGATTAACGGCGAACTTGACATCACACCCAGACAAGGGCGTCGCCACCGGGGGGGGCAATCGCCCCCCTGCCGTGAAACTGGGGGCGCCCCCCCCTGAAATTTGAGGAGGCCCCCATCCGCAAATGCACAGCAAAAAAAGTGAGCAAGGAGGCCGACGGGACAGAAGATCATACTGTCAATGAGGCCTCAAGACTGACGAGGCCCCCAGGAAATATAATCAGGTCTCTATAAGAGACGTAGAACAGAGATTGGAAGGAGGCCCCCAGGACGAAAAGGAGGCCCCATGACGAAAAGGAGGCCCCTATGACGGAAAGGAGGCACCCATGACGAAAAGGAGGCCCAAAGACGTAGAACAGAGATTAGGAGGAGGCCCCCAGGAAGAAAAGGAGGCCCCCAGGACGAAAAGGAGGCCTCCATGACGAAAAGGAGGCCCCAGGACGAAAAGGAGGACCCCAGGACGAAAGGAACGCACCCGAGGACAAAAAGGAGGCCCCAAGACGTAGAACAGAGATTAGGATGAGGTCCCCAGGACGAAAAGGAGGCCCCCAGGACGAAAAGGAGACCCCATGACGAAAAGGAGGAGACCCCCATGACGAAAAGGAGGCCCCAAGACGTAGAACAGAGATTAGGAGGAGGCCCCCAGAAAGAAAAGGGAGGCCCCCAGGACGAAAAGGATGCCCCAATACGTAGAACAGCGGTTGGGAGGAGGCCCCCAGGACGAAAAGGAGGCCCCCAGGACGAAAGGAGCGCACTCAAGGACAAAAAGGAGGCCCCCAAGACGTAGAACAGAGATTGGGATGAGGTCCCCAGGACGAAAAGGAGGCCCCCAGGACGAAAAGGAGGCCCCTAAAGACGTAGAACAGAGATTGGGAGGTGGGCCCCAGGACGAAAAGGAGGCCCCCAAGACGTAGAACAGTGATTGGGAGGAGGCCCCCATGACTAAAAGGCGGCCCCCAGGACGAAAAGGAGGCCCCGAGAACGAAAGGGATGCACCCAAGGACAAAAAGGAGGCCCTCAAGACGTAGAACAGAGATTGGGATGAGGTCCCCAGGACGAAAAGGAGGCCCCCAGGACGAAAAGGAGGCACCCAGAACGAAAAGGAGGCCCCCAAGACGAAAAGGAGGCCCCTAAGACGTAGAACAGAGATTGGGAGGTGGCCCTCATGACGAAAAGGAGGCCCCCAAGACAAAAGGGAGGTCCCCAGGACGAAAAGGAGGCCACCAAGACTAAAAGGAGGCCCCCAGGACGAAAAGGATGCCCCATGACGCAAAGGAGGCCCCCAAGACGTAGAACAGAGATTGGGAGGAGGCCCGCAGGACTAAAAGGAGGCCCCCAGGACGAAAGGGAGGGCCCCAGAACGAAAAGGATGCACCCAAGGACGAAAAGGAGGCCCCAAGACGTAGAACAGAGATTGGGAGGTGGGCCCCAGGACGAAAAGGAGGCCCCCAGGACGAAAAGGATGCCCCCAGGACGCAAAGGAGGCCCCAAGACGTAGAACAAAGATTGGGAGGAGGCCCCCAGGACGAAAAGGAGGCCCCCAAGACGTAGAACAGAGATTGGGAGGAGGCCCCCAGGACGAAAAGGGGGTCCCCAGGACGAAAAGGAGGTCCCCAGGACGAAAAGGAAGCCCCAAGACGCAGAACAGAGATTTGGAGTAGGCCCCAGGACGAAAAGGGGGTACCTGGGACGAAAAGGATGCCCCCAGGACGAAAAGGAGGCCCCCAGGACGAAAAGGAGGCCCCCAGAACGAAAAGGATGCACCCAAGGACGAAAAGGATGCTCCCAAGACGTAGAACAGGGATTCGGATGAGGTCCCCAGGACGAAAAGGAGGCCCCAAGACGTAGAACAGAGATTGTGAGGTGGCCCACAGGACGAAAAGGAGGCCCCCAGGACGAAAAGGAGGCCCCCAGGACGAAAAGGTTGCCCCCAGGACGCAAAGGAAGCACCCAAGACGTAGAACAGAGATTGGGAGGAGGCCCCCAGGACGAAAAGGAGGCCCCTAAGACGTAGAACAGAGATTGGGAGGTGGCCCCCATGACGAAAAGGAGGCCCCCAGGACGAAAAGGAGGCACTCAGGACGAAAAGGAGGCCCCCTAAGACGTAGAACAGAGATTGTGGGGTGGCCCCCAGGACGAAAAGGATGCCCCCAGGACGCAAAGGAAGCACCCAAGACGTATAACAGAGATTGGGAGGAGGCCCGCAGGACTAAAAGGAGGCCCCAGGACGAAAAAGAGGCCCCCAGAACGAAAAGGATGCACCTAAGGACGAAAAGGATGCACCTTAGGACGAAAAGGAGGCCCCTAAGACGTAGAACAGAGATTGGGAGGTAGACCCCAGGATGAAAAGGAGGCCCCAGTACGAAAAGGAGGCCCTCAGGACGGAAAGGATGCCACCGATACGGGCAAGAAGCCATCCAGGTTAGACGAAAAGGCTTCCGATTGGTGGCAGGATAGTCTTAATTTGGAAAACGAGGCCCCAAGACGGAAGAGGATGCCCCTACAATATAAAATTAAGACATGATAGGGGAGATTTCTCCGGACGCAATAGGGGCCCCAAGACGGGTAAGAAGGTCTTCGCAGGAATGAGAGAAGGCCACCGAGACCAGCCAGATAAGGCCCATATTTTGGAAGAGGAGGACCCTAGAAGAGAAAATCTAGGACTAGGACGCAAAAGCACCCTGCTAGGAGGATAATGAGGCTCCAAACACAGATAAGGAGGCCCCCATGACGTGAGAGGAGGCCCCTAATTTAGAAAAGGAGTCACCTAGGAGAGGTGAGCAATTAGCAAATAGGAGCAAATAGGAGAGCAATTAGCAAAACGCAGAAGGCCTAGCAGGAACCGTAGCATCGCACGAAGTGTGGCGAATGCACCGAATACGAAAGATGGGTGTGCACGTGCACTGACGTTGCCGTCGTGGCGACCGAGTGCTATGAACTTGAATTCCTGAAATTGTGAAATTTTGTATTTTAAAGTGGTGGGTATTACATTTTAAATTAAAGTTGTGAGCCTAATACATCTTCCAAACCTTGCTCGTTTTAGGGCTTTGTTGCTTTTTTGTGCACCGAGTATGTTTTACGTGGCAGGGCGTTTTCGAAGATCCTGATGTGTTTATTTAGCTCCCGGTCGTTTTGTACGTTTTGGAACCATGTTGTCTTTTGTGGCCCAGCCTCTTTTTCAGGCCCTTGTGCGTTCTCATGGCCCCTGTGCGCCTTTCGAGCTTGCAGTGTATTTTTTTTAGAGCTCCCGGCATGCTTATTTAGGGCTGCAACGCATGTTTGAAAGCCCTATCGCTTTTTGGGAGACTCGGTGCGCTTTGGAAGGTTAGTTGTATTTTCGGGCACCGTTGTACTCTTAGGGTCCGGCTGTGTATATTTTGGGCTTCTGATGCACATTTGTGGGGCCCCAGTACGATTTTGGGGGTTCGGTGTGATTTTTCTGGGTCCCAGCGCGACTTGTCGCGCCCAGGCGCGTGGTTCCGGAGACCCGACGCCAGCTTTCTGTGCTCAACGCGATTTTTTGTGGATCTTTTCTAGGTTTTTATGTCAGAATCCCGGCCTGATTTTTCGAGCCTCTGGCGCCATGTTTTTGCACCCCACCTCGATTTTTCGAGATCCGGCATGCTTTTCGGTGCCATACGCAATTTTTTAAGGCATCTGGAAAAAAATGTTCGGTGCTCCAGAGCCATTTTCCTGATCCGGACATTTATTTGTTGGAATCTCTCCTTTTTTGGAGGGCTCCAGCTTGAATTTTTGGGATACCGATCCGGTTTTGTGGTATAGGTGTAATTTCAGCAGTGTGAGGTAATTTATGAAGGTACCAAAAGAAAACCTTAGAACTGGGTGGTGGAGTTAGGGTTGAAATCCGACCAATCAGAAACCATAGTGGTAGATTAGGCCCCTCCACAGGACAATTTAGTTGATAACTAATTATATTATTTCGAAATGTCCCCTTTGACAAAATAGCGGTCGAAATCCAAGGGCTTTTTAATGGGCGTAGGTGCCTCCCCCTCCCCTGCAAATCCGTTTGCCGCCTCCTGCTTGACGCAAATATAGGTACTCCACTGGTCCCTCAATAATTTTCCGAAACATACGCCCATGGGGCAAAACCAACATTGAGGGGACAAATTACCCCTCACAAGCATACAATACAACATCCATACCCCATATAAAATGGGATGAATGATGTTGTTAAATGCATTTTCTTCCAACAAACTTCTTTTCTGTTATTACAGCCTGCATGATTAGAGCTTCCCAGCTTCCATACCTTCTCAGTCATTTACAAAACGGTACAGCACAGCGAAAACGATGGGCGTAACGGCGTGGAATTTGAAGGTTTGGATTATGTATGCACTGACATTGTTGCAATGTTGCATTGTCATTTATGCATTGCTGTTCAATGCTTGTTCTTGCCGTGAATTCATTCGCTGAGGATATATTTTAGCTCGTGTGACAGTTGCTTTGCAGCCAGCACCAAATGTTATAAAAATAAACAAATTCCTAAGATGGCGCTCAGAAAACCAATGCAATCCACTTCTCGTTGTCACCTTTGCGAAATTGTCGTCCTATGACTGAGGAATGATCGTTCAAGCTTTGCTTATGACATCAAGCTGGTGGGAATAAATAACAGTAGTGATGAATCTAGCTATATTCAGTTAGACTTGGAGGACTTAAAAGTGGGTTGATCAATGGCAGATATCTGTAAGATATGCTTAGCACCAGCCCCGCCAGCTCGCTGCAATCTAGAGGCCAGCGGGAAGATTCGAGAAAGCATTGAGACGTTGGTTTGTTTTGGCACTTATGTATTTATCCAAATATTACTTATTTATACCCTGGCATGACCCAGTTTTCAGCGAAAATTATTAGTGCTATTTCGTTTTGAGTACATGATGCACCATGCCAAGAACAAACAAAACACCAATATCAAATCATGTTCCCCATTCTCGAACCATAGTAAGAGCCTGAAAACAATATGAGACCCTAACACAATGGAGGCCCCCTTTCGGGGAACAGGAGGCCCCCTTCCGATCGTCCCACCCCGACCCGTCAACAGATCAACAGCGAACCTGATATCAAGCAGGCATGACGACACAATACAATCCCTTGGACGAATTGAACACTTCACACCACCAATACACACCAACTTTAAACAAAAATTTGGATGTGCGCAGAGGTAACTTAGCTTGAACATGGCCATTTATACTTTCATGCAAACATAGTTCAATGGCATGATTTTGACCGAAAGTTATTGCACAGTCAATACATCGACATGGCTCAGGTGGCGGAGGAAATACACCGACAGGGCTCAGGTGGCGGAGTCAAAACATCAACACGGCTCAGGTGGCGGAGATCTTCCTTGTCCGGCTACCACTCAAATCAAGCGGACTAAAACTATGAGCGTCATGTGGGTCTCGAACCCACGTGTTGTCCCGTCCGGGACAAGTTGCAGTTCCAGCGTTCTGCATCGCCTCTACCAGGAACTTTTCAACTATGATCAATCCAGCAAGAAGGTACGACACACAGGTCTTGGAGAAGGTCATCTGGACTCAAACCTCTGCAAAAGGTAGAACCCATCTGCAGAAGCGAAGAACAAGAAGAAGAGGGGCAGCTGCTTCCATCTCTCTGAATCTCCCACTCCCCGCCCTCTCACTCCCTCCCTCTCCCTCTCTCTCTCTCTCTCTCTTTCTTTCTCTCTCTCTCTCTCTCTCGCGCTCTCTCCCTCTCTCTCTCTCTCGCGCTCTCTCTCTCTCTCTCTCTCTCTCTCTCTGCTTTGAATGAGCTATACTATTAATGCTATAGACGTTGTATGCCTAGAGGCGCTTCAAAATGATCACCCACGCCATGCACAGTCTGGAGTAGTTCCCTCGCTCCTGCCGCTCAGGAACACATAGTACTAGACTTCACCAACAGACAGCCACATCGCAAACATAGTACTTAATTCAAGCTTCGCAAACCAACCGATCGATGCGCGCCCTGGGGTGCAGAGTATCCCTCTAACACTCCGCACGGGTCACCACTGGTCACCACGGGTCTAACACTCCTCACGGGTCACCACGGGTCACCACTGGTCACCACTGGTCACCACTGGTCACCACTGGTCACCACTGGTCACCACGGGTCTAACACTCCGCACGGGTCACCACTGGTCACCACGGGTCACCACTGGTAACCACTGGTAACCACTGGTCACCACGGGTCACCACTGGTAACCACGGGTCTAACACTCCGCACGGGTCACCACTGGTCACCACTGGTCACCACGGGTCTAACACTCCGCACGGGTCACCACGGGTCACCACTGGTCACCACTGGTCACCACTGGTCACCACTGGTCACCACTGGTCACCACGGGTCTAACACTCCGCACGGGTCACCACGGGTCACCACTGGTAACCACTGGTAACCACTGGTCACCACTGGTCACCACTGGTAACCACTGGTCACCACTGGTCACCACGGGTCTAACACTCCGCACGGGTCACCACTGGTCACCACGGGTCTAACACTCCGCACGGGTCACCACGGCACAGGGGCCGAGGTCTCGGCGTGTTTGGAGCCGACCATGTGCCTCTCCGTCCATCTGTCGATGGCATCAGACGTTGTGAACATCACTGCCAGATACGTGCGGCCAGCGGGACCTCCATAGGAGGTCTCGCAGTCAGCACCTCCATAGGAGGTCACCCCCACCCCATCCCCACCACGACTGGAGCCACCTGAACCACACATCGCCGACTGGAAGCCACACGCGCGCCAGCGGAGGAAGCGCGTGTCCCGCGCAGCAGGAGCACACCTGAGACTGAGGTGGTCCACCCGGAGTGGTGGCAAATCATCGATGGCGGCAGCCTTAGACAGGGTCATGGTTCAAGTGCATTGACATATCCGAGGGCAGTGACATACCTGAAGCCATGGAGGAACCTCTGAGTCGTCGTGCTGCACCCCAGAACGGAGGACCGCAATCGGAACTGTGGTGGCGCAATTCATTACACCCCAGGCCAGATGTGACACAATTAGGGCCATTGTAGTGCACCAAGGGTCGCATTAGAACATCCGGGAACGCAGTGGAACCGGGAACGGGATAGTACGCCTGAAGCAGCTGCGGTATAGCTACGATCACATTGACACACCCGGTGCCGCAGTCCAAGAGTGGCTCAGTCTGGACAGACCGCATTGACACACCCGGTGCTGCAGTCCCAGAGTGGCTCAGTCTGGACAGACCGCATTGACACACCCGGTGCTGCGGTCCCAGAGTGGCTCAGTCTGGACAGACCGCATTGACACACCCGGTGCTGCAGTCCCAGAGTGGCTCAGTCTGGACAGACCGCATTGACACACCCGGTGCTGCGGTCCCAGAGTGGCTCAGTCTGGACCAGAGTGTCTCAGTCTGGACAGACCGCATTGACACACCCGGTGCTGCGGTCCCAGAGTGGCTCAGTCTGGACCAGAGTGTCTCAGTCTGGACAGACCGCATTGACACACCCGGTGCTGCGGTCCCAGAGTGGCTCAGTCTGGACAGACCGCATTGACACACCCGGTGCTGCAGTCCCAGAGTGGCTCAGTCTGGACAGACCGCATTGACACACCCGGTGCTGCGGTCCCAGAGTGGCTCAGTCTGGACCAGAGTGTCTCAGTCTGGACAGACCGCATTGACACACCCGGTGCTGCGGTCCCAAAGTGGCTCAGTCTGGACAGACCGCATTGACACACCCGGTGCTGCGGTCCCAGAGTGGCTCAGTCTGGACAGACCGCATTGACACACCCGGTGCTGCAGTCCCAGAGTGTCTCAGTCTGGACAGACTGCATTGACACACCCGGTGCTGCGGTCCCAGAGTGGCTCAGTCTGGACCAGAGTGTCTCAGTCTGGACAGACCGCATTGACACCCGGTGCTGCGGTCCCAAAGTGGCTCAGTCTGGACAGACCGCATTGACACACCCGGTGCTGCGGTCCCAGAGTGGCTCAGTCTGGACAGACCGCATTGACACACCCGGTGCTGCAGTCCCAGAGTGGCTCAGTCTGGACAGACCGCATTGACACACCCGGTGCTGCGGTCCCAGAGTGGCTCAGTCTGGACCAGAGTGTCTCAGTCTGGACAGACCGCATTGACACACCCGGTGCTGCGGTCCCAGAGTGGCTCAGTCTGGACAGACCGCATTGACACACCCGGTGCTGCAGTCCCAGAGTGGCTCAGTCTGGACAGACCGCATTGACACACCCGGTGCTGCGGTCCCAAAGTGGCTCAGTCTGGACAGACCGCATTGACACACCCGGTGCTGCGGTCCCAGAGTGGCTCAGTCTGGACAGACCGCATTGACACACCCGGTGCTGCAGTCCCAGAGTGGCTCAGTCTGGACAGACCGCATTGACACACCCGGTGCTGCGGTCCCAGAGTGGCTCAGTCTGGACAGACCGCATTGACACACCCGGTGCTGCAGTTCCAGAGTGGCTCAGTCTGAACAGACCGCATTGACACACCCGTTGCTGCAGTCCCAGAGTGGCTCAGTCTGGACAGACCGCATTGACACACCCGGTGCTGCAGTCCCAGAGTGGCTCAGTCTGGACAGACCGCATTGACACACCCGGTGCTGCAGTCCCAGAGTGGCTCAGTCTGGACCAGAGTGTCTCAGTCTGGACAGACAGCATTGACACACCCGGTGCCGCAGTCCCAGAGTGGCTCAGTCTGGACAGACCGCATTGACACACCCGGTGCTGCAGTCCCAGAGTGGCTCAGTCTGGACCAGAGTGTCTCAGTCTGGACAGACCGCATTGACACACCCGCTGCCGCAGTCCCAGAGTGGCTCAGTCTGGACAGCCCGCATTGACACACCCGCTGCCGCAGTCCCAGAGTGGCTCAGTCTGGACAGACCGCATTGACACACCCGCTGCCGCAGTCCCAGAGTGGCTCCATCTGGACCAGAGTGTCTCAGTCTGGACAGACCGCATTGACACACCCGGTGCTGCAGTCCCAGAGTGTCTCAGTCTGGACAGACCGCATTGACACACCCGGTGCCGCAGTCCCAGAGTGTCTCAGTCTGACAGACCGCATTGCACCCCCGGTGCTGCAGTCCCAGAGTGTCTCAGTCTGGACAGACCGCATTGACACACCCGGTGCTGCAGTCCCAGAGTGTCTCAGTCTGGACAGACCGCATTGACACACCCGCTGCCGCAGTCCCAGAGTGGCTCAGTCTGGACAGACCGCATTGACACACCCGGTGCTGCAGTCCCAGAGTGGCTCAGTCTGGACAGACCGCATTGACACACCCGCTGCCGCAGTCCCAGAGTGGCTCAGTCTGGACAGCCCGCATTGACACACCCGCTGCCGCAGTCCCAGAGTGGCTCAGTCTGGACAGACCGCATTGACACACCCGCTGCCGCAGTCCCAGAGTGGCTCAATCTGGACCAGAGTGTCTCAGTCTGGACAGACCGCATTGACACACCCGGTGCTGCAGTCCCAGAGTGTCTCAGTCTGGACAGACCGCATTGACACACCCGGTGCCGCAGTCCCAGAGTGTCTCAGTCTGGACAGACCGCATTGACACACCCGGTGCTGCAGTCCCAGAGTGTCTCAGTCTGGACAGACCGCATTGACACACCCGGTGCTGCAGTCCCAGAGTGTCTCAGTCTGGACAGACCGCATTGACACACCCGGTGCTGCAGTCCCAGAGTGTCTCAGTCTGGACAGACCGCATTGACACACCCGGTGCTGCAGTCCCAGAGTGTCTCAGTCTGGACAGACCGCATTGACACACCCGGTGCTGCAGTCCCAGAGTGTCTCAGTCTGGACAGACCGCATTGACACACCCGGTGCTGCAGTCCCAGAGTGTCTCAGTCTGGACAGACCGCATTGACACCCCGGTGCTGCAGTCCCAGAGTGTCTCAGTCTGGACAGACCGCATTGACACACCCGGTGCTGCAGTCCCAGAGTGTCTCAGTCTGGACAGACCGCATTGACACACCCGGTGCTGCAGTCCCAGAGTGTCTCAGTCTGGACAGACCGCATTGACACACCCGGTGCTGCAGTCCCAGAGTGTCTCAGTCTGGACAGACCGCATTGACACACCCGGTGCTGCAGTCCCAGAGTGTCTCAGTCTGGACAGACCGCATTGACACACCCGGTGCTGCAGTCCCAGAGTGTCTCAGTCTGGACAGACCGCATTGACACACCCGGTGCTGCAGTCCCAGAGTGTCTCAGTCTGGACAGACCGCATTGACACACCCGGTGCTGCAGTCCCAGAGTGTCTCAGTCTGGACAGACCGCATTGACACACCCGGTGCTGCAGTCCCAAGTGTCTCAGTCTGACAGACCGCATTACACACCCGGTGCTGCAGTCCCAGAGTATGACAACCCGGTGCTGCAGTCCCAGAGTGGCTCAGTCTGGACAGACCGCATTGACACACCCGGTGCTGCAGTCCCAGAGTGTCTCAGTCTGGACAGACCGCATTGACACACCCGGTGCTGCAGTCCCAGAGTGTCTCAGTCTGGACAGACCACATTGACACACCCGGTGCTGCAGTCCCAGAGTGTCTCAGTCTAGACAGACCGCATTGACACACCCGGTGCTGCAGTCCCAGAGTGGCTCAGTCTGGACAGACCGCATTGACACACCCGGTGCTGCAGTCCCAGAGTGGCTCAGTCTGGACAGACCGCATTGACACACCCGGTGCTGCAGTCCCAGAGTGTCTCAGTCTGGACAGACCGCATTGACACACCAGGTGCCGCAGTCCAAGAGTGGCTCAGTCTGGACAGCCCGCATTGACACACCCGGTGCTGCAGTCCCAGAGTGACACAGTCTGGACCAGAGTGGCTCAGTCTGGACAGCCCGCATTGACACACCCGGTGCTGCAGTCCCAGAGTGACGCAGTCTGGACAGCAGACGCACCACCACCGACCTTCGGAAAATGCGTCAAGGCGAGCTCCCAGCTTGTCACGTGCACAACCAAAGATAGCGGGAGCCGACGCAGACCGCAGCGCCACATCCCAGACAGGATGTGTCGGTAATGGAGCTATTCACATACGGCTTCAGGGCGTCGAAAGGTTCTCCACCAGTGCACGTCGAACAAGCTCTGAACGGCTGCACGACGTGCCGCGTGGGCATGTCTGACATCACCCACCCCATTCGACCTCGCCTCCATCAACTCGATAACAAATGCCGCTTCTTACGACGCGAGCTACACCTGGGTGCACGTCACTCGCGCTTACGACGCGAACTACACCTGGGTGCACATCACGTATGCTTACGACGCTATATATATATATATATATATATATACCCCACCGAAATACCGTCCATTGTTGCAGCATTGGGACAATGGGCGGTATTCAGCACATGGCTGGGGACTATGGACAATGCTCGATACAGAGGTGGGAACACTGGAAGGTATTCGGCGCTGGGGTGGAAACGATGGAGGGCAATCGGTGCACAGGTGGAAACACTGGGAGGTATTTAGTGCAGGGGTGGAATCGCTGGAAATCACTCAGTGCAGGGGCGGAAACGATGGACAGAGTCTGACGTAAGGTCGGCCACGATTGGACGGTGATCGACATCGGAGTGGGACATTGCCCGGCATGCGGGTGAGAACGTTAAACGATGCTCGATATCATTGCACAGTTGAGAACGTGAACCGCGATGTACGAATGGTTTTTGACCAGCTGCGATTCAATTTTCCCCGTCACCCGGACTGCCGCCACACGCAACCTGAGACACATTTGGCGTCCAGGTCCGTTCATACATTTTTGTTTTACGAGTCATTAAAAATAACGCTATGGTGCGGATCTAAACGTCTCATTCCTGTCGAAAAGCATAGGGAAAAACTGCCTGAAGCGATGCTGGTGTTTCATAAAGTAAGAAAGGTCGCGACAATGGGTGTCTGGTGGTTTTCCTCACATGCACAACAAACCAGAGCATCAGCGTTCAGCGAAGACAGCTGATATAAATTTTCAAGTGTTGGAGCTCAAAATTGCTGAGCATCATTGCTGATGGCGTGTCACCGCTCAAAACAGCTGAGCATCGCTTTTTGCAAACATTAATGGCATACAAATTCCACGGCATGCGAAGCATCGTGTTGTCTCAAAAAAGTCACAAGCGTCTGAACGAACATAACTATCTAATTACATATTGGTACAAACAAAGCGCCACTACACAGAGATGATTTGGACGAACTGATACCACGGCTATCGATCGATTGTTGGGGTTTTGATGGGCCGGTATTACAGCATGCAATCATAGACAGTGTTTAAGATATTGGATACAATGCTAACACTCGCCGTGCGAGGGGATCAATTTGCACCCCTATCCCCTCTCCAAGGTTTTTCTTAAAGATACCTCCAAAGCCGTTCAAGATATCGATTAAAAGTGTTGCATCCCTCCGACAATTGATGTGCACGCAATGTGTAACAAAAAAATGAGGTTCTGTTTTTAAGTTCGCTGAGCTAGGGCGGGTCAACGCCAGGCCACGACATCTTTCAATGCAGTTTTCAGACGTACATTGAGGTATATCAGTACCAAACCGCAAGTTACTTATTTTGTTGAGAAAAAAAACAGACGCACCGTTTTACAATTAAATACATTGTCAAACATATTCCACAGCGTGGTGTCAATGCATGTGAAAATGGCATCGTGTATATTGTTTCGTGTGTAGAAATTGCGTGGGAGTTGCTTTGATAGCCTTCGTAGTGCTGGAGCATTACAAATGATTGCTGAAGCACTACCAATAGCTACTCGATCAGAGAAGAACCTTGGATTCTTTTACGACACATCCGACTGCTGGGCTAGATAGCGTCGCTAGCCCCTCGAACAATGCCAATAACCTACCATGAACCGAATAATGGTGGAAATTATTTCATGATTGGCATGCACATTATGGTCATAGATTACAAACCGGAAGTTCCCTCCCCCCTAAAAAAAACTGTGCTCCTCAAAACTGTTCGAGTACCCTAACCTTTTCTGGAAAAGCAGAAATGTGCTGCCAAAAATTATAAAATACCATGCGTCTCTCACGGATGAAGGAACACCAAGGGGACTGATCACGGCATATTTAACTGCTTGAGCACTATGTACACTTTTCATTAAGCAGAACACTTGAAGAAATGGCAACAGCTAAGCCCGATTTATACCGCCACCAGACCGGAGGAAAGTCCGGTGGTCGGGACAACATTTTTACCTTTCATGGTAAAAGTTCCGGTCCGTCCACCGAGCATATGTGCGAGCGCAATGTGACCTGGGTTCACTGATGCCATTTTCCTCAAGGGTTCCGCGTAATGCCAAGTGCTCGCCAACGGTCAGACTGCCGCCGGGGTCCGTTCCGGCTGCAGGACCGCAAGACCGTCCGAGTTGAACCGCGCTCTACATTTTCCGTCCGCCTGTGTCCGTCCGCCGACGGCCGACCGGCTTAGGTAGTTCCTGCGCATGCCCGCGCTGCGACACAAGCATTCTTCACTTGTGCCTCGGGCACGCAATTATGATGGGGAAGTGTCATCGGGTCACCATGCCCACCATGTTCCCGTCGTAAGCATGCCCTGCTCTTCTGGAGATGTTTCAACGTCCTTAATTAGGCATGTGGTTGCTTTATCTATTGATCATGGTTCTAAAAATATAGGCACTGTTTAATAAAATAGGACAGTAAGTTGTGAGCAAACTATATCCATGGACCATGGGTAATCATAATGGTCATCGGTGTCGTTTTATGAACACGATTGGAGAAGGAGCACATCGCATTCATACAATACTTATACATTCTGGCTGAATGAGAGCACATTAAACATTTAGAAAGTGAGCGTACTTCAAGCTCCATAGCATTTCCATGATTTTAATATCGGCTTTATTTTGTTTTATGTTCATTGTGTTTATTGTCATGCTCAAGTAGTGGGAACCCCCTCCTACTCTTTCTCCACGATACCTTCGTTTCCTGCACCCAGCATCCGCCAACTTTTTGCCAAACAAACACTACGTGCCAAGTCGCCTCGAGTGTACTTGGCTCTCTAACTGGCATAAATGCAAGCGAAATAATCCTCTTTTAAAGCACGAACACGGCCACAACAGTGGCGGGTGCGCTCCATGCGCCGATGACGTCATGGCAGAGCCGGTCGAGGTCGGCGGGCGCGGACCGCTCCGGCGGAGAAGCCGACGGAAGCCTGCTGAACAGTGTACGGTCCGGCGGGGAAGCCGACGGAAGCCTGCTGAATAGTGTACGGTCCGGCGGAGAAGCCGACGGAAGCCTGCTGAATAGTGTACGGTCCGGCCGGCAGACCGGACCTTTTCCCGGTCCGGTAGCGGTGTGCACCGGGCTTCAGAGTATATTGCCTGGTTTTGTACTTGTGCACTATCGTGTATGAGTTTCCGAAAGCCTTGCTAAGTGGAATCAGCCAGCGTTTCTACACTAAGCCTGGGAAATGTGAGAGTAGGAAAGCCAAAGTTTCGTTTGCTAGGGTGGCTTAATTACAGTAGCGAATAATACACCAGCAACATGTTTAAAAAAAAAATAGTACGAAGGACCTCAAGATTGAAAGGAACGTAACAAAAACGTAAGAGTAGAAGTGGACAACAGCGTGACCGATGGAAGGCGACCGATGTTTCTTTTGTGACGCACTTCAGTGAAATACACCTCACGGGACAGCAACCACAGCACCCCAACTATCATGCTTTATGTAGTCTATTCCATGCAGACTCAACGTAGTCTACTCCATACAGACTTCATATAGTATACGCTATGCAGACTTCATGCAGTCTACTTCATGTAGACTTCATTTAGCCTACTCCATGCATATTTCATGTAGTCTACTCCAAACCGACTTCATATTAGTCTACTCCATGCAGACTGCATGCAATCATAGGTGGAATATTGCCAAACTACATCACCTGATACACATTGACGGGTGTTTGCGTTGCAACTGCAATATTTGACTCGCCACTCGTGCGTGTAATTCCAATCCCGTCATTCGCCACTCGCCACTTGTAATTACAATTCACGGTGTTTGGCAATCACATGGATTGGACTGCATGGCTGCAGGATTGGACCGAAACGGCACCAAGAATGATACAGCTCAGAGCCTCGACATGTCTACATAAGGTACCATACGCTGCAGCAAATCCACGCTGCAATTTCGATTTCAGTAGAACATGCGACTTCCGTGCAATCGGGACAAATCGCCTTCAATGCGTTCTGCGCAAAGCCTACAAGATCACATAGCAACACCCACAACGCTCTAGACGTGTATCAATGTTTCACAGAAGTACCAAAGACGCGCCAAAAAAGTAACAACTAAAATGCTATGATAAACTCAGAAGCGAGGCACCACATCGGGTATAATCACGCGTACTACCCCGTACCTCCCCGTACCACCCCGCACCACTCCCTACCACCCCGTACCAACCCGTACCACTCCCTACCACCCCGTGTCACTTCATACCACCCCGTACCACTCTCTACCACCCCGTACCACTCTCTATAACCCCGTACCACTCTCTACCACCCGTACCACTCCATACCACTTCCTACCACCCCGTACCACCACATGCCATTCCCTACCACCCCGTGCCATCCCGTACCACTCCATACCACACCGTACCATCCCGTATCACTCCATACCACTCCGTACCACACCGTACCATCCCGTACCACTCCATACCATCCCGTACCACTCCGTACCACAGCAACAGACGCGCGATGTCAATCACTGCATGTGTTGTCATGCAGCAGCTGCAATTATAGTTCTGAACGGTGATTAAATGGCAAACAGGCAACGGGTGGTTCTGTGTGAGTTCATTATCATACCATGATGGATGAACCATTCGAGTGCATCGGTTGTCTCCTCGGTGAGGAGGCAGTGCATAGGTAATTTTCTCCAGTCATGTTTGATTCCAGTTGACGTAAGCTCGGTCAGAGCCGAGGTCAGAACGGCTACAGGTGACGTCAGCACGGCCGCAGCTGACATACGGCGACTACAGGTGACGTCGGTACGGCTGCATGTGACGTCAGAACGGCTACAGGTGACGTCAGCACGGCCGCAGCTGACATACGGCGACTACAGGTGACGTCGGTACGGCTGCATGTGACGTCAGAACGGCTACAGGTGACGTCAGCACGGCCGCAGCTGACATACGGCGACTACAGGTGACGTCGGTACGGCTGCATGTGACGTCAGAACGGTTATGGCTGACGTCCGCTCGGTTACAGCTGACGTCCGCTGGGTTATAGCTGACGTCCGCTCGGTTATACCTGACGTCCGCTCGGTTATAGCTGACGTCCGCTCGGTTACAGCTGACGTCCGCTCGGTTACAGCTGACGTCCGCTCGGTTACAGCTGACGTCCGCTCGGTTACAGCTGACGTCCGCTCGGTTATAGCTGACGTCCGATCGGTTATAGCTGACGTCCGCTCGGTTACAGCTGACGTCCGCTCGGTTACAGCTGACGTCCGCTCGGTTACAACTAACGGTAGAACGGTTACAGCCGTCGTTCGCTCGGCTACAGCTGACGTCTGCTCGGTTATAGCTGATGCATGTTCGGTTACAGCTGACGGTAGAACGGCTACAGCTGACGTCTGCTCGGTTACAGCTGGCGTCCGTTCGGCTACGACTGACAGTAAAACGGTTCTAACTCACATATCTGTGGCTCCAACCCGTATAAGAAGCTTCAGTTGACCCAGCTAATTTCAGGACGGTTTCAGGTGATATCTGCATCGATCAAATCAAATTGCAATCAAAACAGCTTCAGCTCGCGTAAGCACGGCTCCAGATGGCGTCAGCATGTTAGCTTGAGCTCTTCGAGTCAAATGAAGGGAACTCGCAAACGAACGAGATCAGGCCAGATAACAGTTGCCGTATCCTACCAGGCACCTTCATCGGCATGCATGTTTAGCCTGCCAGCACATGACCTCACAGAAAAGCACATACATGTACCCTTCGATGAGATGGGCGACTGGTTAACATGTACCGGTCGACCCCTTCTCCGATTTACATAACCACCATCGTCACCAAACTGGCTGGCGCAGGCGCCGGGTCAGGTGCCCAATCCACGGTCCTCTATCAACTCACCCACGCCCATCAGCACACATCGTGGCTTACAGCCAGACCACGAGTTGCACCCCCCCCCCTCTACTCCCAGCCGGACGGTGAGCCCTGAGCACGTGTCGAGGCTGACGCCGATCCTGTATCGGCGCAGTTGGCGTGTCAGCTTTCCCTGCGGCTGTGACCGGTGATGTCACCGCAGGGCGTCAGCGGCGGTCAGCCGGAGGGACGACACCTCACCGTATCACATCTGACGTCAGGCCGCATCACACACAATGTAGTCTGCACATCGCTGGCACATCACAGGCACAGACTGACAATACAGGACGGCCGCGTGCCCGACAGCGCTGCCTGAGCTGAGAGCGTTACAGCTTCAGCAGCTACAGGACGGGGATGACGAGACCCTGGCAGCTCCGTCGGAGTCTCGTCATCCCTGCCGACGACAGCAGCAGTACAGCACCATGTACAGCACCGTGTGCAGCACTGTGTACAGCACCGTGCACTGACCGGAGTGGCTGTCGGTTGCAAGCTTTGATAGTGTTTCATTAGGGAGTACCAGCCTTGTAGCCACACTGACATAAACCGTCGTGATCACGTGTTTGATCACTGTTAGTGTGAATACGAAGAGGGTGCGCCTCGATAAAGCATCGCCAACGCCTCGAATGGGCTACGCCATCACATCAGGCGTGATTGCTTATCTGCGACGGCGGACATTTAGCATCTGTTAGGGAGGGACGCGGACGTGAAGAAACCGTGTGCAGGAAGCCCGTCACAGACCAAACACTGAGTGCAGGAGATGCACTAACAAATACACGCGTCGGCGACTGGGCGGGGATACATTTTCCGCATCCTAACCGGAGCTGTCGCGCTTAGCGTGACCCACCCAACGTCCACCGACTGTCCCATGGGCACACCGTTGTTTGCATTGGCTGTCGTGTAAACGTCACAAGTGACGCCGTCACACGGGAGTTGACTTCCTCATGCTGCCGCTGCGGAGCGGCGGCGGACACCGGCCATCATGTCGGAGCGGTACAGCCAGTCACGTCACCGTCACGTCACCGTCACGTGAGTCGCCACGAGAGCCGTCACGTCACCGTCACGTCACCGTCACGTCACCGTCACCGTCACGTCACGTCACCGTCACGTCACCGTCACGTCACCGTCACCGTCACCGTCACCGTCACGTCACCGTCACCGTCACGCCACCGTCACGTCACCGTCACGTCACCGTCACGTCACCGTCACGTCACCGTCACGTCACCGTCACGTCACCGTCACGTCACCGTCACGTCACCGTCACGTCACCGTCACGTCACCGTCACGTCACCGTCACGTCACCGTCACGTCACCGTCACGTCACGTCACCGTCACGTCACCGTCACGTCACCGTCACCGTCACGTCACCGTCACGTCACCGTCACGTCACCGTCACGTCACCGTCACGTCACCGTCACATCACCGTCACGTCACCGTCATGTCACCGTCACGTCGCCGTCACGGGAGTCGCCACGAGAGCTGCCACGACAGTTGGCCGTCGCCCGTGTTGTGTGCTCAGCAACGGTAAAGCAACACCCAGGCACCAGTGTGCTCCAGGACGGACTGCTCCCCGGTCCGACCGGAGGCACGTGTTCTAACCCGCACCCGAATACATAGCCGACGTCTTACTTCTTGTGCTGGTGCATGCACGTTGTGTACAGCCACTGCTTGACAGTCGGGTGGATGGCTTCACAGAACAACCGTGCAGCTAGACGCCCGTGGGATGACTTTGTAGTAGTATGGGATACATGCGACGAGGAACACGCATAACGAGTGCATCATATTCAGCGACAGTTGCTCATTCACAAAAATAAAAACCCACTGACCAACAGATTGGGATGGCTACTTTAAAGCAGGTGGCTGCTTGTGCAGCCAGAACCCATTTTCGGAAGGGGCAGGGCGAACTTGACCGTTTTTACACTGAACTTCTGCATCGGCAAGCTGGTTTCGATGAAGTATTTCTTGTAGCCAAGTTCAAGTATGTTTTTGTGCTTGATTTTCCGATACCATTTTTTTCGGGGTGAGGATAATGCTCACTTTATACCACTTGTATTTCTGTTTGCTCTCAAAAACCTGAAGACGGTCCGGGCCGAGTGAAAGCCCCTGGCCGTGCTACAGCGTCACGGGAATGCACCTAGTTCATATTGCAGAAGATAGCCATCCTTGTGTGCACATGCTGTCAAATTGTAATGCCAACAAGATAGCATGACTGGCACATGACACATGCGTGATAAGTCATGGATCGCTTTGAAATATTAACAATGCTTCACTGAGGCTTATCTGATTTGCGCTCATCAAGTCAAGTATTGAGCAGACTTGACGAGCCTGTTCAAAATGGGACATGCATGTTATATTTCAGCATGGTTGTGGCTTAACTGTCGTATACAAATTGCTTATACTTATAAATTATATACGTAGCACGTACAACTTATCAGACTGCTTTATCCACCGTTATTTAATATTATGTGGCTACTTCCCTGCTCTGCTTCCTGCTCTGCTTACTGCCCTGCCCTGTCCTGCCTATGGCAGGATATGTGTTCTACCCAAATCAAAATTTTCCAAGCGAATGAGATGTGACCTTGCAATTTTGATCTTCCTTGCATTCGGACTAGACATGGATTGACCCGGACGGATCCGGATTGGAAACGATCTAGAAATTCAAATTCGCGTTATGCTCTAGCCCAATCCCAATGCATAATGGTGCCGGCATGCGGCGGTGCCAGCGACTACAACTCGGCACAGCACTCTAGCCGCTCTGCTGGGTGAGGGGGCGCAGCGCCGGGCGCCAGCAGACGGTGTCCTACCCGGCGCCAGGAGACGGTGGCCTACCCGGCGCCAGCAGACGGTGGCCTACCCGGCGCCAGGGGACGGTATCCTACCAGACACCAGGGGACGGTGTCCTACCAGACACCAGGAAACGGGTCCTAGCAGACGCCAGGAGACGGTGCCCTACCCGGCGCCAGCAGACGGTGTCCTACCCGGCGCCAGCAGACGGTGTCCTACCCGGCGCCAGCAGACGGTGTCCTACCCGGCGCCAGGAGACGGTGGCCTACCCGGCGCCAGCAGACGGTGTCCTACCCGGCGCCAGGAGACGGTGTCCTACCAGACACCAGGAAACGGGTCCTAGCCGGCGCCAGGAGACGGTGCCCTACCCGGCACCAGGAGACGGTGTCCTACCCGGCGCCAGGAGACGGTGTCCTACCCGGCGTCAGGAGACGGTGTCCTATCTGGCGCCAGGAGACGGCATCATACCGCGGGTGGGCAGACGGTGATGGGCTGGCTACCGAGACCCGCCTGCCAAACCGTGACAATCTGCTAGTGTCGCAATAACCGTCACAGTCCCAAAACCAGCCGACCCAGCGGCGGACCACCACAGCCCGGCCGACCGGCGGCTTTATGTGCTTGCAGAGCCAGAGCTACATGATCACCACTCAGGGAATACCTTCTCATACGGTATTTTACATCACTTCTTTTTCCCAAAACTGCGGGTTGAATTTCAGGAGTAATTTTTCGTACGTAAAATGTTGCCTCGTTTGATGCACGCACTAACATTCTGTAAACCGCAATAATTAACAGAGACGGCGAACTTGACACCGCCACCAGCAGTTTCACAGCTGGCGCCATTTGTCGGTCGGGCGGTCTTGGCCTTGGTCTTGGTATGAGGGCACCCCGACCCGTTTGTGGCAAAACGGGATCAGAGATGACGCGACCGGCTTCGCCCACGAAGCATCCACGCGGAACCGGACAGAAATGGCCGGGCGGTCCGCCACCCACACGCCCCACATACGTCAACAAAACGCCGCCACATTGTGCACGCTCTGAAAAGGCCAAGATCCGTTCCACCTCTGGTGGGCGAACATTACACGATACATTCACTTTGCATGTGACGGCCAAGTCATCAGGCGCACTTATCGGTGTATTTGTCCATCGAAGATTACGGTATGTTTGATGGCGAAGCTTTTATCAGCTTGACCTCGAGTGGGATCCGATTTGAAACAGTGTCGTCACCAATGCATAAGGACATCAGGAAAACGGGAAGTTTAATCACAGGGTTCTTCTGCAACGCATTCATCTATTGGGCAACATAGCATGACCGACCTCTCACTCAGATTGATCGTGGGTGGACTCGGTAATCCCGCCTGTTGTGGGACCGAACCCATGATCTTCAGATAAAGAGCCGAATACCCTGACTACCTGGCTACTGCGAACCCGAGGTATGTATAATCCAAGAGCCTGATGACAGATACACTGTCCCACTGCGCCCAAGCGTGCTAACACGCGCATGGTGGGGACTCCCTTTATAACGCCCAGTGAAGTGGAGGATTTGGCCCATCAAAGATCAGAAATTGAGAGGCTCGCTACACAAAAACGCTCAGGGTTGGTGGGTGGGCAGAGTCACGGAAGCGTTCAAATGCGACATAAAAACGTGACAGCCTTCAGTCATCCTTTGTCGACCAAGTTCAGCACGGTAGAGTTTTTAAATTTCAAAGACTTTCGCCGGACACCACTTGCAAAGAGCTGACCGTGATTGACGCTTCCCAGCTAACCGGCAAATGCATGTCGCGCAATGAGGGGATGGGCAGCAGTCCGTCTGGCCCACGCCGGAGGTCAGACCCCATCTGTCGCGCAGTGAGGGGACGGGCAGCAATCGATCTGGCCCACGCCGGAGGTCAGACCCCATCTGTCGCGCAGTGAGGGGACGGGCAGCAGTCCGTCTGGCCCACGCCGGAGGTCAGACCCCATCTGTTGCGCAGTGAGGGGATGGGCAGCAGTCCGTCTGGCCCACGCCGGAGGTCAGACCCCATCTGTCGCGCAGTGAGGGGATGGGCAGCAGTCCGTCTGGCCCACGCCGGAGGTCAGACCCCATCTGTCGCGCAGTGAGGGGACGGGCAGCAATCGATCTGGCCCACGCCGGGGGACAGGCTCAATCTGATGACATTCTACACTACAGCACAGCGGCCACGGCCTCAACTGGCAGCCTGTCTCACAGCAGGACAGGGAGCGCACTCACCCCGCCTTCTGGCGGGGCTCAGTCACAGCTGACTCCAGCAGGGCGTGAGCGGCGGCAGCACCAACACGGCCGTCGTCCGGCGCCAGTTTCCACGTCGCTACTCGCCCAGTGTCAGCTGCCTACCACAGGACGAACGAACGAGCGGCCACCGGCCATCACACCAGGTGACTGATGCCTGAGTGGACACGCAAAAACGGCGTCACGCCCCGCCCCGCCCCGCCATCATAGCCTGCCGCACGGCCACGCCATACGCCGAGTGAACCAAGTCACCGAGATCGGCGCGGCTGTGACGCGTCCCGGTCACGATCGTGACGCGTCCCGGCCACGATCGTGACGCGTCCCGGCCACGATCGTTACGCGTCCCGGCCACGATCGTGATGCGTCCCGGTCACGATCGTGACGCGTCACGGTAACGATCGTGACACGTCCCGGCCACGATCGCACAACGGCGCGGCGTGCGGGCGGCGCGCCGCGCCCGGACGCGGTGCTATCGAGTGAGGAGGCCGACCCGGGGGTCACGGTACCGTGACGGCGCGTCATCGCCGGCCGGCCGAGTGCGTGATCGCTCACCGCCCACGGCTCCAGACAACAGTGTGGTGAGCGGCATTTGGCGCGCCGCGACCGCCACATAATGGCGGGCAGCTGGCGACACCGCCTCACAGTCAGCGGCCGGTCAAAGCCACCCACCCACACATCACACGCGTGCCGCCCACCACCTGGCACTTGTGACGTCTGTCGGCTACTGTGACAGTGGCGGTGGCAGTGCCGACAGTGGCACAGTCGGCTACACGTGACCACCTGGCACCTGTGACGTCTGTCGGCTACTGTGACAGTGGCGGTGGCAGTGGCGACAGTGGGACAGTGGTGACAGTGGCGACAGTGGCGACAGTGGCGGTGGCAGTGGCGACAGTGGCACAGTCGGCGACAATGGCGACGCCGAGGACAGCGCAGCCTTTGTGGTCGAGGTGCGTGACATTTCGTGACACTTGTGACGTCTGTCGGCTACTGTGGCAGTGGCGACAGTGGCACAGTCGGCGACCACCTGGCACCTGTGACGTCTGTCGGCTACTGTGGCAGTGGCGACAGTGGCACAGTCGGCGACAATGGCGACGCCGAGGACAGCGCAGCCTTTGTGGTCGAGGTGCGTGACATTTCCAGCTGGGCTTGTCATCACAAGTGTGGCCAGTCGCGGCTGGTGGGACGATTTGGCCTGATGTGTCACCGACATAATCCAGACATGCCACCAAGCGTGAGTAATTTGACTTGAAGCCAAAGTTATTAATCACCACAATTGCTTCACATGTCAAAAGGAAACAAGCCTACAGAAACTATGCCATCGTTGAGCGTCAACGTGGCTGGAAATGAGCGTACACAGCGAATTCAACGTGGGAAAAGCCAGATAATTTAAGTCGACCAAGCTCCACCATCCCCATAGAGGAAGTGGGCGAGAGCCTATAGACCCGTTCACACATTTCTACACAAATACTACGTTCTGGGGCCAATTTCACTAAAATCACAAGCTGTGTATTCACACCGAATTCGGTGTGAATACACCGTTTGTGCTGTTATTTGTAAAGATGGCATTTCACTAACATCACGAGCTAGCAAAACTACAAAATCCAAAGTACATCGTTTGTTAGTCACAAACTACACAGAAATGTGTGTTATTACATCGTCTGAATTTCACCAAGGTTGTCGGGTGTTCACAATCTTGGCAAATACACCGCTTGCGATAACACACGTTCTAGGCTGTGTGAATTGTGGTGGAGAGTAGTGGCAGTAAAGGAAACATGGATGAATTTGATTTGTTTTTTCGAGGAGGCTACGCCGCGGCGAGCAGCAAGGGTGTTCAAGCCTCTTAGCAACCTACACTTCGAGAGTGAAAACTACTTCAGGTACTACCTATGTACCTAATCTTCATTGTCGGATGAAGAGGGACATTACAGGCTAGAACCAAACATCTGAATAGATGGCTATGTTTAGTTCTTCTCATGAATTCAGGGGCCATGCCCCCCCCCAAGACAGGGTCGGATACAATGGGGACGCTGGGGGCATGTACCTCCGCCCCATGAAACGTTGGCACCCCTCCGGCCGGGTAAATGCGCCCCTCCGGGAAGGCTAGTGCACCCTTCAAATTTTTCTGCCAGAGGCACCTCTCTGAGTAAAAAGTGTCCCTTGGAAGAAAAGGCTGCCCTCTGGGAAGGCCCGAGTACACAAACCTAGGTAGGTAGGTAAATAGGGTAGCTACTACCTGCCTAGAGCCCAGGGGTGTTTATTGTTTCACACTTTTGAGGAGGCAAGTGCCCCCTCAGTGTTGGCTTTGCCCCCCCCTACACTAATTTCAACTTTTAACATAGAACCCCGTGGAGTGTCCCCTCCAATCCATTTGGGCCTGCCCATTGCCTTCATGTATTTTGCCCCCACCCCACCCCCAAATAATTCTCAAAAATCAACACCTGTGCTAGAGCCTCTAGGACGCCACTGGCATTAGTGCATACCTTGCTTAAGTAACATACCGTATTGAAGGTAGCTAAGGAGGCTTGTTCTTCATACATGCAAACCTCCACTTGCATCAGTCATTCGGTAGGTCCTAGGTAGTCGCCTACCACAGCCCACAACCGGCATAAACTGATGCACAAAACACGAAGGTCACTGTCATGTTGAATCGCTCCATGCTGTCCTCAATAGCTTATGAAGCTGTGCTCACAAACACATACGCAAATTAAATTCAGTCACTTCACCCACCCCCATCATCACGGGCCAAGCATGGCGATACTGCTGGTTTTCTGCCGTCTTTCCATTGTTGGCGCACGCGCAGCCTTGCATTTTTGCAATTCGGTTGTGATGCAAATTCCGTATTATTTGGGCTTGCTTGCCATCGGAACCCAGGGGTGGATCGATAAATTTTAATGATTGAGGAACTAGAAATTTAACTATCGATGTAGGGTAAGGCCTCGGATAACATGGTAAAAAATACGTGTACGGCCGGATACAGGGCCATTGTGGTGCATTCCTCCAGTGCTCCCACATGGAAGGTGGCTCTCCTCCGGCCGGGCAGGGGAGCCGCTCTGCAAAGGCTCTAATACCCCCCCCCCCCCAACGAATTGTTCAGCCTTAGGTGCCCCTCGGAGGCTTCCGGCGGAGGTACTCCTCCAGGTGCTTTAGCAGGGAGCCCTCCGAAGAAATGACACATCCCTCCAGACAATTGCCTTATGCAAATTCCTGTATCCGCCCCTGACGGGGGGGGGATTGCCCAGGCAGTGGCGGAAGATGCCATCACTCCATGTCGGCAAACAAAATAATGAATGGGGAATAGGGCAGCTAGGATGAAATCGTGGTCCGAATCCGGTGATGTTTTGGACAATCGATGGGTTGTGATGGGATGGGTAGTGGGTTCGTCGATGTGTAGGAGGAGCGCAAATTTCCATTGGGGGCACATGCCCCCAGTGCCCTCTGTATCCGCTCTTGTATTGAGGATAATGAAGCATATACATTAGCAGGCCGAGAATCCAGGGAGGGATTTTCGGCCTGCTGGGATGTCAGCTGATTTTCCTATCAAGGGTTTATTGCATTGAAGGAAACTGTTTATAATGAAATATCATATTTTCTATCGTTCGGTCTTATGTATCTTAATTCTTCATTACATTGCTAATTCGTCAGAGTTTTTTTCCTTAATCATTATTGTAAATAAATCATATTATGTTGTAATATCTGTGTTCTTTTTTTACTGAAAGGCATTGTAAAATCACACAGTTTGTAATACACTCGCAACATCCTGCCAGGATTACAATTGTTGTCATTACAGAGCAAGGCCTTTGTGAAACTTGATTTAACATAGTTTGTGATTTGCATCACGCTGTTTGTTAGCAAACTGTGTGAGTACAAAAACAATAGTGAAATTGGCCACAGAGTGTAATGGCTTTGACAAACTGCCTGATTTGTTGCTATGAGTTCATCAAGCCGTGAGACGCATGCAGATGCTGGAGCAAATTTGTATGCAAATATTGCCATCGGTACAGGTAGACTTGCGGAATAAAATTGAAACTAAGTGTTCCAATCGGGTCTAACCAGAAGAGCTTAGTGTCGGTAGTCACCAGCATTCTAATGAATATCGAGGTGGCAATGACAGCAGACAGCAATGATAGTAATGCACAACATGGTCACAATGACAGCAGACAGTAATGCCAGTAATGTACAACACGCTCACAAACCGGTGAGACTTTTTGGTTTGAAGACATTGCTTCTGAGATGTCTGACATAATATATATGTGCAATATATATTATTACACATGTATAATGTTTGTGAAGGCATGGGTACTATTCGAGTGCCGACAAGTCACAACCATTAAAAAAATGTATATATATATTTTTATTTTACTTTACCATTAATGCGTACTACGCAGTACAGTACAGTAAATGTAGTAAATACCGCTCAGAAATGTACGTGATGCCACTGTATGTTATGGTGCCACCAGATGGATCGCGGAGGTATTGATGACACTCTAGCAGGGAACTTTGGCACGGCGCAGCCGCTGACAGCTCCTTGGCACGTGAACACCCCCCCCCTCCCCTTTCCCATACCCAACACCTGTGCTATGGAACAGTGAGGTTGCTCCAGCTAGCGGGCACCCTCACATGGAACTAGGGGCAGTGAGGGGCCGGCAACAGTCACACACGACGGCGACACACCCCAGTCAGCCTCGTGCGCAGAAATCGCTGGTGAGCGGGCACATCCCAAGCTGGATAATGCACGCCAGCGGTGCTGGTGGTGATCGGTTTTACGACGCATACGGTCATACGGTGTCGCCAATTTCTCACGCCGATTGGTCGCGGTCGAAGGGTGGCGACAGGTGGGACTCGAACCCACAACCTTTCGGTTGGGAGACGGGCACCTTACCCGGGGACCACTCGCCGGTGACACGCCGCCGCGACAACCGACCGCTAAACGGAGCCGCCCGATCCACGGCAGTGCCGATCGAAGCCGAGCGGCCCACAGCTGGCCGTGGCTGGCCGGCCACCAGCGCGTGTCTGACGCCCACTGACGGCCATACGGGGCACGGCGACACAGCCCGCGTCGCATGCCGGACGCGCGGCCGTCGCCGCAAGCCGGCGCGGCGTGGGCGGCGCGCTCGCTCGCACAAATTAGGACCGACCGGTGTCTGGCGAGATTCCAGGACACAGACCTTCCAGCGGCGATGAAGCCGTGCAGGCGGCGGCCGGCCGCCGGCACCAGGTGTGTGCGTCGGCAGAGCTGTCACGAGCCCACACACTCGCCACACAGACCGGCACCAGGTGTGTGCGTGGGCAGAGCTGTCACGAGCCCACACACTCGCCACACAGACCGGCTGCCGGCACCAGGTGCGTGCGTCGGCAGAACTGTCACAAGCCCACACACTCGCCACACAGACCGGCACCAGGTGTGTGCGTGGGCAGAGCTGTCACGAGCCCACACATTCGCCACACAGACCGGCTGCCGGCACCAGGTGCGTGCGTCGGCAGAACTGTCACAAGCCCACACACTCGCCACACAGACCGGCACCAGGTGTGTGCGTGGGCAGAGCTGTCACGAGCCCACACACTCGCCACACAGACCGGCCGCCGGCCCCAGGTGCGTGCGTCGGCAGAACTGTCACAAGCCCACACACTCGCCACACAGACCGGCCGCCGGCACCAGGTGTGTGCGTCGACAGAGCTGTCACGAGCCCACACACTCGCGCCGGCCACATTCCGCGTGCATGAGGTCAGCTCGCCGAGCGGCGCACGCCGGCCAAAGAGCACGCCGGCCGGCCGCGGGCGGGCCCGGCTCATTAATAAGCAGCGCATCAACAAACTGTCAACGTGAAGAATCACAGGCTCGGACAGAACATGCATCAATTTAATCAGCGATTCATTGCTAGTCGGCGGACAGCGGGCGGACGGCGGCTGGACGGAAGGCATCAGCCAGTCGGCCGCCTCAATCACGGCAATCTCCGCCGGCTGCAGACCGGCGGCGCCGGGAGCAGTGAACGTGAATGGGACGGGTCGCACGGCCGGCCGGCCGGCGCCAGCCCGCAGAGCACATCTGAGGGCGAGCTATTTAAAACGCAGCGAGCGTGACACCGCAGCGGCGGCGGCCGCCTATCCCGCGGATCAACGTTGACGCAAATCATGAATGGCCGGCCGGCCGGAAGGAAAAGGCGGTCGGGTGAAATCACGGTCGGTTTGCCGGCGACCACACCGGCGACTGATCGCGCCGATACACTCGTCACACCGACCAACTATACAAATACCTACACCGGGCCGAGCTGGCACAGTGCAGGCTGTCAGCCATGCACAGCACTGCAAAACACGTATCTCCGTCATCGCCGATAAGAGATGGCGGCCGCCGGCCACGGTCGCGGGGTCACTGCCTACAGGTGCACCGCATGGACCCTTTCCGACGGGCGGCGGCCGCGCCGAGCGGCGGCAATTCGCCCTTGACCGGACGCCTGCCGCCGGATGACGTCACCGGAGCTGACCGTGGCCGCCGGTCCCGTGCAGTGGTGCGGCCGGGAGCACCGCAGCAGAGTGGGCTCCTTTTGGCGACGCGTTCAACTGCTGGGTCACATAGCGTCCCAACCGCTCACGCCGACTGGTCGCGGATGGACTCGGCAGTACCGTCGGTTGTAGGATTCGAACCCATGATCCGACGATCAAGAGTCCGACGCCCTGCTGACAGAGCGGCCGCGGCGTCATGTGCTGAGCCCACGACGACGACCGCATG
The DNA here is from genome assembly GCA_034440615.1 of Ashinkailepas kermadecensis. NCBI lineage: Eukaryota > Metazoa > Arthropoda > Thecostraca > Neolepadidae > Ashinkailepas > Ashinkailepas kermadecensis. Next base: position 458,382 of record JAOTOM010005077.1, on the reverse strand, counting down.
CTGCCGGCGCCGGCAGACCGACGGGCGTACATCCCCGGCGGGAGTACAGCCTCGACGGGCGTACATCCCCGGCGGGAGTACAGCCTCGACGGGCGTACATCCCCGGTGGGACCACGGCGTACATCCCCGGCGGAACACTCGATGGGCGTACATCCCCGGCGGGAGCTACACCCACGGTACATCCCCGGCGGGAGTACAGCCTCGACGGGCGTACATCCCCGGTGGGAGTACAGCCTCGATGGGCGTACATCCCCGGCGGGAGTACAGCCTCGACGGGCGTACATCCCCGGTGGGAGTACAGCCTCGACGGGCGTACATCCCCGGCGGGAGTACAGCCTCGACGGGCGTACATCCCCGGCGGGAGATGGGTACATCCCCGCGAGACAGCCTCGACGGGCGTACATCCCCGGCGTACATCCCCGGCGGGAGTACAGCCTCGACGGGCGTACATCCCCGGCGGGAGTACAGCCTCGACGGGAGTACATCCCCGGTGGGAGTACAGCCTCGATGGGCGTACAGCCTCGACGGGCGTACAGTCCCGGCGGGAGTACAGCCTCAATGGGCGTACAGCCTCGATGGAAGTACAGCCCCGGCGGGCGTATCGGCGCGTGTGCAGCCGACCGTACAGCCTCCACGGGCGTAAAGGCGCGCGTGCGACGCCTCCACCGCGCCGCCGCGTACCGCTGCCAGGCGTCGACCGGCTTCTATGCAAACCAGCCGCCACCGGCCAGCCGGAGTGGGCGGGGTATCGGGACGGCATCGGCTCCGGCCACCCCCCCCCCAACACCTCATCTCGACACGAGGACGTTGGAGGGTGATGTCACGACTTGAACCGCCCGCTGCCAGGGTCGCCGCCCAAACCCTGGGCCGCCATCACGACGGGCCGCCCGCCGCCCACCACCGCGGACCGGCCGGACCGGTAACAGCGCAGACGGAAACGCCCGACCGCCGTACTACGCTGGCCCGGCCGTTGCGACACACAGCGTCACGGGTGTGTCGGCCACGTACGCCGAGTGCCGGCCGGCGCGTTTGCGACACAAGGGTCAGCCGGCGTGCAGCTGGACACTGATGGCCTCGGCCGGGATGGCGAGCAGGCTTTAACCCTCACCGTGCCGAGGGGGAGGCTCTCGAGAGGCTCCTCGGGTTTTTCCGTGATAGTGGCCGAATAAATAGACACGGAGGCACCAAAGTTGCGGTATCTTATTGTACATCTGTTTGCTTTTTTTTCAGATCCAAGTCATCAAAGGTCATTGACCTGGAACGGGTCAAATGGGAGTGATGTAAAATATTCACAGTGCCGCCGATGAGAGTAGCTGCAACATATAACCATCAAACTCACAGCTTGCTGTCCTTTCGTCAAGACCAACAAACTCCTGCCTGGGAATGTTCATGAAGGTCAAGGTTACTGACCTAAGGTCAGGTCACTTATGCATATTCTACACCATGCCATCTTATGCAGAATGTTGCTATTCGCTACGCTTGTCGTGCGATATGAGATTGGTTGATAAACGAATGACCTGACCTCGTGCAAGCTGACCTGACTGCCATTTATTTTTAATTGCTTACCAAGCAGTGCACAGAGGCGAAGGCTGATGAGATCAGTTTATCAATTTGTGCATTTCCCAGCACGACCTGGGGTTAGATCACGAGGTCAGAAGCTGGATAGTTTACAAAGATGCTCCAGTTTCATATCAGTTCTTCTCGGAACACAACTTTCTGCTTCAAAAGTGATATTCCAGAGATATTCCAGCTTGAGCTTACTTGACCTGGCCATATTGCATGACCTGATCTGACCTGTTACAATTTTCTGATGCCGATCAGATACAAATATTTTGTTTGAATGGTTCTGTTGGAAGGACCCGATATATATACATTATATATATATATATATATATATATATATATATATATATATATATATATATATATATATATATATATATATATATATATATATATATATATATATATATCTTGCCGTTCATGAGGCAAAATAAATGGAATGAGTTCCTTGGTGCATGATGGGTTTCCATATACGTATGGACGGACGGATGGAAGTATCAACCCAGCTTTCCGTATTTCCAGTAAAACACCGTACCATGTGTGGCGCTGCTACTTGAAATGCCTCGTGGGCGATTGGGTGGAACGAGTTTGGTCCGGGCAGGAATGGGGGAGAAGAGAGTACATAATATTTTGAGCGAATTTCCGTTCAATGCAACGTGAAATCCAATAGTACGTACCGTAAAGTGCAAAAAAAAACTTAGTGGCAGCAGTCTCTCGGTCTCATGTACCTGCGCCCTGTGCTCGCGATGTTCGCATGCATTTATTGAAACTTTTATGGAGAACGGCCATGAACATCTGTTGTGCAGCAAATCGAGTAGGAGATACATACAAAAGATGGATTTTCCGCATCACTTTGGATTAATCTTTGTTTTGTTTTAAGTTTTGAGCACAATTTGATTGTACGATAGCATTTTTTTGTCTCCATGAATTATATGGAAGCATATCACCAGCCTGTTCTCGCCAACAACACAAACTACTGGGTGTGGTCCTGGAAAAAAGATAAACAATATGCTAAAGCTCGCTTTCCTTTTATTTTCACGATGACACCTTCAATTGGCACGTCCGCAACCGATCCATAGATATAAATTTCTGATAAGGCTAATGAGTGAGCACCACATCCATCACCTCGAAGCAAATCCCCTGGTGACGCCTCTGAAGTTTTCACCAACCACCCCTCGAAAGAAAATATTGGTGACGCCTCTGAAGTCTTCACCACCACTCTTCGAAAAAAAATACATGACGCCTCTGAACTGACACCCAAAACACCACACTTCGTAGTCAGATGCGTTGTGACGCCCCTAAATTGGTCTCCCGGATTTGAGGGAGATCTCTGGAGACGCCTGTGGGTTCATTCGGTGCACCCGGCTGGAGTCGGCTCTCGATACGTGACGTGACGTGACGTGACGTGTCATTGCGTGACGGCCCCCTCAGCTGACTAGCAGTCAGCTGACGGGCGGTGGGTTGGATATCTTGTTGACGTGACAACAACGCTTTGGGCGGTAATACTTGACGATTACCGTTTCCATGTAGGTAGGACGCATGAAAACCTAATAAAAAATTGTGATATTCAAACTAGATAATCCTGGTATTAGCTAATAGCAACGATTGACATGCACCACCAATCAAAAGCAACATATGAACAATAATAACACGTTTTCTCACGGCTATCAGACGAGTTTTTTTGCGTCTAGTGGGATCGCCAGGTACGAATCAGCTCAAAATATTGTCGATGAAGATCCATTCCAGGCGGCCAAGTTTATACCGATTTAGTTCATAGTGTAGACTAGCTTTTCATTGAAATTATTTGGTACTTATCACGGTTTTGCATAGTTGCAATTTTGGAACAAAGATGTTCAGTTTAACGTTGAAACTTACGAAATAATATCAAATATCAATGGTATTAAAAGAAGTTGCATCAAAATATAACACGTAACTAATTGCATTCCAGATTGTATGGCCGACGCCTATATCGGTGTAGTTGATAGATCTAGCAATCGAGGTAAACAATTAATCTAGCATAAGAGGTACTCTAGTTTCATCAACTAATTGATTATATTTCTGCAGACGTTTCAATACATTTAGGGGCACACATCGAATCACAAATGCTTTTCCTTCAGATTAAACCATATTCACTACTGTTTCATCAGGATATATGATACAAATTGCACCCAAAATGAAGTTCTGGGAACCATGAAAATTGGGTAAACTAAGTTTACCCCGGGTTTCCCATGAAAACCGTCCTTGACAGACAATGTCGGATATTTCATCCCACAGAACCATCGTGGAATGTCCACAATATACAAAGGAGTGTACACTACGGGTCACTGGTCTGACCCGCTGGCAGCCGGTCAGACTTCCGGCAACTGAAGCAGGCTAACAAGAGATGCGGCGCGCTATTCTGGCTCCCACAGAACACACCGGTTGGTTATTGGTTTTTACGGCACGTCGACCGTTGAGTCATGTAGCGTCGCCAATCTCTCACGCCGATTGGTCGCGGGCGAAGAGTAGCGACAGGTGAGACTCGAACCCACAACCTTTCGATTGTGAGACGAGCAACTTACCCCTAGACTACTCGTCCTCCCCCCCCCCACAGAACACACCGTTCTTTGTATGTACCACAGGGACTACCTGTTTTTGTACACAGGATCAATTTTTCACTGCCTGCCTTCAAAGGCAGCTTTAAAAGTGCTAGAGGAAAATTTTAGCGGATTATCCGCTCACAACTTGGCATGTGTGCGTCATCACTGCGTCTGTTTCGTTTGTTTCCGTTCACGACACTCATGAAATCGAAGAATCAAACAGAGCGTTGGGTGAATACGGCGCCAAGCTCACCACAAAGTCTCTTGTCAGCACATCCTGAAACAGCCACCACCATTCCGAGATCAATACAGACCGGTCCCAGATCGGTACACCCATCACATCGTCAGACCTCACGTCACCACCAGGTCACCCCGGACCGGTCCCAGGTCGGTACACCCGCTACACCGGCACGACCTGACGTCACCACCACCCCGAGGTCATCACAGACCGTCATCATGTCACCAGCCGACCGGTTGGCGGTCGGGTCGGCCGGGCGACAGCAGCGCGCCCAGCTGGTGGGTGGCCAGCGGTACCCCACCTCCGAGCAATACGGGAGCCGGCCGACGCGGCGTCGCGCACAGGGCACGTGCCAAGGCGTTCCGGCACAGCCGGCTCGAACGGACTCTGTCGCGGCCAGCTGTGGATCCAGTGTCGGTGCCCGCCACAACAGGCACAGGGGACTTCAGGTACCACCGGCACACGTCCAGAACGTTCAAGCGTCATAATGTCCAGGCGTCAGAATGTCCAACAACTGAGAAAGAACACGGGTGTGACAGATTTTGGAAGGCGCGAAATGTCAAATGCTACTGAATGTCGAAGACATCCATATAGTCTCATGTTAATCTTGGAATCTTGAAGGTGCTTTTGCACTTGGGCATTCTGACGAGTGGACATCATTTTTCATCCCAGTGCTTTTGGCTCTTGGGCATTGTCGCATAGCAGTACATCGCGACAGAATGCTCAAGCTTGAGCATGTCAAAAGCGTGTCTACTTTCCCACATGAGTCAGCAAATGATTTTAAGCTATATCGACAAAGACGTTCGACTGCCGCATTCTGGCACCATCGGTTTCAACAGGCGGACACAAGCTTAGGCTAAGAGAATGGAGTTCGGTACGGCACCTGGGCAGTTTTAGGGACATCTTTGCAGTCTGCAGAGGGTCATCCTGGCCGTCGTAGGACCTACCCAACAAAATTATGTTCTGTAGACGTGTCATAGGCACCTAGACAGACCGTACCGAGAGAAAAAGTAAGAGGCATCTCAGGGGAGAAAGTATCCTTTCGGCTCATTCTCTCTCGAAAAATAACCTTGGTTGTGACAATGTGCGTAGGGTTGGACGTTTGAAAAAAAATGGAGTGCCATGTAAAAAAATGTTCAGCGTGGAGGCGATATAGTATGAGATCTGCAGGCATTAAAATAATGGGCCTTGCAAACTTACTTGGGTACCTTTAAGATCCATTCAACTGCTAGGCTACTGAGCTTTTTCCAAACAATAACCTGATTTGGTATCTTTTTTGTTACTTTCTTCAATAATTTCTTTCCGATGAAAAATTATTGCGTAAAGTGTAAAATTCTGAGAATTTTCAGAGGTAGAAATAGCACATGTCCTTTTGCAGGTGCATATGTATGCGCTCTTCTTGCCGAAAATTAATATTTCAAAGAATGTGGTAGTCAAAGGTATTTGTGGATCATGATTATAATTATTTGCTGGTTTATGTGAGAAAGTAAACCATGTTTTACGTTCTGACACTTTGACATTGTGACACTTGAACATTATGTCGCAGTGTACTGGTATGCCACAATGTTCAACAGCTAAGAGTGCTGAGGTGCGATAGAAGGTGCAAGCATCAGAATGTTCAAGTGCAAAGCAGGTCAAGAATTAACACGAGAGCCTACGGAGGTTTTTGCCATTCTGTCGCACTTCATATTCCACGCCTTGGAAATTGTGTCGCACCCGTGCTCCTGGCTGTTTGATATTCTGATGCTTGAGCATTACGACGTTTGGACATTCTGACCGTGTGCCATACCGTCGGTGGCCGCCGCATGGACACTGTACGGCCATCAGCCACACCGGACGCGCTCTGTGTAGGCTGCAATAACTGAGCGCACCCTCGCGCTGGTCTCTCCACCGTACATCAGCGAACCGTCAGCTGATTCTTTGGTATCTCATATCTTTTGATTGGCAGTTATATTGAGGTGGATCGTATAGATAAACTGTATCTGTAGATGGACGGCACGTATTTATAGATCCGTACACACCAATTACCAGATGTTCGGATATCAATGATAGTGAGTTTCTGTTGGCAACCTGCAACGCGGTACCATAAACTATTGAAGCCATATTTAGCCACGATTCGGGGGACATTACCAGGTGAGACTCACCTACTGGGCATCTGACATATTGCTGAACATCCGACTTCAACGCACTTAATTGTAACCGGCAAACCAGAAACGAAATGCAGGACAAAAGTCTCCCCCCCTACCTGCCTCCCAAACGCACCCGTTTAGGAAAGGCAAACCCGGTCGTGAGGAAATCAGCGCGTCGCTGCAGCTAGCCGTGATGTTTTGCTGCAGTTCAATGACACGTTTTTGGCTTACCTGCCCTCAGCAGGCCTAGTTTTACCGGTGCTTTTATGGACTTCCTTTTAAAGTCAAGAAATCGGTATGTATGGGCGATCGCACGACCTTCGGGATATTCTCACTGCCTCTACTCCAGGAATTGCCACATGCGGGCGACATGTTCCCTCCAACTGCCATCTGACCGGGATATCTATGGCTGTTCCCAGTAGCTAGGTTACAATAAAACAACAAAAAATTCAGCACCAAGAAGGCTGGCTCAATCGGTCAGAGTGTGTGTGGGGGGGGGGGTAGCACACCTTGTCACAATGCACCAGGGGTACACGCAAAAAAAAACTATTTCGGTGGGCTCAAGATATAAAGCACGAAGTGAGAAATATTTCGTGTGGTTGAAGGTAAGCTATGGAAATAAAACTTTAGAAAACTCCACCAAATATGAAAGCTATCCAGCAATAAATAACGGCTGCGTGCCGGCAACAACAGATTTCCCGCCGATTTAACTCGGCACACTGAGCGGAACCTTTCATTTGCACCAATAACCTATCTCGAGATTTGCATCACTCAACTCAACTCAATAACAACATCTCGAGAAGCCATGGCATCATCGACGACCTCCTGGGTGGACTGCCGACCTCCTGGGCGGACCACTACGACGCACCCCAATAAACATGAGCAACATCCGTCTGTGTAATTTCATCGGTATGACACCGAAACCATACCATCACGTGCACTGCGAAACTTGGTCATAGCACGTACCTTTCAGCGAATTTCCGCAGGTTATCTCTGTTGGAGTTTAGGGGCGCATCGACTGCGGCGGTCATGCAGCCCGGTTATCTCCGTGTGCCAGTTTCGTGGTAGTGAGTGGAAAATACTACAGCCTAAATGGCAAGCATACACCACTCCAGCACGATCTTTTCACAGCTTACCTGCTCTTTTACATGATATAAATTGGTCATAGTCTTCAGATACTGCCAATGGTGGAATGTACCATCATAAGCACAAATTAACTACAATACCCTAGCATTCGCATGGTGAAATTCAGCGTGCCGTCATTTTTTATTAACATGGAACACTTCACGATAAGTCGCCTCTGTAACATTGCATCCCGGCACTTCACAATCGGACGCTCTTCAAGAAACAGCGAGGAGTCTTTAGCAAGAGGCGCCTTCCTACAACCTACCAACCCGTCGAGACCTTCACATTGCAAGATCATAAAGCTTGTTTCGGCGAAGCGGTTTCCGGGCAAATTGCTGTGCTCGTGTGGCCCGTGAGCCATGTTATGACAAATCGATCCAGCAATCGCCGGAAACCAAAGTGATTCACTGATTTCGGGACAATATCAATGCTGAAGGGACATTTTCGCGCGATGTTGAATTCGAGCTTATGCCGTGGATGTCGGTGACAGGGCCGTACGCGGAGATTGTTCTACAGGCACGCATAGAGTGCTAGCCATGGTTGACCACAGTCCAGTCAAGACCCTAGTAACCAGCGCGGGGGAAAGACCGCCAGCTTACAACCGGCAACCGATTGGTTCGGGGCCAGTGTCTCCTCCGCTCCTCTGTGCGCACCTTTGACGATCGGCATCCACATTCGAAACGCAAAGGATGCACAAATTCGGCTCGGCTTTTTGGATGGAACTGGATTATATTCCCCAAACTGACCCTTCCGTTTGACTCAGCCGAACGTCTAAAGTATGTTTGTTACCCAGTCCGATTACTGGATTAGCGCACGGCATGTACGAGTGCCGGTCATTCAGGCGCCAGCAACGCCGCCTGCTGCACGGACGTTGCCAATCTCCCTGATGCCCTTCCGATGAAATCAACGTCTCCGCCACAGAAATGTATGTCTCCGCCCTAGCTGTCACCAGCAATTAGCGATTTCAATCACCGGACGGGCGTGGGCGGTGACGTCGGACGTCGGAAGAGGACTTGGTGCGCTTAAGTGGGCCGCCAGGGCACGTGTGGACGCTGGACAGGACGGGAGCGGGCCGTCAGGACACGTGTGGACGCTGGACAGGACGGGAGCGGGCCGCCAGGGCACGTGTGGACGCTGGACAGGACGGGAGCGGGCCGCCAGGGCACGTGTGGACGCTGGACAGGACGGGAGCGGGCCGTCAGGACACGTGTGGACGCTGGACAGGACGGGAGCGGGCCGCCAAGGCACGTGTGGACGCTGGACAGGACGGGAGCGGGCCGTCAGGACACGTGTGGACGCTGGACAGGACGGGAGCGGGCCGCCAGGCACGTGTGACGCTGGACAGGACGGGAGCGGGCCGTCAGGACACGTGTGGACGCTGGACAGGACGGGAGCGGGCCGTCAGGACACGTGTGGACGCTGGACAGTACGGGAGCGGGCCGCCAGGGCACGTGTGGACGCTGGACAGAACGGGAGCGGACCGTCAGGACACGTGTGGACGCTGGACAGGACGGAGGAGGGCCGTCAGGACACGTGTGGACGCTGGACAGGACGGGAGCGGGCCGCCAAGGCACGTGTGGACGCTGGACAGGACGGGAGCGGGCCGCCAGGACACGTGTGGACGCTGGACAGGACGGGAGCGGGCCGCCAGGACACGTGTGGATGCTGGACAGGACGGGAGCGGGCCGCCAAGGCACGTGTGGACGCTGGACAGGACGGGAGCGGGCCGCCAGGGCACGTGTGGACGCTGGACAGGACGGACGGCCATTTCGCAGTACCGACGGGACCGGCGGCGGGACGCGAGGCTTCAGTCCGGCCGCGATCCGATCGCAGTCGAGTGCTGGAAGTCGGTCGACGTCCGTGTGGCGGCGGGCGGACGGCCGCTGCCGAGCCACTCCGCCGCACCGGCTGACGTCACCACCGGTCGGGTGGAGAACGCGCCCGCCGCCGAGTCGCGCTGGCGAAAGCGGCGACGACGTGAAGGACCAACGACCTGAATGGGGACCGATGGTGACGCAAAGGAGAGTCGACGCCGACGCGTTCTGACTGGACCGGCCGCACGTGTGTCGGCGACTAGCGTGTTGATGCCAATAGTTGCTGAAAATAAAACGGCAAGATGTCTACCTTGCCAATATGGTTGCGCAATAACACGTATTGACAACACAACACACAAAGAAGACACCGCGATATGACCCTGGAGAAAATGTGTCACATAACGGCCAGGCCAAGCTGTGGAATATAGCTATCGCATTGGTGTTGTACGTAGCATGTATCATGCAAACATCTGCAGAGCCTGGAAGCACAGAGCTGTGCACTACCGCCAAAATATCCGCATGACAGCACCACACCGTCCGCTGCCAGACACGCTCAAATGACGAAGCGGATGCTGAAGTCCTAGTCTCGGTCAAATTCGACGGGGTGTCGACAGGAGGGTGGCAATGATTTTACAAGGGGAGCAGCCCCATGGTGCACATGCTACCACGTGGGGACAATATACCAGCCAACAGTCGGAACCAGGGCTGTCGATTTAAAAAAAAACATTGGAGAGGGGGGGCTAAGTGCCAACGCACTAGACCCCCTCCCCCAACCAAAAACTAATCGAATTTTGCCCACTAGATTTTCAGATCTCAGAAATTCTGATTTTTTATTCGACGATGTGCATGTTTATGTGTATTCAGCATCCTCACCAACGGGGAAAATCGTCCAATAACTGGTGAAGTCACATAATTAAAAGAGCAGTGCATAGTGCATGTCAACATAACAACTCTGAGTAATAGCATGCGACTGCAGTGCCATATAGTGGGCTCGGATCTATCGTCACCGTCACCGTCACCGTTACCCTCCTCACTCCACAAACCAACAAACACACACCGGCTTAAATAAAAATACTTCAGCGATCAGATGCAGGCTAAAGCACGTACCGGCCTTGATGGAGCATCCGAGCACAGCAGACCTGAACTGTGATGACGATGGGTGAAAGTATTTCCTTGGTGCCTAACATCAGGGAGGGGCATTTTTCCCTTTAGTACGCCACTGCGGCTGCTCAACGTGTTATTTTTTCGCAGATTGCACGATCAAGAGTAGAAAGGCCCTTCGGATAATTTTCTTTCGGGACCCATCCTGAATTTTCCGGTGCTCTGGTCGATTTGATGGAGTCTCCTTGTGGTTTTGGAGGTGAAGTCTATTTTGTGTAAGCCCCCTGCAGGCTATTTTTGGACCCCGGTACGATTCTTTGGGCTCTCGGTGCATTGTTTTTTTGTCGGTGCCCCAACAGGTTTCTTTTCCGGCGTCCGACGACTTCTTATTTTGTGGATCCTTGACGCAATTTTTGTGTCCGCAGGGTGACATTCCGGGTGTATATTGGTTCTTGGGAAGCTAGCTGCAACTTGTGGGGCTCCGGCGCGACGTTTTGGCCCAAGTGAGATTTTCAAGAGAAGCGGCGTGACATTTTTTTTGGTCTAAGTGCGATTTTTTTGGGGCCCCGTGGTCACTTGTTGGGATCCCTTGCGCGAGTTTTGGTGGCTATGTCACGTTTTTTGGGGCCCAACAAGTTTTGTGGGTTTTTGGAGCCATTGTTCAGATCCCAGATTGATTTTCCGTGTCCGGACTGTTTTTCATATCCCCGGCTTCATTTGTTGGGTGATTTCAACGAGACTTTTAGAGCCCCGGTGAGACATGTCACGCCTCTAGCGTGATTTGCAGGGGCCCGGGTGAGAATTTGTAGTACCCCCAGTCTCAGCGTGATTTTCAGGAAGTCCCGGCCCGACCGTTTGTGGCCCCGTCGTGATTTTCTTGAACCCCGGCACGACTTTTTTTGCGGCCCCAGCGTGATTTTCAGGGGCCCAGGTGCAAACTTTTGAGGCCCCAGCGTCATTATCAGGACACCCTGCGCTACTTTTGGGGGCCCCCAATGTGTTTTTTTTTGCTGAGCCCCGGTGCGATTTTGGTGGACCGAGTGGGATTTTTAGGGAGCATGGCGCATTTTTTCCTGAGCTCGGCGGATTTTTGGGGGCCCAACAACCTGTCAGGAGGGGGGGGGGGTAACTGCCCACAATGCCCCCTCCCCCATTCGGTATGTCACTGTGCCATGCAATGATGCAACATAAGAATCCAGGAATAGTTCATCTGTTTCATCACTCACATGTGATTTCAACTCCCCAGTTATCCAGACAGTTTGAGGAAAGTCAAACATCTGCTACATGGATCAGCAAGTACGGATTATAAGGCAACAGGGATACCATGGAATTCAGATCACAGTAGTTATGCTGCAATACATACATTCTTTCACAGACTGCTTTGGATATGGATGCGCTCCTGAAGCTTCGTCAGGGTTGGAGTTGGAGGTGGATGGAGCAACACTGTGAAGTACATAACATATGGTTCAAGAGACTTCTGATTACATTAACAATACAGGGGATTAAGTAACATTTTCATTAATTGACTTATATGGTGTTCTGAGTAAGTAGGACAATCGAGATGGGTTTCTGTTATATGCATTGTAGAAGCAATGTTATGATGTAGCTTTTATACCCCAGTGGGAATGGTATGGATTCACTCATAAGTGAATTTACAAATATACTGATATATCAGTTAACAACAATGCAGGGAACTATATGATCAACATGGTCCATGTGCCCTAAAGCCCAAATAACTAAGTAACAATGCAGGGAATCTGCTGCATAACATTTTGCCCATAAATTAGCCATGATATATGGCATCATACTTCCCATGCTATTTAGAATAGTGAGCAATATTTGGTGTACAAACATCAGTACATTAGAAATGTTAATTAAACGTTACACACATCAGTTCCTTACAAGTGTCAGCAATACGTTTCCTTCATGCGCTTTAAACATGATTCAAGAAAGCACTGTCATCGATTTTAAGCTTGCAAAAAGAGTAGGCAACCTGGTGTTTTGAATGCTATTTGAGTGAATTTGCTGTCTTGTTAGTGAACTGACCACTTATTGAGATATAAGTACTTAAACTTTGCCTGCTTCTATCATGAAAATTTATCATTTTCCAATACATCGGAAATCATCAGAATAACTTCTTGTCCACAAACCGGTGTATGCATTTCTATGAATTTATCATATTTATTAACACAAATGATGTAGATCTGATCTGCAAATTAATAACTCAGAAAATGCTATCAGCACAGGATTCAATTCCTGAAAATATAGTACTTTCAACATGTTATTGTTCTTTGGGAAGCAATAAGTGCAATTCTCTCATGCAGCATGCAGATGGAGGTTCATCACGTGCACCAGGTAGCACAGAAAGAGATATTATTGCAGTCTAAGGTAACCACAAGACAGGTTTTACACCAATTTTACCTTCACGAATCATTCAAAGGCGCTAGGTTTGGCCTAGTTGCGTTAGGCTAGGCTTTTGTTGTAAGTTAGTAAATTTTTGCCCCTAAAAATTATTCAAAAACGGTTCAAGCTAGATTAGGTTATGTTAGACTTTTTAAGTTGAAAATGTTTGAAAACAAAAAAAAATGTTTGGAAATTGGGCATAAGAAATCATTTCTTGCATGGAAGGCTAGGCTAGGTTAGGTTGGGTTATGTTACATCTTTTTTTAATCTGAACATTATTTTTCATCCTATATTACTCAAATCCAAGCCCCCTTGTGGGTGTTATTTTGCCTCACAATTGAAAAGTGTGCATCTGCAGAGGAAATGAGCGGTTACATCATGTTCAGCACATTAATAGACACTGCATTAAAAAGGAAATTCAAAGAAGTCTGAGAGTACCATGAGCTGAAAAATTATTCCAAAAGCCAGGTATTAACGCAGTTTAAGGTAACCACAAGACAAGTTTACACACATTTTACCTCCATGAAGCATACAAAGGGGTTAGGTTTGTCAGGTTAGGTTAGGCTATTGTTGAAAGTTAGAAAAAAAGTCATTTGTTGGGAAATATTTTTTTTTAAAAATTATTTTTCTACAAAAAAAGAAACATTTCAGGCTAGCTTAGGTTAGGTTTTTTAAGTTGAAAATATTTGAGAAAAATGCCTCGAAAATTTCAATTAAAAACAATTAATTTCTTGTATGAGAAGTCGGACTATGTTAGGTAAGGTTATCTTACATCTTTAACATTATTTTTATGCTATATTTCCTAACTCCACACCCTTTTTTGGTGTTATTTTTACTCCCAATTGAAAAGCATGCATTTGCAGATGAAAGGACACTAAATTTGTGCTTTTAGGTGTTTTGTTTGTATTTTTTATTTAAATGTCCAATCCAATGTTTATGAATGTCACAAGCTGATGGCACCACTCATTTTCTGTGCAAATGCTTACTTTCCAGGTTGTGAACAAAATAACGTTAAAAAACTGGCTTTGAGTTAGGTAACATAGCAATTAAAAGAAATACATTAAAAATGCAACATAACCTAACCTAACCTAGCCTAACCTGACTTTGGAGAAAACAATTATAAAAACAAAATCGAAAAAATATCAAGCAATTTATTTTCTCCAAATTTTACCAATAAAAAACATAACCCAACCTAACCTAACCATAATTATTGTGCTTTAAGGTGGTAACAAGACAAGTTTTTACACATTTGCCTCCATAAAGCAAACAAATGGGCTAGGTTTGGTTATGTTAGATTAGTTTAGGCGTTTTAAGTTGGCCATTTTTTCAAAAATTGTTCCAAAATTTAAAAGAAGTGGAGCTTTTTTCTTCAAAAGCAGCTTATGTTAGATTAGGTTAGGTTGGGTTACGTTTATCATAAAAAAATATTGCTTGAAATTTGTAAAACTTGATGTGTTGGTTTTGTTTTTCTCCAAAGGGAGGTTAGGCTAGGCTTGGTTAGGTTAGGTTATGTTGCATTTCTTTTTATTAAAAAAATACTTTACCCTATGTCACCTAAGTCAAAGCCTTTTTGGTGTTATTTTGCTCACAACCTGAAATGTAGGCATTTGTATAGAAAATAAGTGGTCCCATCATCTGAGTCACATTCATAAACATTGCATTGAAATGATACATTCCACAAATTCATAAAACACCTTGAAACACAAATTTACCAAAAATGAGAGGTCACATCATGTTCATCACATTCCTAAACATTGCATTAAAAAAATTCAAGAAATCAGAAATTACCTTAAGCTGTAAATTTACCAAAAGGTGTGCCAACCCCTGGACGGAAATGCAACACTAGGTGCCCCAATCCTGGGCAGAAAAAGCACTAAGAGCAGTGGAATGAAAGTATTAATAAAAGTAAACTAAAAACAGCTCTTCTTGAAGACAAACATGGTAGTTATGTGGTATTGACATAGAAACCCTGAGCACAAATCAGAAGAAAGCATGGACTGGACTTGTTCAAGCTTACCTGCCAACTTATTCAACTGCTGTTCCTTTGGGAATTAAATATCAGCAACTACTATTTATGTATTCACTATTTAAAATCACACCAATCTGCAGATACATCAGAAGGTGCGAAGTACACAAAAACAATCAGTACGACGTCACATGAGATTGGCCCCCGGATTAAACACTGCGCGTAATTGCACCACAAATGTCTCACCTCCGTCACATTTGTCGACCGCAACCGCAAATTTAGACTTCAGGCGCTGGGATTTCTGTTAACTGGAATTTTTTTTCTTTGGATGTTTGGATGTTTGGATTACGATTTTGGATGTTCTGAGGAACGCCCATCACGATTTGTGGCACTTGATGCGCGCTAGTGTCTATCAAGTCTCTCCAGACACATTTGGTGATGGGCTTTGACCTTGTATAACTTACAAGCAGGTGGTTGTCACTTCTGCAGCCACCATAGGCCCACATTTCTGAGCTGTGACGTCACGAGTGCGATTGCCAGGCTGCGCCGAATTTCTCCACCGAATTTGGAATATGCTCGATTTCTGCTCGGGTGCGTCAGTAAATAAGCCTCGGTAAAGCCACGATAAACTATGTACCGCGTTGCCAAGGATTAAGGTTGCAGTTAGCGTGTTCAATATGTGTGATGGCACGCAGTAATGATCCCACCTAATTTAAAAATGCAAAATAATGCGGTTGAAAAAGCAAGGGTCTTGGAGAGATTCGAACCCGCCAACTCTGGATCTCGAGTTTTAGTTCATACCTCTTCGCCATACGGCTGGGCGTAACTGCCCCAGAAGTTTGGGATGCGGGTTGGGCAGTGTGCAAGAAAACTTTGACGCTATATACCGCGATAATTTCGATTGCTAGAGCAAAAGTGGTGGATAGATTGGTGGAAGAAAGTGAAGCGATCCCTCTTTCGGTGCCAGAATCATGCGAATTGGCGCAATATATTCCGATGTGTTTTTTTTTCGGAAATCGCAGCAGCTCCCTGTATAGCATAGGAATCAGGCTACATCGAACTGGTGACGTCACGATCAATCAGTCCGAAGCGTTCAAATCATCTAGTGACTGTTCCTGATTATATGGCCTTGCAGGTTAAAAGGTTTTTTTAAAAAGTCTTGTAAGCTACGGCTTAGTACCTACATATTGCTTTCTTCAAGAATAGTAATTATAATACAGTGTGCATGCAGCTTCTTCCTGACTTTTTTTATTTCGTGGTATCATAAGCTGGCAGATATTTGGCTCACATGCGGCTCTTGGTGCAGGTCGAGACTGAGGTGCTGCGTATCAATATTACATTGTCATTGGGATATAGGTGGATACCTACCTAGGTAAATATCAAGCTTATAGTACGATGGGTTGACTGCTGAAGATAAACATAGTTTGTATATCTACAATCTCAATGAAAACTGAATGTTGTTGACTGTGTGATTGTGGATTGTGTGCAAGGTTGACAATGACTGGAAATTGAGTGGAATGAATCCAGTTCAAGCTCCATATACATGTGCTTTTGCCATTGGTCATGTGTGCAAGCATCATTATGACAATGCAATTGTTGTGTAGTGGTTTTGCAGATTTTTCAAACAATCTGGTTTAAATTGCATCAGCATCAGCTAATCTCAACATTTTATGATGTATGTCATGCTTACAAAGTGGAAGGAAATCCAACTCCTTGGTTTTTTCCACAAAATTTTCAATTTTGCAGCAAAAGGTGGAGAGTCAATCCACTATCCAATCCAAATCTGTTTCATTTCAGTACAAAATGTACTGGTTGGCATCAACTAAGTTATGTAAGTAGCATGGTGCTTTTCATTTTTTTCCTTTAACTTTCTTCTCAGCATAAAAATAGCATAGGTTATTGTGGGGGGGGGAGGAAAATCAACATTGAGGGGGCCAAGATCAACATTGGTGGGGCCATGGCCCCCACAAATGGATACAAATCGACGCCCCTGGTCGGAACATTAGAAGGGGAGTAGCTCCATTGTGCACATGCTACCACGTGGGGACAATATTCCAACCAATGGTAGGAACATTAGCATGAACAATTCACCCCTCGGGACAGCTAACTAACCCATATGGCCACCCCTAGTCACGTTAGTCGGTGTCTATAAACTTGGCATGCACGTTCCACTCGACGTCTACAGTTTTCGTACAAGGTAGAACATACAGTATTGTACTATTAACAGGAAGCAAACAAAGGCTTATGGCTTAGCGGTTTAAATGTGATTTAACCGGGGGTTAAATCAAGTTAAAACTCGAACGGCGAGGCGAAGGACCGCACAGCTGGGTGGTCGTAAACACGAGGGGCGAGGGTGCCTTATCTGGGGGGGGGGGGCGCTCACGGGAAGGACGGACGCCGGACCGCGCAGTTTGGTGATACGCGCGGAGGACGGCGGACAGTGTACGTCACCAGAGAGCGACGTTTCCTCACCAGAGAGCGACGTCGTTTCTTGGCGGAGGATCTAACGTCTAACTGCACAGACGGCTTAGACACCGCTTTCACGCGATAAGGGCTATCCGCGCCGCGACAAGGGTTCGGCCAAATAATAGCCAAACGGTAGTATGTAGTAAATGTAGTAGGACAACGTGACCGAAGCGGTCCGACAGCAACAACGAAGTGAGGTTTTAACGGAGGTTTATGGCAGTTGTTCGTCCAGCAGTTCGGATACCGGCGCCCTACATTTCGAACATTCCGAACATTCCAAATAAATCATGGTCGGCCCACGCAGCACGTCTGGGGAGCACGTCTTCCATGACCGGAGTCCAGCTATCAGCAGGGCCGACCACCAGGCGTGTAATGGCTGCGCTGTGAACGGAAGCACACAGCAGAGCAGCTGTGAATGCAGCTGTGAACGGAAGCACACAGCGGAGCAGCGAACCGAGGCGTCTGCGGCGGTGGCGGCATAACGGGGAGACCGCCGGCCAGCGTCCGCTTGCCGACTCTCCCGAAGCGGCCGTCGTCGACGTGCTGTGGCCGGGCGTTGCCATGGTGACGCCAATCGGTGACGCGATGGGCGGCTCACGAGCCGACCGTCGACATGGCGACACCAGCTGCACCAGGCGTCTCAGGCCCGGCGGCCGGCTACCTGCAGCCAGCAGGAGGCGATCGCGGCGCGGCTGCCGCCACGGGCCGACATTCCGGCCGACATTCCGGCCGACCGTATACGGCCCGCACCGTAAGGGTGCGCGATCGGATCGCCTCAGCGGCGGCCAACTTCACGCCGATGCACGGATACACGCCCACGCGCCCGGTACGGACGGCCGTGCCGCGCGATCGGCACGTGAAAATGGGGCTGGCTGGAAAATGGAACCGCTCCGCCTCGGCAGTTGGCGCACATGGGCTTCTCATTCGGAGCACCGTTGTGAAATGTCCATGGTTGACACAGGAGCAGCAGGAGCATAGCGGCTCGGCTTATCAGTTGTGTATGGTAATTGTTGCATTACATCAAACTGACGTGAGCACCAGAGCTTGGGCGTCAGTATCTGTTGAACTGGCTGCTGTGGACCCTCAGAGGGCGTGTTGTGTGGCCATCGAAAGGTGCAGAATGTGGTGTATTGAAAATAACATACTCTTAATGAGTATGAGACTCTTGCGCATTTATTCCGCTATAATAAACCGAGGAGAACTCATGTTCCTGTGCACAACCGCCAACGAGGCCAATTGTCAGGTACGGAGCATTTCAGGGCATACTTCGCAATTCGAATTACGTTTCACTTAGACATACAATATTCGGAGTGACACAGTGCTACAATGATGGCCTTTCGTCAGGTGTTCTTTTGTTTATTTGTTTATTGGATGGTTCTCGACGCACTTTATGCACGATCACGGATAGTGGCGCTGCCCACATTGTTTCGTCGGTGTGCCGCGGGATTGGGAAATGTTCCCGAGTGGAACCTGGGTCCTTTGGTACCCAGAACTGAACACTTTAACCACTCGGCCATCCCTGCCCCTTCGTCAGGTGTGAAATGTCACATATCACAGCAAACAAATAGAGTAGGATGTCGAAATTCGGCATGGAAACATGTCCTTAAAATATCGCTCTAGTCATTCACGCTCAATGTTGAGCCAGCAACGTACTCAGAAGTACATTATTTTCGTTTATGTTGGGAGACACCAAATATAGGGATACTAACGATTTTAACGATAAACGATAACGCAATTAAAGATATAACCTACATTAAAGATAACGATAGCAAATCCATGATATCAAGAAATGGAATTGCATAACAGAACACATCACAGGTAATCACTTTAACTGGAATTGCGCCACGAGATGTTTGTGTATCACAATCCGTAACGGTGAGCACCAGCATGATTCTTATGCATGATATACTATTTGAACCCAGGCATGAAGGTCCCAGAGGCACACATTAAGAAGCACGATGTCGATATATATTGGGGAAGGATGCCTATTCAGTGTTCAGGAAGTCGCATATTCCACATTTTTCACGAATAATTTATGACTAGAGTGACATGTAGCCGAATTATACGCATCAGAAAAAACGTCACGTTTTGAACATGCCAATTGTGGGCTTGAGATCGTGGCATGATATATTTCAAGCATTCTAGCACTTTTCCTTATAGTACGCATCACTAATTCAGGAAAAATAGTTCCAGGGTAGAGTTCCTAGGGCCACAAACGCAATACCCACTGTATATGGAATGAGCTCGCCGAGTAAGAATTTCACACTATAATATAAGTGGAGATTTCTCAAAATCATTGTTCTTGCTATCACAATCATTTGTGTTGCAAAGGCTAGGTTTGAGTCCATTTTTTCCATAGATCGCATTGGCCTAACATTCAATTTTCCAAATTATTGGCGTTGCACTGACAACACAAAATGCACACTTAGCTCCCTCCTGACTATGCAGCACCATGCACTATGTAGTACAACGTCATGTAGTACACAGGCATGCATGCAAAATACAAAAGATCCAGCCATAAATGTATTTGTTCCCAGGAGATTGTGCATTGCACAATAACGCTGCGCCAGTTTCGATGACGCCGCATCGGAAATACGAGCTCATCATGGAGTTGACTGCAAATAGAGGATGGAAATGAAGATTCACTCGCTGAAGTAAAACGTATGGATACATTTGTGGCACATTTTGCACAGCTTTTACATCGATAACATAGGTGCTATCACACACTTCAACCACAGAAAAGCTGACTTAAAATAGGGACTCAGCACCTATTGCAACGACATAGAACCTGTACCCGGTGTGCCACAGAAGTATGATACTTATGGGCTTACTTGCATTGGGGATTTGCAACGAAAATTATCGGTACGTTGTGCCAAGTAACATGACACAGTTTGCTCCTTCGCTGAGTGAATCATCTGCACTGTTCTGCTCTTTGTATGGCCAACTCCGTGATGAGCTCGTATTTCCCATGCGTGTGTCACTCTCCAACTCTTACACGCCAATGGCGCCCATCAAGCCAGCCGGCGCCAGCCAAACTGGCGCACCACTATCGCGCAACGAGCCTCCCGAGAGCTGAACAAATGAGTGAGCAGTTACCGCTCTTTCCCAGAATCCCGAGGAAGGCCCAGCGAACCGTGGCAAAGACTCAAGAATGGCATTTCCGGCAGGGCGCGATGTCCGCCGTCTCCTCATCCCGACAGGAGCGCACACCGCAGAGAGGGGATTCACAGTCGTGTCGTCGCGTGACAGGGTAAACAAAGCATCCCGTTTTCCGGCGCGCTTACTTGATCGTCGGTCCGCAGCCGGGCCGCTCTGAACCCATGACGTCATGGTGACGCCATCTGGGCGAGACCCCCCCCGCCGGTCAGCTGACCCCGGCCAACATCAAAACCCATGACGTCATCGTGACGCCATCTGGTGCCGGAGACGACCTGGCCCTCCGCCGGTCAGCTGACCCCGGCCAACATCTGAAACCCATGACGTCATGGTACGCCATCTGTGCCGGAGACGACCTGGCCCTCCCCGTCACTGACCAACATCTGAAACCCATGACGTCATGGTGACGCCATCTGGTGCCGGAGACGACCTGGCCCTCCGCCGGTCAGCTGACCCCGGCCAACATCTGAAACCCATGACGTCATCGTGACGCCATCTGGTGCCGGAGACGACCTGGCCCTCCGCCGGTCAGCTGACCCCGGCCAACATCTGAAACCCATGACGTCATCGTGACATAATCTGGTGCCGGAGACGACCCGCACGACCTGCCAACATCTGAAACCGGTCAGTCGCTGGGAACCGCAGCCACTTATGACGTCACACCGACTCTGACCCCACAGGAAGATCAGCGGCAAGCTTAAATCATGAGAAACACCTATACTTCGGGGATGACTTTCGGGGAGGGTCATCCGTGAAGACTAAGGATGGCCTAAATGAGATTTCAATTGGTGGCGTTACTCTCACAAAACTGCTTGGTCATGACAGCGTGATCTGCTCAGTCTGCTCGACTTGCAACGTCAATTTCAGAGTGCTGAGCAGGACATAGAAATAGCTTTAAGATAGTGGTTTGGATTAAGAAGTCAACACCATGAAGTCCAAGATTTTTCAGAGAACATTTTCTTTTCTGCAATTCGTCGGGCACATTTTGCAATTCTATTTACGAGGGAAATTAATGGGAAATCCGTCCTATTTATCAGATGCACGCCGTTATGGTAGCAACCTAGTTTAAATCAACGTTATCCTTTTATCATTGAAATGCCTTTTACGTCGTCAGAAATGCCCCCAAATCGGCATGATATGAGTTCTCCCGTTTCCGATTTAGTTTGCACTGCGCCATCAGCTATTGAAGCAAAATAGGTGTGACATCAATCGGTATCGATCAGTAAATGCCTTAGGCTGTCATTAAGAGGAGGAAATAGGACCAAAAATAGGACGATTCCTTTAAAATTATAGACATTTAGCATTAAAGACAACGTCTCCACTAGAAGCAGGCACCATGGCCAATCTCGACTCCATTCTCAAAACAGGCGACACATACATTCCACGAATAAATCTGCCTCACCTAGTTAGGTGCTTAGCACGTAATTTTCGTCAGACATGCATATTGGCATATTGATATCTCTGAGCGCCGACGTTTACGGAGCTGTGAGAAATACTTGGAAACAAAGGGAAAATATGTGCCGAAATATTGGCAAACGGTGCTTCCCTCAGTTTCCCTCAGTCCAGGCGAATATTTGCATCATATATGTGGCAGATGAGAATACCGCGCAGATATGGCGGCGCGTTTTGGCACACCACCGCCGTTACGGGGAGTCACAGATCGGACGAATCACTCGCTCATCTGACAGACCAACACAATGCGCCAGCTGACAGCAGGTGACGTCAGAGTTGCACCACTCGGCCGCGCCGTGGCCTGGCAGAGGCCGCGGATGACCATACTGGCAGCTGGGGCATCAGCCCGCTACCACAACATAACACAATTGCCGCGCCGTGGCCGGCACTCGGCAGAGGCCACGGATGACCATACTGGCAGCTGGGGCATCAGCCCGCTACCACAACATAACACAATGTGCCGGCCGACAGCAGATGACGTCAGAGTTGCACCATTCGGCCGCGCCGTGGCCTGGCACCCACAGAGGCCGCGGATGACCATACTGGCAGCTGGGGCATCAGCCCGCTACCACAACATAACACAATGTGCCGGCCGACAGCAGATGACGTCAGAGTTGCACCACTCGGCCGCGCCGTGGCCTGGCACCCCACAGAGGCCGCGGATGACCATACTGGCAGCTGGGGCATCAGCCCGCTACCACAACATAACACAATGTGCCGGCCGACAGCAGGTGACGTCAGAGTCGCACCATTCGGCCGCGCCGTGGCCTGGCACCCCACAGAGGCCGCGGATGACCATACTGGCAGCTGGGGCATCAGCCCGCTACCACAACATAACACAATGTGCCGGCCGACAGCAGATGACGTCAGAGTCGCACCATTCGGCCGCGCCGCGGTCCGGCGTCCCCCCACCCCCACCGCCGGGAAGGGAAGCGGCCATCAGACGGACGGACGGAGGCGGACGCAAGAGCCATGTCGTCGGATCACGGGAGCAGAAGGGCGACGCCAGCAAGCAAGACAGCTCCAGAGGGCCCTCGAGGAAGGGGACCATGCTACCCAGCTACCTTCCTAGCAGGCACCTACACCCAACTACACCACACCATCACACATTCGAACGCACTCTGTGACACACACCCGGCATCCCTCACTTTAGCATCACACACCGCAGCACTCATGTCATCATCCGCACTCAGAGTAGCGCCGACACAAACTCCACTCTCCACCTCCAGCAGTCGGCGCTGCTCTTTCACACCGCATCGCACCCCGAACACCAGCCGGGGATACTGCTGCCCACTAACTGGATAACATCAACTAGGCTGACGTGCCAGCCGTCACCGGGGCACCTGCGCACGTGCAACACATCCGACGGCAGCCTAGACCCACTGGCAACATTATAGTTTTGAAGTGTAACGCTGACCAGCTACCGTCCTACGTACGCTTCCACGGTAGGCCATACGAGGTACGGCGCCACGTGCCTGTATCACTGCGCTGCCATCGTTCCGTGCGATACGGCGACGGCAAAAGTGCTCGCACGGCCGGTGGCAGTGTCACACGCCACGCGTGACCGCACATCATCCGACAGCCGACATGCAGCCTGCGACGGGCCGCATCCCGCCGCCGACACCCATTGTCCCAAGTGGGCACTCGAGCGGCAGGTGTGTCGGTATGCAGCAACACAGTGTGTTCCGCACACGACAGCACGTCAGCGTGCGCGCTTCAGAAAGCGCGCCAGCCCGTCTACCTCCTCCGCTCTGCACAACCCGTCTACCCCAGCCACTTCCACCACCGGGTATAGCTACGCAGCTGCGCTACCATCGCCGCCATACCTCGACCTCAGGCCGGCGCTTGCTCTCCATCTCCCTCTACATGACCGCCCTGCCGTCCCATCGGAGGCCGACTTCCGACTTTCAGGCTTACGCCCTGTGCAGCCTTGGCTGCACCCACCACAGCACGTCCCACTCCTTCCCACGCCACCTCATCTCATATCTGATCTACTGCCTCATCCAATCCGCCCTAGCTCTCTGCAACCTCCTACCTATCACAGAGCCTGGCCATATCCTTTTCACACTCAACCTTCCACCAGCCATAGACCATTCCACCACTCTGACGCCTGTTCAGCGCTTCCCCTACCCTCTCTAGGCCCTTTCCCCATGCCCCAACTACCCCTCCGATATGAACCCGAGGTCACCACACCAGGTCATAGTCCGCCGACCGTCGCCACGCAGCCAGTTGTCATGCGCACGTGCACAGCTTCCGTATCCTGCCAGACCGACCTTCCCATCACAGTCCGCTGTGCCTCCCAAACCCCTACACCAACATCACCCGACGCCTCCACCCAGACAGACCCCACCCCTCCTGCTGGACCCGCACACCGCTCCCGTCGCTCGTAGTCTTCACCTCCAGGGGCTATGTAACCAGAGCTCGACAGCCAGTTCCATCGGACTTCTGGTCCCTGTGTTCTATGAGGAGCCAATATGAAGGGCCTCTGTGCCAGTAGCTCATACAACATTTCCTCAAGATGGCGCACACATTTGTAAAGGGCCTCTTGCAGACAGTGATAAGAGATTGATATATACATTGATAAACATTGATAAGAAGACAGTGATAATGGATAGATTTACCCCCCACCCCCTTTGAGTGACATAGGCCACTTGATCACTCAAGAGCCCTCGCCGTTGGTTCAGGGCTCTCTTTACTTGTCTGGGCCCCCTCCATCAGTATATGGCTCATCATATGTGTGTACACCTCTGACGGTCCAGGGCCTCTTCATAGATGCTCGGGCCCCTTCCAATGGTCCTGGATCCTGTCTGGTGGCCAGGAGCACTTTCCGTTGGTCCAGGAGTCCTCTTCGTTGACTCTGGGCCACACAACAAGATTAATCATTTGCAAGCGATTTGGATTGATTAAAAAATACGTGCTGCAAACTGTTTCGACGCCACGAAACCCACGAAGACTAATACCAGTTATGGTACGATGCTACCTGCAATACAGCCCAAACATTTTGGGAGCGCACCCCTCCCATCCCGGTCAACAAATGATAGGTGCACTCAAGACCAGGGAGCACCGAAATGATAGGTGCACTCAAGACCAGGGAGCACCGAAATGATAGGTGCACTAAAGCCAGGGAGCACCGAAATGATAGGTGCACTCAAGACCAGGGAGCACCGAAATGATAGGTGCACTAAAGACCAGGGAGCACCGAAATGATAGGTGCACTCAAGACCAGGGAGCGCCGAAATCATAGGTGCCCCCCCCCCCCTCCACAACCTGGCCAAATCCTGGATCCACCATTGTTTTTAACGTCCTCGCTATTAAAACAAATCTCAACTCAGTCAACACTGAAAACCAAATCAACTACTATGCACGAATTAAACCTTGCCATCAGCAAGTGTAGAAGCACATCGGTTCGTTCGGACGACATTCACTACCGTTATCTTACTAGCGAGAGCATTGCATTCCACAAAAGACATAGCTTTACCTCATTCCCTCGTTGTGCTAGCAGGCTCTAGTAAGGTAGACGAGCGAATGGTCAACACACGACTATGATATTGTCTGGAATATGATATTATCTCTCTCTCTCTCTCTCTCTCTCTCTCTCTCTCTCTCTCTCTCTCTCTCTTGGCCGCAAGGCTCTGACCGCCTGGGGCACTGATCGCCTTCTCACCCTCTCCGGTGGCCTCCTACACGCACTCCTACATCCTACCCATACACCGGCCCCGCGGCCGCAGAGAGCTTGACCGGCAGCTGGGGCACCGGACCGCCTTCACACCACGTACTGCCGGGTGGCGAGCGTCGCGTGACGAGAACGCAGCTCGCCGTGACATCACTACACCATAACACCGGCCGGCCGTCCAGTTTGATGCCGAGACGCGGGACCGTGAGGTGTTAATGTCCGCTTTCGTGATTAACGTGGAAATACTTACCACGGTCAGGCACCACTGAAGGCACATGATCACATGTGTGTATTATTCACAGTATGACATCAGCTGCCGCCCACCTGCACACAGTCCTCCAGTGCGCCGCAACTGGAAGTTGTTAACGGTTTTCAAGTAGTTCAAGGCAATTCGCGTACGACATTGGAAGTTGGTATTAAAACGCATTGCACGTCCGTTTTAGGAATGGAGCCAACATTCATGCCGTTATTTAAACCATTGGGAACTCGGAACACTGCGTATTCAGGTCAACTTCGGCATCTTTGTTCCAAGCACCGGCAGCTAAAGCCACCGTCTGATCCTTGTATTACTCACATTCGTGTGTAGATTATGGGGTCTTCTACAATCCATAGTTTGTCGCAATCTGAGAGTTAAATTGCATGCATGATTCAAAACTTCGCTCAGATGAGCTGAACTCTCTAGACAGAACGACTGAATTGGAAAACAATGGTGGAAATGAACATGCGATCCACAACCAGGAAAAGCTCTCCACAGGAGAACCACAATCATCGAGTCAAACTTGGCCCTGATTGCTGGACTTACGAGTCACGCAAATTTTTAAGGATGATTTTGAAATGCTCTGGGTACATGCTTCCCGCACACGAGGCCTGCTTCATACAACACAATATTGGTGCAAGTAGTAGTTTGATAATTATAATAGCATAATTTTACCTCACTAAGCAAAATTGCACTGCTAGTTTACGATCAGAAAAAAACATACAACTTGCACCACACAATTCACGAATGATCACTTGAAATTCGGTCGGTTGCAAAAGTAAGCAACACATAAAGCATAAAAGCAACACGCCCTACCACGGCTCATGCCAGCTGTAGAACTTGAGGGGTACTGAAGGAAAGCATTACCTTGCCCTTACCCCTAGTAGATATATGTCAACTTAGTTTAGCGCTGCATAGTTCAATCGTTTGAAGACGCAGAAACTGCTGCCCAATGTTCCAATGAACATTCTGGAAGTAGGCACGTAGAGGATATCACTAAACATTTTGACTCATGTTTGTGATTATGCATATTTGTCTGCCGGTTGTTTGCATGTTTCTGCTTTGGACAGCAGTGGATCACGATCCTTGAGAGGCAGTTTTCTTTTGGGTTACAGCTTCTTGGAGAAATCTGTTTTTTGTTACGTGTGCAGTTTACTCAATAAACATGTTGCTAATTATCCTTGTTCTCATAAACTTCATCACTAACAAAAGCCACTCGTGCCGTAAATACGGCATGAAGGTGAACTATTTTGAAAATATTCCCCAAATATCCGGATGGAGTAGGCCACTTACAGGAAAAATTGATTTGTAAAATGCAGTCATTAGTGGAGTATCAGAAAAACGGTTAGAGATGCTTTGACATATTGCTGAATGCAGGAGGCTATCTATGGGGCATGATATTAATCTTAAGGGCGTTTCACGAATAGCAAGGGTGATCAAGCACCCATGGGGACCCATGCCGCCAATGTATCAGAAGACGTAGAGAGTCACAGAGGGAGACACCACATAAGATCAGCCATAGAATCGCAATGGTTGCGGAAAACGTTAAGCTCGTACAAACCCTAAAGCGGCATGGGCAGCGTTGCCTGTGTTGTGTCAGTCTCCGGTCTTCAGGTGCCCGCTTAAACCCGATCAGAACTGGTCAGCTGGAGGCCGAGCGGCGTCGCATGGCGGAGGATCACGCGGCGCGACCACGCGTCGAGTCGGAAGGACAGACTCCATGGCGGAGAATCACGCGGCGCGACCATGACGTGCCAAGCCGGGAGAACAGACTCCATGGCAGAGGATCACGCGGCGCGACCACGTGTCGAGTCGGAAGGACAGACTCCATGGCGGAGGATCACGCGGCGCGACCACGTGTCGAGTCGGAAGGACAGACTCCATGGCGGAGGATCACGCGGCGCGACCACGTGCCAAGCCGGGAGAACAGACTCCATGGCAGAGAATCACGCGGCGCGACCACGAGACAGACTCAACTGCGGAGGTCGCCAGCCGGTCTCGGCACAGACCGGGTGCCGCAGCAGGCCACCGGCGTCACACCGCGCCGCGCTCTGTTGCGCTGCGCTGCGCGACTGCATCATCGCATGTGGCGGCCGCGGCACGGGCCCACGCACCCGATCGCCACTCGCCCATGTGCTCGTGCGGCGCGACGATGTCGTCATCGACGGCGGCGACTGCGCAGTTGGCGGGCTGA
Source organism: Ashinkailepas kermadecensis (assembly GCA_034440615.1). Lineage (NCBI taxonomy): Eukaryota > Metazoa > Arthropoda > Thecostraca > Neolepadidae > Ashinkailepas > Ashinkailepas kermadecensis. Next base: position 430,267 of record JAOTOM010005077.1, on the reverse strand, counting down.
CGCCGGTGTCGTGTGTCGCCTCGTGTGTCGCCGCGTGTGTCGCCGCCCGCTGCGTGAGGGATGGATGGATTCTATTCTGTGTGACGTCATGTAGAATCTTTTCTCGGGGTATTCGCGGCAGGTCAATCTTTTTGTTTACAATGACGCCACATTGCCGACGATAACTGCAGACAAGACAAATTACATAATTAGACAATTACAAAATTAGATAATAATCATATAAAAAAGGACGATGATACTCCCCTGTATATTGAGTGAAAAATGTCCGCCGAATCCTTAATTCCACTCATATTTTTTCTATGCTAACGTCCAAACCCACTTTGAGATACTTCATTCTATAACGAGTCCACCATACTCTGCAACCTGCCCAGCCAGACAGAAAGTATGGCACATTCGACGAGAACATGGGCGCTGTATAACCCGCGTAATAGATGCGTCCCTGAGCCCAAATAGCCACCAACGATCCGACGAGAGCTCGTCGTACCGATGTGGGCAGCCGCAGCACTGATGCGGCGGTTGGTGGGCATTCTGTTTGAGAGCTTCATGCCGGAATGTTGACTTACGTACAGTGCAATACATGGTTTGTGCAGTATTTATTTCGCCCTACGTAGGTATGCCGAATTCCTTTTATTCACAGGTAGCTCACCACAATGAAGGCATTCACGATTGACATGTACCCAGACACGTCATCGAAAAATATGTTTCCTCCCCACCCAATCTGCCGAAGTTCGCATTCAGAACTACTGCGCAATTTGCGTCTAATTTCGGCCAAGTACCGAGACAAGATTCCATGCGTCCGGCATAGATTCTCCGTGACGTCACAAAGAATCTACGTCGTCCGGGTCGCTGCGAACACCAAAACGCGCAGAATAGTTCTGGTATGACGAAATCGGTGGCGTTGACCGCATATAATATTTGTCGTGCTGAATCTGTGTCGTCCTATCCCGAATCACTGCGAGACACCATAAATCACATCAGAATTTCAACCTGCAATCCCGATTTTTTGCAGAAGCTCAATTTTGTCAAGGCATGCAATATCTGAAGAAATTGACAGATATAGCAGCAGCACAAGCAAACATAACCAATACCAGCACCAAAGTTTTCTCGGATCTCGGAAACTACTGAAGCCAGAAGCACAAAATTTAGATGGAGATTAATCCACTACACACTGCCACGATGTGTAATGGACACCCCTGGGGTGTAATCTCTCACCAAGCGCCGACCCGCTGTGTGATGGACACCCCGGGTGTCATCTCTCACTAAGCGCCCACTTGCTGTGCGAAGGACACCCGCAGGGTTTTATCTCTCACTAAGCGCCGACCCGCTGTGTGATAGAAACCCCTGGGGTGTAATCTCTCACCAAGCGCCGACCAGCTGTGTGATGGACACCCCGGGGTGTCATTTCTCACCAAGCTCCGACCCGCTGCGTGATGGACACCCCGAGGTGTCATCTCTCACTAAGCGCCGACCCGCTGTGTGATGGACACCCCGGGGTGTCATTTCTCACCAAGCTCCGACCCGCTGTGTGATGGACACCCCGAGGTGTCATCTCTCACTAAGCGCCCACTCGCTGTGTGATGGACACCCCCAGGGTGTCATCTCTCATCCAAGCGCCGACCCACTGTATGATGGACACCCCTGGGGTGTCGTGGCGCGAGGCACCTGGCCTGCAGCGTGAGCCAGAACCTCTGGTGCATGCATGGGAGCTGCACCAAACCACACCCAGCGCATGACCGCTCGGACGGCGGGGCACCGAGCAGCGGCTCGTGGTCGCACTGGTGGAACGGACTGAGGACTACGGCGCACAGTGCCACACCCTCCGCTCGGCCATACCACCATCCCAGCTGTGGTGAGCACCCCCAGAGGCGGCATCGCTCAGGTCATGAATCACGAGACTCCGAGATGGCGGGATCTGAAGGAAAATCTTGTGTTCCTTTATCACGTGCTAGGTCATATAGTGTCGCCATCCTCTCACGCTGATTGTCATGGGTGAACTCGATAACCCCGCCGGCTGTGGGATTCGAACCCACGATCTTATCATCAGGAGTCCTAAGGTCTGGCGACTGAGCTGCCGCGACCCGCTCAGCCCGAGGTGGCAGGCGGAGCCGAAACCAGTGCCGGCTGCCGGTGGGATTCGCCGCACACACCCTACCGACTGAGCTACCGCGACCTCCCCCCCTCCCCGAGGTGGCAGGCGGAGCTCTCATCGTCGCCGGCTGTCGCCAGCTGTGAGGTCCGCTACACACGAGGTGACAGGCGGAGCTGACACCAGTGCCGCCGGCTGTTGGGTCCGCTACACACGAGGTGACCGGCGGAGCTGATACCAGTGCCGCCGGCTGTGGGGTCCGCTACACACGAGGTAAAAGGCGGAGCCGACACCAGTGCCGCCGGCTGTGGGGTCCGCTACACACGAGGTGACAGGTGGAGCTGACACCAGTGCCGCCGGCTGTGAGGTCCGCTACACACGAGGTGACAGGCGGAGCCGACACCAGTGCCGCCGGCTGTGGGGTCCGCTACACACGAGGTGACAGGCGGAGCTGACACCAGTGCCGCCGGCTGTGGGGTCGACACACGAGGTGACAGGCGGAGCTGACACCAGTGCCGCCGGCTGTGGGGTCCGCTACACACGAGGTGACAGGCGGAGCCACACCAGTGCCACCGGCTGTGGGGTCGACACACGAGGTGACAGGCGGAGCGACACCAGTGCCGCCGGCTGTGGGGTCCGCTACACACGAGGTGACAGGCGGAGCGACACCAGTGCCGCCGGCGGGTCACACAGAGGTGACAGGCGGAGCGACACCAGTGCCGCCGGCTGTGGGGTCCGCTACACAGAGGTGACAGGCGGAGCCGACACCAGTGCCACCGGCTGTGGGGTCGACACAGAGGTGACAGGCGGGCTGACACCAGTGCCGCCGGCTGTGGGGTCCGCTACACACGAGGTGACAGGCGGAGCTGACACCAGTGCCGCCGGCTGTGGGGTCCGCTACACACGAGGTGACAGGCGGAGCCGACACCAGTGCCGCCAGCTGTGGGGTCGACGACTCGACACACGCAACTGTCTGGTCAGCATGAGTGGAGAACGGTGAAAATTATTGTTCGGACTCAATGCACGGAGGTAATGCGTACTGACAATTTGGTTGGTTGGGTTCACTCTGCAGGGGTCCATGTTAAGAGAGCAAGAATTTGATGGGACCACGGAAAAAAAAGATGGTGGGGCGGAATTATAACCAAAGGTATAGGACACTCCAGCCCTGTTGGTCAGGTCAATCCCCGGTCACCGGCGGAGACACCTGCGCACGTCGGTCGGCATCCGAGGCCGCCGTACATGTGACTCGCCAGGCGGACAGACCACCTCCCGCCAGCCCCGCCGGACCACCTCCCGTCTGCCACACCGGACCACCTTCCGCCAGCCCCACCGGACCACCTCCCGTCTGCCACACCGGACCACCTTCCGCCAGCTCCGCCAGACCACCTCCCGTCTGTCACGCCGGACCACCTCTCGCCAGCCCCACCGGGCCACCTCCCGCCAGCTCCGTCGGACCACCTCCCGTCTGTCACGCCGGACCACCTCCCGCCAGCCCCACCGGGCCACCGCCGGCCAGCCCCGCCGGACCACCTCTCCCGTCAGCCGTGCCGGACCACCTCCCGTCTGTCACGCCGGACCACCTCCCGCCAGCCCCACCGGACCACCTCCCGTCTGTCACGCCGGACCACCTCCCGCCAGCCCCGCCGGACCACCTCCCGTCTGTCACGCCGGACCACCTCTCCCGTTAGCCGTACCGGACCACCTCCCGCCAGCCCCGCCGGACCACCTCCCGTCTGTCACGCCGGACCACCTCTCGCCAGCCCCACCGGGCCACGTCCCGCCAGCTCCGTCGGACCACCTCCCGCCAGCCCCACCGGGCCACCTCCCGCCAGCCCCGCCGGACCACCTCTCCCGCCAGCCCCACCGGGCCACCTCCCGCCAGCCCCGCCGGACCACCTCCCGCCAGCCCCACCGGGCCACCTCCCGCCAGCCCCGCCGGACCACCTCCCGCCAGCCCCACCGGACCACCTCCCGCCAGCCCCACCGGACCACCTCCCGCCAGCCCTGCCGGACCACCTTCCGTCAGCTCCGCCGGACCACCTCCCGTCAGCCGTGCCGGACCACCGGCGCAGCTGAAGCCCACCGGCCGCGGCGGTGACGTGTTCAGCCAACCATGGCCCAACACCCACGCCACGTGACAGCCATGACCCGGCCTGTCGCGTGACACGGCACGTGCACGGCCTGCACGTCAGCCGCGGCGCGGACGGCATGCAGTCCGGCGCGGTCCGCACCTCCGACCGCACCTCCGCAGCACGTGCACACAGCGATGATGACACCGTGACGTAACACCCGCCAGTCTGAAAGCCACCGCGGTGCGCAATAAATAAACAAACACACAAATGCGTCCCTCCGCAGCGGGTGGTTGTGGTCAAGGCGGGGGGGCCTCGGCACGCGGTCAATCGATCAAGAACCAACGCATTACCACAAAAGCCGTGACGTCCGCCGCCACCGCGTCGCCGCTGGACCACCCGGTGGGTGACGTGACGTCACAGTCGTCAGCTGACGGCGTGTCCCCGGACGTCAGATGCGGTACCCTACCATCACGGCATACGGTGCAGGGAGCACGGGGAAGCGGGTATCTATCAGCTGGCGATTGCATAGCCTTCGCAGACAATTCCTAGCGGTATGCAGAAATGCCACGTGCTCTCAGAGAAAAACAAACTCGTCATAATTAATTGCTTTCGGAACAAATCCGACGGAAATGCCTGAGGCGTGATGCGGATGTGCTTCAGCGAACTGCTGAAGGATGTGTGGAGGTAAGAGGGGGAGGTTGGTGCGGTGGAGAACTGGGATAATGCCATTGTTTGCGCCATGCATGCATAAACTCGTCTATTTATACTGCATTCCAGGTAAAATGATTTTACGCAGATCGCTGCACCACCTACTCACTACGGTCCACCACTGAAACGATATTAAGGTGAGGTAGAACAAAAGTTTATTTCGTTGCCACAATTCCACTTTTTGCGGCATGTCGTCTCCGATTTGGTGCATAAGTCATAAAGTCATAAAAGTCATAAAGTGTTAAGGCTTAATAAGAGCCACAGGGGCCCATCTGGGTTAAGCCTATCTGGAAAAGGTACTAGAAATGTACATACTCTCACCCCAATCAATCCCTTACCTCAAGTTCCTAGGAAGCTATATATCGCAGCCTATCTAGCACCAATTCACTTGCTATTGCATAGCACACTCCCATTGTGCTACCATAGACAATCTCATCACATCTGATCACATCCCGAAGGAAGGTGCTGAATCCACTGCCAGGTACACCGTATATAAAGTTATAAAGCGATTAGACTTAATAAGAGACTCACTTCCTATTACATAACACACTCAACAATTACAAACTCCTCCCATCATACCCATTGTGCTACCATAGACAATCTCATCAGTATCACATCCCGAAGGAAGGTGCTGAATCCACTGCTAGGTACACCCTATATAAAGTTATAAAGCGTTTAGACTTAATAAGAGACTCACTTGCTATTGCATAACACACTCAACAATTACAAACTCCTCCCATCATACCCATTGTGCTACCATAGACAATCTCATCAGTATCATAAGCTTAAGCTTGTACATTATTTGTTAATGGGCTTTCTAAAATACACTAAAATATTTCCTTGAAATGATATTGATCCAAATCGCCATGAGAGTCGGCTTTTCGTTAAAATTTCCACCTAGAAAGAAGCACTGGGAGCGACCGATGTCTGGGCAAAGCCACTGACATGACACTGTTTTGTAATATTTATAATAAAATGCCTAAATCCCCCCCCCATTTTGACTGGTTTATTGACATGAAGATCACTGAGTGTTGCCGCTCACAATGCTCCATTTTCACAGCGATCACTGTTGGAGCGTTCTGCTGCTGGTCAAACAGAACATGCTTCGAAAACTGAATAGTTGTGGCGTACAAACAGATAATTAACAACTCATTACGTGTAAAGAAAATATACGACCTTCAATATACCAGGAGGTGCCGAGTTGATATCAAAAGTAACGATAAAGGTTATATTTTATTACTCAACGTTTCGGCCAGGGGCCATCGTCAGGAGTCAAGAGCCATTCTTCGTTGTATTAAACAATTAACAACTCTTTACAATATACGTCGGCGTGCACATGCAGATCACGGCCGCCTTTGGAACAACCTTTGATACTTGTATGCTATAGGATGTCCCACATATCTCAGCTTGTCTCATTCGTCTCTGGTTTTCGTCCCTTCTTCGTCACTTCTTCCGCGGGTGTAGGGGTGTTTATGAACATGATTTAAGTCGGAGTCGAGTCAAGGCGAGAGGTGAATTTAAGACGAAGTCAAGTCAAGCAAAATTGAGGCCAATTCTAGTGTCGGAAACAAAATAGTGAATGAGGGGAACAGGCTTGGAATATTCTCGACTCAATTTTGGGTGGGCAAAGCCTAACATTGGAAGGAACGATTCGGTATCGGAGGGGTAAGTGCCTCCGTATACAACGACACCAATCGCAGATGGCCTAACTCAACCCATTCTGAAGGTTTATCATAGTGCATAATAATTTTAAATCAATGCCACAATAATATTCGAATGTGCACGGAATAAGAATGAATGATGATTCAGCCGAGCAAAACTACATTCGAGGATCTAGCTCGTGCATTTGTTTGAATCAGGTGTTGCGAATTTGGTACTAAAATATTGTCCTTGCTATTTTCATCTTCCTGTTTCTGCGATTCCTTCCAACTAGCCTGCGTTGCTATTGCCATTAAAAGAACTAGAAGTTATTCCACATGATCAGCCATTTACGTTTTCCTTGTCGCATCCTATGCAAGGCTTGGACTTCTAAACATCCACCCGTTATCGCAAGCTAAATCCTCCTGCCTGCTCGAAAGTCATTACGACGTACACAGTTTGCATTACGGTGGCTAACTGTAATATAAGTGAAATCCGAGCATCTGTGATGCCAAAAGCCTGCTTGTCAGAGGTGCAAACTGGCTACTCTTACACCCACACCCAGCGTGTAGAGCAACAATCAACAACAGTAATCAACACAAAGACATCAGCTTCGACATATTACGAAGAAAACCATACGTTGTTTCTTATCCACATTCGAAGCAGTTCACTCACAGAGTTCAATGAAGTCGCTTTCTGCTTCATATCGATACTCCACGACGACATCAACTCCAATTCATGAGACTCCGGCCCAGTCAGCTGATCAACGGCGAATGTTCCCGAACACCATCTCCGCTGCCACGTAACGTCTGCGATATGGCCGTCTTACTGTCAGTTGCGGCCGGCGCCTCCTTGAACCACAGCGATAAACATCCAGCGTCTAGCTGCAGTGCGCCCATCGGCCTGCCTCACTGGTCACTGCGCCGGCGCCCCGTCACGAGTCGTGACACCGTGGTCGGTTCTACTGTCGTTCAGGCGGCCGCACGCTGCACGACACCCCAGGCCGGTCGGAAACGGGCGGCACCACCGCTCCTGTGTCGACCCACCAGCAGGACACGCTGCCCGGCATGACTTCCCAGAACGGCCCCTCACGCACCGCTCTGCGTCGACCCACCAGCGGGACACGCTCCCGGCACGACTTCCCAGAACGGCCCCTCACGCACCGCTCCTGTGTCGACCCACCAGCGGGACACGCTCCCGGCACGACTTCCCAGAACGGCCCCTCACGCACCGCTCCTGTGTCGACCCACCAGCGGGACACGCTCCCGGCACGACTTCCCAGAACGGCCCCTCACGCACCGCTCCGGTGGTGGCCCACCAGCGGGACACGCTCCCGGCACGACTTCCCAGAACGGCCCCTCACGCACCGCTCCGGTGGTGGCCCACCAGCGGGACACGCTCCCGGCACGGCCCCTCACGCACCGCTCCGGTGGTGGCCCACCAGCGGGACACGCTCCCGGCACGGCCCCTCACGCACCGCTCCGGTGGTGGCCCACCAGCGGGACACGCTCCCGGCACGGCCCCTCACGCACCGCTCCGGTGGTGGCCCACCAGCGGGACACGCTCCCGGCACGGCCCCTCACGCACCGCTCCGGTGGTGGCCCACCAGCGGGACACGCTCCCGGCACGGCCCCTCACGCACCGCTCCGGTGGTGGCCCACCAGCGGGACACGCTCCCGGCACGACCCTCACGCACCGCTCCGGTGGTGGCCCACCAGCGGGACACGCTCCCGGCACGGCCCCTCACGCACCGCTCCGGTGGTGGCCCACGCGTGACGCACCCGGCCGGCGTCGTGGATGAGAGGGAAGCAGGCGACGGGGAAACCCACCGTTCCGGCGCAGACATTCAGACTGCGGAGGTAGTCCAGGTGGGAAGCCCCGAAGACACGGAGGACATCCGGATGCAAACGACGTGGGAGACCACGAAGAGTAGGTGGGAAGAGACTCAAGATACAGGGATATGTTCGAAGACGCCAGGCATGCGTGTGTGAGAGGATGATAGGTACAAGGTAATGTGGACCGATCCGCAGAAGTACTTGGAGAATATGGGTCAAGCACGGTGGAGGTTCACTTGCATACTTGTATTAACACGTATACCGGATGTTCAATACACCGAACGCGTATTGACATTTTGAGGAACTGACTTGATTTTCAAAGGTCAGTTCAAAATGTTGGTGTTGCTATTCAACACCCATATTTTAAACCCAATAAAAGGAGGGCAAACAAGGAATTGCCCAACCAATTTGTGAAGTGCATAACCATCTCGGAAAAGAAGAAAGGCTGTAAAAAAATGTCAGTGCAGATTAGGTATTCTGAATATCGCAGACTTAGGTATGCCTGGTGTTGCCATTGCATCATTATTAAGTCTGACAATCTTTACATTCGATTTGCGATTACGATTTCGTTGTAGATAGCGAATGGATTTACATCACGCCTAAGCGACACCAATCATTGTGGGTAAACCGTCACCTGCGGTCACAGGTAGAGCTTTTATACAGCATGGGGGCTAAAATGTTAAAGTTTTTTTTAAAACTAGGAAGTCTGCCTTTCAGGGCAGTGTTATAATCATAAATAATTGGGGAGGGGAGGGCAAACATTAGGAAACTCGAGCCCGTCAAATAGATAGGGAACACCACCGATGCCTGTGTGGTCAAGCATAACTAGCTTTCATGTCAGAAGAGATCCGGTCTGACCTTGCGGCTCGTCCGGGCCGTTCCGCCAGACCAGCGTCTCCGGGCCGTTCCGCCAGACCAGCGTCTCCGGGCCGTTCCGCCAGGCCAGCGTCTCCGGGCCGTTCCGCCAGGCTAGCGTCTCCGGGCCGTTCCGCCAGACCAGCGTCTCCGGGCCGTTCCGCCAGGCTAGCGTCTCCGGGCCGTTCCGCCAGGCCAGCGTCTCCGGGCCGTTCCGCCAGGCCAGCGTCTCCGGGCCGTTCCGCCAGGCCAGCGTCTCCGGGCCGTTCCGCCAGGCTAGCGTCTCCGGGCCGTTCCGCCAGGCTAGCGTCTCCGGGCCGTTCCGCCAGGCTAGCGTCGTTAGCGGGTTAACGTGTCGTGTACAGATCCGTGCCATGCACGTCTCTGTTGTTCTGTGCTCAAAACTAGGCACTAGCTAAAACTAGGCACTCGTCTGTTTCACCGACGACATTCCTAAAACCAAAACGGCCCGGATCGGTGTCGGCTCTGGGGCACCATGGTAACCCAACGGCCACCCGTCCAGGCTGCCCACGGTCACCAGTCCAGGCTGCCCACGGCCACCTGTCAAGGTTGCCCACGGCCTGCCCACGGTCGCCCGTACAGGCTGCCCACGGCCAATCGTTCAGCCTGCCCACGGTCACCAGTCCAGGCTGCCCACGGCCACCCGTACAGACTGCCCACGGTCGCCCGTACAGGCTGCCCACGGCCAATCGTTCAGCCTGCCCACGGCCACGGCTGCCACTCGCCCGATGAGCCGCCGCCGCCCAGCTGGTCGGCACCACGTCCCACACACGTGAGGTGGGGCCTACAGCTGCAGCGGTCGTTTGCGCGCCGATTCTGACATGAGAGTACCATGTCGCACGTGTGCTGTGGTGCGATGGCTGTGCTAGGTGTGGTCCGGTTAGGTATGGTAAGGTTGTGTGGCACGTTCGGCTTTGTAAGGCTCGGTTAGGTATGCTTTGGTGAGATAAGGTTTGCTTCGGTAGGGTTCGGTTTGGTCAGGTATAGTCTGGTTGGGTCAGATATGGTTCGATTGGATTTGGTACGGTTGGGTTGGGTTGGGTTAGGTATGGTTCGGTTGGGTTTGGTTAGGCATGGTTCGGTTGGGCTTGGTTATGAATGGTTGGGTTGGGTTAGGTATGGTTCGGTTGAGTTAGGTATTGTTCGGTCGGGTTAGGTATGGTTTGGTTGGGTTATGTATGGTTCGGTTGGGTCAGATATAGCTCGGTGGGGTCAGGTAGAGTTTGGTTGGGTTAGGTATAGTTCAGTTCGGTTAGGTATGGTTCAATTGGGTTAGATATGGTTCCGTTGGATCAGGGATGGTTCGATTGGGTCAGATATGGTTCCATTGGGTTATGTACGGTTTGACTGGCTGGGACGACGTACACACAGCCCGTCGACACCAGTATATTTAGTGGAGCGAACGAACGGAGGCAGAGAGGCACCGGCGCAAACTGGACCGCGACTGCATAAATGGTGACAGGTGGAGCGTTCGCCACATACAGCGGAAGGAGGTGCTTTCCACGCGCAGCGGCGCTTGCTGGGGCGCTCTTCACGCGCAGCGGATGACGATGGGTCAGGCGCAGCAACGGAGGGTCACTCTCACCTTTCCCAACGCAGAGCTCCAGTGGCACCGCCCGTTACACGACAAAAACGCCACCGCCGCCGCCGGCGGCGTCCGGGCGGCCCCAATCACGCCGCTCTCCCCCTGGCTGTAAAAAGGTCGGCGAACCAGACAAAGCCGCCGGCTGGTGAGTAACTGCAGCCGGACCGGATCGGGTCCACCTACGCCTGGACAGCCACCAGTGCGCCGGACCGTGGTCTGTCATCACCTGGAGCACAGGCGGGCTCGCGAGGAACCGTAACATCTGCCCCATCCCGTCTTTTCGGCCGTGTCACATCCCATCCGGAAATACCGGTCCGATAGACTTAAATGGATTGTGGCGTGACTACGCACGTTTTGTGCGGCTGCCGGGCAGGCTCACGCAGGAAATGATGACATCGGGCACTGATACAGTCGCCAATCATTACGCACTCCGTTTTATCAGCGCAGTCCACTGCGAGCCGGGCGATCGTGTCGACAAGGTCGCACGTTCCGACGGCTTTGTCCCGGTGTGATTTGGGTGGCCGGTGTATGTCCCGGCTTTGTCCCGGTGTGATTTGGGTGGCCGGTGTATGTCCTGGCTCTGTCCCGGTGTGATTTGGGTGGCCGGTGTATGTCCCGGCTTTGTCCCGGTGTAATTTGGGTGGCCGGTGTATGTCCCGGCTTTGTCCCGGTGTGATTTGGGTGGCCGGTGTATGTCCTGGCTCTGTCCCGGTGTGATTTGGGAGGCCGGTGTATGTCCCGGCTCTATCCCGGTGTGATTTGGGTGGCCGGTGTATGTCCCGGCTCTGTCCCGGTGTGATTTGGGTGGCCGGTGTATGTCCCGGCTCTATCCCGGTGTGATTTGGGTGGCCGGTATATGTCCCGGCTCTATCCCGGTGTGATTTGGGTGGCCGGTGAGAGGAGGCCGGTGCATGTCCCGGCTCTGTCCCGGTGTGGTTTGGGTGGCCGGTGAAAGGTGGCCGGTGTTTGTCCCGGCTTTGTCCCAGTGTGATTTCGGTGGCAGGTGTATGTCCCAGCTCTGTCCAGGTGTGATTTGGGTGGCCGGTGAGGGGAGACCGGCGTATGTCCCGGCTCTGTCCCGGTATGGTTTGGGTGGCCGGTGAAAAGTGGCCGGTGTATGTCCCGGCTCTGTCCCGGTGTGATTTGGGTGGCCGGTGAAAGGTGGCCGGTGTATGTCCCGGCTCTGTTCCGAACACACGGCCGTACACAAAACCTGCTCGCCACACCCAGGCGTCAATTGGCAAGGCAAGGATGCAAGCAACTGCTCGACGAATCGACTTTGGACACCATTCACTTCCTACTACATAAGCGATGGAGTCATGATGGCCCGCCGCCTTGCAACAGCCGTATTTGGCACCGTTGATCGCTTGAAATTCCCGTCACACACACTCGGGCCGCAGTTGATTGATGTTCCCCCGCATATGGGCACGCCGCCAGCCCAGGTGTCCGGAGCGAGGCTACTAGCTGTCTGCCAGGGACGACACCTTATTCGGCTCAGAGTTCCGCGGGGTGGTGCCATGGAACGGCGGCTTAACGTTCAGCGACATAATCCCTCATGAACGATGGATGAAGAGGAAGAGCCCGAGTTCTAGTCGGACACACTCGACTGGTGTTCACCCTCTGACGTCGCATGGTCGCGGGCGAGCCACAAGTGAGTGCAGTCAGCGAGCCTGACCTTCGACCCGCAACGCCTCGACGATGGGACAGCCACGCCGATCACTACACCACGGCTTCCCGTGACGAGATAATGGGCATGATACTCTACATAGGCTATTATCAGCTACTCGCTGATGATTAGTGGCCATGATTTCACTTTTTTTTTCAGACCAGGAAAGGTGTGAGCCCGATACCCAGTCGGCACGCAATTTCGTGGTCATATTAGGAATGCGGTAGTATTATGGAGCTGGCATGTGCGTGGGAGTGGTCAGGATTTGTACGACGCCTGTTCTGCCCACTAGACGGCTGTCAAAACAGCATTATGCAATTGCAATGTCATCGTCACAGTGTTTTACCGAAATTAGTAGTGAGGAAACAGTTGCCAAAAACCGGCTCTGGCTTAACCGAGTTCGAACATCGCTCCTGCACACAAGGGTACTGACGACATCTCTCCGGCACACATGGGTACTGACGACATCTCTCCTGCACACATGGGTACTGATGACATCACTTCTGCACATAAAGGTACTGACGATATCTCTCCTGCACACATGGGTACTGACGACATCACTCCTGCACACAAGGGTATTGACGATATCTCTCCTGCACACATGGGTACTGACGCCATCTCTCCTGCACACAAGGGTACTGACGATATCTCTCCTGCACACATGGGTACTGACGACATCTCTCCTGCACACATGGGCACCGACATCTCTCCTACATAAATTGGCAATGCCATCTCTCCTGCACACATGGGTAATGACGACATCTCTCCTGCACACATGGGTTCTGCCGACATCTCTTCTGCACACAAGGGTACTGACGACATCCTTCCTGCACACATAAATACTGACGATTGTTATAGCTTTCGATTTAAGTTATTATTCCCAACTGGAATGGCAGCGCTGGGTGACACATATCAGATCTTGGGTTTAGTGAACAAACTTCTATCGGTGGGCTCTGCTGCCGGAGAGTCCGCATACACAAACATTCGGAATACATGCACTACAATGCCACATCACTTTTTTCGTGATCGTTAATGTCACTTTAACGGTACCCTAATCGCCACCGTCACGGTCTCCATCACGGTAATCAGACCGACCTGGATTGGATTGTGACTTTACGACGCACTCAGCAGCTGAGGCCATATGGCGTCTCCTGCCTCTCACCCTGGCAGGAAGGGCGGGCATCGTGGGGAATCGAACCCCGCACCTCTGGCGTGCCAGACGCTCAGCTTAACCACTGAGCTGGATCTGAGATAGCATGACAATAGGTGCCACATTGCGTCACGGTTCTTCGTCTCACAGCCATACCACCCGGTCCGTGCCGCATGCAATCTCTCAGCACGAGCAATGGCCCACGTCGGAGAACGCCAGGCACTGGGGCAGTGTAGGTCACGTGATGCACGACGTCACAAGGTCAACCGGCAGTGGCTGAGGACACGGTATGCTCGTCGCGATCCGATTTGCATTGTAAGCTGCTCGCACGGAGGAATGTGGCCGAAAATCCTGTTCTTTGAACACAGATTTAGAACACTTCTGGAGAAATATTGTGAAGACAGTTGGTAAATATTAAAGTTGAATGATCAGATCTGGCACTGAGTGATAACATTTGAACTTGAAATGCTGTACTTTACCGTGGAACATTTTGTTCGGAACGGACCGGCAAGGCCGTTCCGTTTCGGTTTCTATGAGTTTCAAGTTAGAGTGCAACATATTTCGACCGAACGGATTAGTTTTCAAGGCGGCTATCCTGATGGTGAAGGCACGATTTCCGATTGTGCGCGTGCTGAAAATTGAATACACTATGCCAAAATCCATTGTACGTAGTTGCAAAATATCTGCACCTTCGACAAAATTGGACACAATACAAGAGTTTTCACCGACTACCAAGAGAACTCAGGTACGGTGAGATCACGGGTTTTCTGCCAGCCGTGATGTGGCAGAAAACCTGTGGATCAGGATGATCCCATCGAGGCTCATCCTGTACCTGCAGTCCTGCGCCCTTACAGTCATCCTCATGCTCTGTTCGTTAAGAGCCATCGATAAATTGTTTGGGTACCTAAGTGTTATATCATGTTCTACCAGCTGATACGTATGCTTACGACAAGCTAATAGCAATATCGCACACCATGCATTACGGCTGGAGTTTACTTTGTAATCGGACACGCCACTACTAAGTCGTTAGATAATCGTACTCTTTGGTGCCGGCCAACACCAGAGTCTAAGAAGGTCCACTGAGCCCGTCCATCTTCCCCATCAGAGCTTCTGCCGTGATAAAGGACTCCCTTAACATCGGCCGAAGGTTTACTACGGGATTTGAACCCTGCGGTAAACCCTCTATCTCCGTGATCCACGATACTGAGCACAGAGGGAAGGTCGATTTCGACGTGGCACAAATTTAGCAAGAGAACGCATTTTCACCACGCTGTCTCCCCTCGCCGGTGCAAACTCCCTAGCTGAGTCGCTGACATGCATTGCCATTTTATTTTCAAAGGAGGTGAGACAAGAGATCAATAAGAGAGCGAGATGGGGTCGGTGGGTGTCTGGGTCAAGCAAAAAGCTTCCACTTAATTGAAATCCATGCATATGCATCTCTGAAGTATGTGTGCGTTTGGGAGAGATTTATCTCTCCAAACGTCATGAAATTTAACATTGTGTGAGTTTTAGGGCGCATCGACCATGGTAGATCATTTAGCGCCCAGAAATTTAACATTGGAATGACATTTAACATTAACATTGCATAGAAATAATCGATCTAAAAACGCTCCCGTCTCCGATCCAAAATTCGCAACGAAGGCAATAAATATACGCATAGGAGTTATTGAAAATCTGAGGTCTCCTTCAAGATGATACCCTGGTCGCCCCACCGGTGCAGTATACCCGTCAATAATGCAGGAGTCTGGTATGCCATCTGAACTGGCTGTTGCCATCCACATCTGCCAACATGCTGTCTGTCGGTCGAATATCGAGCATACGCCGAGAATCGAGCATGCGCCGAGCATCAAGCATACGCTGAGCATCGAGCATACGCAGAACATCGATCACACGCAGAACATCGAGCATACGCCGAGCATCGAGCATACGCAGAACATCGATCACACGCAGAACATCGAGCATACGCCGAGCATGGAGCATACGCCGAGCACACGAGCGGGGCCCACGCCGTAAATAGCGCAGCTCACACCATATTCTGCCCCGGCGACGGCGCGACGCAGCACATACGTGTCAAGCCAGGAAGTGACGTTCGAACTCTGCCCCGTCCGTCGCCGGCTCCGGCCAGCTTCAGGGTCAGATCACGGGGAGCAGTGTCGGCGACAGCAGGTCTCGGGTCGCGGCGGCGGCACGTGGCATCCGACCCCGGCGCTGGCCCCCCGCCCCGCGCCGCGCCGTTCTGCACACGCACGCATTGTGGACGTGACGTCAGCGGCGGCCGCGGCGATTGGCCGCCGCTCGCATCATCGGCGACCAATCGGAAGCAAGGTCGCGCGAGGCGGCGCGTGAGTACAGGCACTTCCCGGCCGGCGGAGTGCCGCCTGCTGACTGCGGCGGCGTCGTGCAGGCGCAGCGTGTTCGGTTGCACGCCCCGGCGGGCGGCTTTCAAACGGCCGACCGGTCGAGCACCGGCTCGGCGCACACCGACCGCGACTGGCGCTCCGCGAACGCGGGTCCCCAGGGCGTCTGTCATTCAACGAACGGCCACAAAGAGAGCGGCCGGCGAGATGAATGGGCGGCGGTGGCGGCTGGCGGTGGTGCGCCGCCAGGTGCCGTCTCCGGCAGCGCCTCCGCCGACCGCTGCAACACACGCGCGCCAAATGAATGGGTGGAAACGGCCGGCTGCCCCCGGCACGCCATCAGACGTCTTTCAGACTCGGCAGGACGTTGGGAAAGTGGACCACCTGAAGCCAAGCGCTGCGAGACATGGTTCAACTGAAACGGCTTTAGCAGCACGCGCAAATTGACGGCATCCACGAAATGCATTGCACTTCATGGCTTCGGTTTATTTCTGCGGCAGCTGCAGTTGTCTGCACCGACAGGGAATACGCTGATCTCACTGGATCGTCCTCCCGGCAACGAGTCATTGGGCCTTCAACGCACCTGCTATCCCGAGCTACCCCATGAGGAAAATAATACCAGCTCAATCGTGGTCACCGGTATCTTGCAATCGCATGCGATCATAGACAGCGTCGAAGGGGGACGGACGACGTGCCCCCCCCCCCCCCGTCGGGAAGGTCCTAAACGTCACGACGTACCAAACGTCGTGAAGCTTAACTTGCTAACTTACTTAGCTAAACGCCTATTGCATGAAAAGGCATTGCATGGAAATAATTGATCGAAACACGATCATATATCAAAGTTCGTGGCGTGTTATCATGTTATCCAAAGTCCGTGGCGCCTCCGATGCATGCGATCATGTAGTTATCAGTCGGACCGTACGGTGTACAGGTCACCAGGTGTAGCTTTCAGTCGGACCGTACAGTGTGCAGGTCACCAGGTGTAGTATCAGTCGGACCGTACAGTGTACAGGTCACCAGGTGTAGCATCAGTCGGACCGTACAGTGTACAGGTCACCAGGTGTAGTATCAGTCGGACCGTACAGTGTACAGGTCACCAGGTGTAGTATCAGTCGGACCGTACAGTGTACAGGTCACCAGGTGTAGTATCAGTCGGACCGTACGGTGTACAGGTCACCAGGTGTAGTATCAGTCGGACCGTACAATGTACAGGTCACCAGGTGTAGTATCAGTCGGACCGTACGGTGTACAGGTCACCAGGTGTAGTATCAGTCGGACCGTACCGTGTACAGGTCACCAGGTGTAGTATCAGTCGGACCGTACGGTGTACAGGTCACCAGGTGTAGTATCAGTCGGACCGTACCATGTACAGGTCACCAGGTGTAGTATCAGTCGGACCGTACAATGTACAGGTCACCAGGTGTAGTATCAGTCGGACCGTACGGTGTACAGGTCACCAGGTGTAGTATCAGTCGGACCGTACCATGTACAGGTCACCAGGTGTAGTATCAGTCGGACCGTGCGGTGTACAGGTCACCAGGTGTAGTATCAGTCGGACCGTACCGTGTACAGGTCACCAGATGTAGTATCAGTCGGACCGTACCGTGTACAGGTCACCAGATGTAGTATCAGTCGGACCGTACAGTGTGCAGGTCACCAGGTGTAGTATCAGTCGGACCGTAGTGTACAGGTCACCAGGTGTAGTATCAGTCGGACCGTACAGTGTGCAGGTCACCAGGTGTAGTATCAGTCGGACCGTACCGTGTACAGGTCACCAGATGTAGTATCAGTCGGACCGTACCGTGTACAGGTCACCAGATGTAGTATCAGTCGGACCGTACAGTGTGCAGGTCACCAGGTGTAGTATCAGTCGGACCGTACCGTGTACAAGTCAACAGGTGTAGTATCAGTCGGACCGTAGTGTACAGGTCACCAGGTGTAGTATCAGTCGGACCGTACCGTGTACAGGTCACCAGATGTAGTATCAGTCGGACCGTACAGTGTGCAGGTCACCAGGTGTAGTATCAGTCGGACCGTACCGTGTACAAGTCAACAGGTGTAGTATCAGTCGGACCGTAGTGTACAGGTCACCAGGTGTAGTATCAGTCGGACCGTACTGTGCACAGGTCACCAGGTTTACTGACCACCTAGTACAATACAGGTATTATTTAGTGAGCCAGTTAGATTCCCAGGCCTGGGGAATCTACCTGACAATTGTTGTCAGCACTCAATCTGGGAACTGATCATGAAATAACTTTTAAAGTGTTTCACTTGAGAGCTATATATCTGGTGTAATGTAATTACGCATATCCGGCCGATCAGTGATGGCCATGGTGCGGTACGGACTGTACAGAACCGTGCATTTTGGCAACAAAGTTAACCCTTTAAGATCATTTATTGCCCGAAACCTTACACGGTAATTGGCTGCAGGGAAAACATGAAATCCAGCAGGTTGCGAGATTCCAGTTCGGAGTTTTTTTAACGTATGAAGTCATACTACTAGGCTACTGCATTGTATCCAAACTTAGAAAATGGAGGAAATGACACCTAACAATGGGACGTGTATTTAGAACCCAAAACTGGTAATATTTTTACTCCTGGTCAAATCTGAATCCGTCGTCGCCGTGACAATAGTTACGGGACAAAAAGGCCAATAATGATCTTACATGTGAAACAACACCACCGACATGGGTTGCTCACATGCAGTTTGCAGAAGCACCGCAGCTGGCTTAACATGAAAGCCACACAGCAATGGACCACAGCAAACACGGCAGCCGGAGACCAGCCGCGCGCGAGTCACACGTCTGTTGGAAACCACGGCGGAGTGGCCACGGCTGGGGCTGGGCCCAGGTGAGGTCCAGGTGGCTGAGCCATGTACACCGCGGCACAGTTGGCCACGCCGAGGCCCAGGTGGATGGGCTCGGTATGCCACGGCACACGACACTGCTTCCTGTTTCCAGTCAGGCTCAACAAACCATCCTGTTTTCAGTCAGACTCAACAAACAAATTAGATATCTAAGTGAAGATGAAGGAGAACTCAGAGAAGTGCTACGGGATTCGAATGCCCTCTTCACTCCCTTCATCTTCACTCCGTTTTTTTTAAAGAGCATTCAAACCTGAATATGACATCCATAAAAGGGCACTAAACGTGCAACATGTGTGGCGATTGCGGTGATACAGTCGCACCACCTCTGAGGATGATACCCGAACATGCTGAAGTGGGAGGATCCTGCAATGGAATGCACCTGTAGTGGGAGGATCAGTGGTGTCACCGGAGGGCCGGTGCATCTTCTCTTCAATAGTGAGGTGCACGAAATCCTGGGCAACCTCCCGCCCACTTCAAGTCCCCTGGCAGGCCGCCTCTCGGTGACCCCTGACTAATGAATGCTATCTCCTGAAAACCATCCTGGTCAGGGGTGTCCAAATTGGCTCAATGAGGCGTCAGGCTGTTAATAAAACAGCTTTTCTGGATAATTTGTGAAACCCACTGGAAATAGAGCCGCCTGCAGGTGACTTCTTACCTCGAAATAGGCCCAGATGCCAAGGTTGTTGAATACAATCCTCAGTATATGGAAGTTGTATGAATTTGAAATTGCATTTGCATGCTTGTATCGACGCCTAAAATGGAGAATTTCCACGTCACCCCGTCACCAGATCAGATCCGGTGACATTCCTGGGACACATTCCATCCGGTCAGTACATCTCTCGGCACACCCACTCCAGCATTGGCCAGGCGACCGTCACTGCCCAAGGAGCCCATAGGGACAGCGATGTCGCCGGTATTTCCGACAGCCCGACGACGTAATACCGCCGACGACGTATTATCGCCCGACGACGTATTACCGCCGACGACGTATTACCGCCGACGACGTATTACCGCCCGACGACGTATTACCGCCGACGACGTATTACCGCCCGACGACGTATTACCGCCGACGACGTATTACCGCCGACGACGTATTACCGCCGACGACGTATGACTACCGACGACGTATTACCGCCGACGACGTATTACCGGCCGACGACGCAAGCGGTACCCGCAAAATGCAGTCATCCTCTGCAGACACACCAGACACGTCTCAGCACAAGCCACCGCTGTCAATTCAACATCCTCGTCTTCCAGCCTCCGTCGGGCTTTGGCAGAAGCTGACCCGTGCCATCAATGCATGCGAATATAGCCTGTCCAAACCATGCAAGACGGCACCGTGCCTCGGATGGCACGGTGGCACCGCGGAATAGCACGGCACTCGCGACATCACCGGCTAAGTTCAGTTTCCCTTAAACAGCGATCAGATGAAGTGGGTGAGTTCGAGTGGACACCGGTTGACTTCATCCGCTATCCATAACCTGTTTCCTTGCGCCCGGATTGGCTTTCACTCCGGATACCAAGATGCCCAGATTGGCTTGTGCAGTGCGTGACCAAACACGAAAAAAATAAACAAACGTGGGATCGCCAGACCTACTCGACACTTTGTAAATTCGATGGTTGGACGCCGGACCATCATCTCGTACTGAGAGCCTTCAGCACTCGTGGATGCTGGGAAGGATAGCCCTACCATCTACGCCATCTGATCTGTCGACTCGGCCTGTCGCTGACTCTCTCGGGGTCCGGGGGTCGCGGTAGTCCAATCGGCAGGACGTTCGACTCTTGGTCGTAAGATCGTGTGCTCGAATCCCGCAACCGGCGAGATCGCTGGGTGCGTCCGCGGCCAATCGACGTGCTGGCGACGCTATATGGCCCGACAGCCGAACGCGTCGTAAAATAACCAAATGCTCTTCCTCTTCATCGACGGTTACCAGCCGACGGCGGTCGGCCGGGCCGGACCGGGCCCGCCGGGGTCCGCTTCCGTGGTTGTCGGTGACACGCCGCCGCGGTGTGCCGACCGTTCACCCGGTCACCGGCCAGATGACCTGGGTGCTGACCTGTCAGCCGCCTGTCGGTGTTGTGTCAGACCCACTCATTGTGTGTGGTCGGTGCCGTTGACGGAGGTTCAACGACACGCGGTCCGAGAGGTGCCGACGGCGGCGGCAGAGGCGGTCCAGCGGATGGCCGAACAGGTGGAACGCTGCACCCACCACTATGGACCAATGTTTGGCGGTGAGGCAGCCGGCGGGACGAATAGAGGTGGAGGGGGGTAATCAAACGGTTGAAGGAGCTTGGCAACACCAGCGGATAATTCCCATCATGCTTAAGTGTGTGTGTGTGGAGGGGGAGGGGGCAGAATGCCTTTCGGGTGAGAAATGCCTTGTGTTAAAGATTCTTCGTACAGGGATCCAGAACGTCAAAATATCACGGGAGCCTCAAACCATGTTCAAAAGTTAGGGATTGCAATGGCATATGGGTTTTAGAACAATGAATGCTACCAATGTTTCAGTTGAGCACTTGATGGGGATATTGGCTGTTTATACCATTGGTTGCTTCTACTTAATGAGCAATTCACTTACTGCCTTTATTTACTTTGGTCTGGGCCGACATGCTGAGGTAAGAATACATGCATTAGCTTCTATACGAAAACAGTGGTACCTCGGATTTCTGGTTTCTGTGTTCACAGATTACCGGCTGTCATATGTATTACGCTTCCAAACTTGACACCACTGAGCAGTTAAACGACACGTCATGTAAAAATAGAACACGGTACAGCGGGTTTCACTGTGCACGACATCGATGATTATCATCACTAAATCCATGGCCAATAACTCCATTCCGCTTCCCTCCCGGGGTCGCGCGCGAATGTTCAAGGAGGCAGTGGCGCGATGGGAAACTATCTTCCACCAGCCTAAACACTCGGTGTGGACCTTGGTCTGGAAGTGGGCGCAGGGTGTGGAACTCGGTCTGAAAGTGGTCGCCTCACAGATAATGTCGGCCCTCCCCCCCCCCCCCCCCACACCAAACAATTAACTAAAAAAAAAAAACCACCAAAATAAAAAAAAAAAAAAACAAAAACCCCAAAAAAAAAACACCAACCACCAAAAAAAAAACCCCCCCCCCCTAAAAAAAAAAAACTTCCACCAAACCAAAAACCTCCCACAAAAAAAAAAACCAACAAAAAAAAAAAAACCCCTCCCTAATTAAAAAAAACCCCCCAGGAAGGGGGGGGAATAATAAACCCGTTAATACCGCGGCACCCCCCCCCCCGCCGGAAGAAGGGGGGCCCCTTTAAACCAAAAAACGGAGGGGGTTTCTTAAGAAAGAACCACTGAGCGAAAAGAGACCTAGCTCAAGGCTCGGAATGCATCAGCTGACCAATACGAATCCGGAAACCGGTTCAATGAAAGAGCAAGACTGCGGTATCAATACAAATAAACCGAGAAGAATGTCTGCAAATTGTGTAGGCACTTGCCAGATATGGCATCGAATTCCACTACGAATTGGGCAAGATATGGCATCGAATTCGACTACGAATTGGGCAAGCATTTATCCCCATGCTGCCTGATATCGATTTACATCAATAAGGGCGGAAGTAGTGTGGAAGTCGTGTAGTCGTGTAGTCGTGTAGTCGTGTAATCGTGTAGTCGTGTAGCCATGTAGTCGTGAGGTCGTGTAGCTGTATAGCCATGTAGCCGTGAAGTTGTGAAGTCGTGTAGTCGTGAAGTCGTGTAGTAGTGTAGCCGTGTAACCGTGTATTCGTGTAGCTGTGCAACCGTGTAGTCGTGTAGCCGTGTAGTCGTGCAGCCCGTGTAGTGTAGCCGTGAAGTTGTGTAGCCGTGTAACCGTGCAGTCGTGTAACCGTGTAGTCGTGTAGCTGTGTAATCGTGTAGTCGTGTAGCCGTGTAGCTGTGTAACAGTGTAGTCGTGTAGTCGTGTAGTCGTCCGACAAGAAACATGGCGTGATCAGCAGTGTATTGGAGTTGCGTTAGCTGAAATTGAGAGTAATTCCAGAGTGACTCCTCTTTTGTGCTCAAAGAAATTGGAGTTGGAGTCATCCCACACACGTCCCACCGGTGTTGGACTGACTGCACTCTGTTCCAGAGGAATTGAAGCTAACTCCATGTTTAACTCATAAAGATATTTTACAACTGGCAATAGAGCGGCCAGAACATAGAATTAACTTCAAAGCAGGGAAGACATTTCACTGCTGGACTGCCGTTCGGCATCTCGGGAGCACAGTAACAATACCATGCACGTCTGATGCCTGACGCTCGCGCCAGTGTCGCGCTGTTGTCAGGAGCTGGAAACGCGCGAAATTCCCATTGTGTGCAGAGCGTCAATGTGTCGCATGGATATTGTACGAGAAAACTAGGTTCTCTGGATGCTTTTATAGCCGAACCAGAAGATGTGGACGGTCCCGCCACCTGGGATTCCAAGATCAGTGGTACTGGTTACGCCAGCGAGGGTTAAGTGGTAAAGAGGCCTTCGTACTTCGAGCAGTTTTTCACAAACAGGAAGCGGGAGAATGGCATCGCGAGCTGCACGTGTAAGATGTGCAACTCTGTCGTTCTTGGAAGGGTATCAGTGACGTCAAACTTTCTACATCACGTGCGACGTAAACATCCGACGGAACTGACAGATCGCGTTGATGTCATTGGTAGCCTGCTATGCGGAAACAACTGGTGTTTGTTAACAAAATTGTTGCTGCTTAGTTCGGTGACGGCCTGCAGTCTCTTGGTGAGTTCGGCCCTAATGTTGACGAAACTAGTTGTTCTGATAGGTAAGCTGCTACCGTTGATAAAAGTAAGGTTTGTTTAATACTGGCTTGTTGTACGCCAACCGGATGAGATCAAAGCCGACACAGCAGCATGGTTTTATGAGACCATTCATATCCTGTCGTCACTGGGGAGTTTTTTCTTCCAAATTTGGAGTGGCGAACAGTGGCGCAGTCAGGATTTTCCTAAACGGGGGGGAGGGGCGACCCAAACAATGTGATGAAACAGACAAAGCTCCCTGCGCGCGAAGCGGGTCGAAAATTTCGTGTTTTGCGTGGCGAAAATCTCAGACTATCTCGTTTGATCTAGTGTATTTTCGGGTGCTAAGGGGACCCGGGGCACCGCCCCCCCCCCCCTTGGCTGAGCCTCTGGTAGTGAACATATATTTCCACGCTGCTAGGAGACAAACATGGAAAATATCACACGAATAACTTGAGTGCGGCGTCTGTCATTCTTCAGGAACTGCTTTTGAAATTTATATGGTCACTGGTGGGGATTTTCTCAAAATATGTGGTGGTGAAAATAGATGCCCACGTTTTTGTGAGGTAGACATGAACAACATCAGATGAACAACTATGGTGTGGCCTCTGCCATCACTTAGGAATGCTTTTATTTCATGTATGTCCTTGAATTAGTCAGGAGAATGGAGGAAATTCTTCATATTTTATCTTTCAACACTAAGGACATTTACATAATATGTTCTGATGCACAGTTCTTACATCTTAATTAGCTGAGCTAGTATGCACTTACTGATATTGATGTAATGTTATGTTACCAGATACTGATGCCCACCGACTAGCACACCACTGAACTGGACTACGATACCGCAGTGGGGCAACCACGCTCAGTCAGCACAGCTCTCACTAGCATACCCTGAACTGGACTACGATACCGCAGTGGGGCAACCACGCTCAGTCAGCACAGCTCTCACTAGCATACCCTGAACTGGACTACGATACCGCACTGGGGAACATATATGACGTCCAAACGCATAAGTATGGACATTGCAACATCTCGCAATAGTATGGACATATTCAAATGTGTTTTTGTGGCTCGGAGCATTACCGGTGTGAAACTGAAACTTGACCACACTGTGTAAGTTTGAATGACGATCCCGCCATACCAACTTGGTACAATTATCTCGTTAATAAAAGAAAGACAGTAAATGCAACTTTCGGAAACATGAGATGACGGTAACGACGATCCCGCCCAGTCAGTCTGGCTAGCATATCCTGAACTACACTACGATACGGCAGTGGGGCGCCAGCACAGCTCTGGCTGACTAGCATACCCTGTCACTGTGTGCCACATCCATGAGCATTGTCGCCCGTACTGTTCACGGCGGGGTGAACGACCCCACCGATCAAGGTCCACTTGGCGCCCAAGAGACATCAGTCCGGTATATTCACATGCGGGTGATGATGCAATTGCGCTCGCTACCGGTACGTAAGACCCCACGATCAAGGTCCACTTGGCGCCCAAGAGACATCAGTCCGGTATATTCACATGGGGGTGATGATGTTCAATGTGCGCTCGCTACCGGTACGTAACGACCCCACCGATCAAGGTCCACTTGGCGCCCAAGAGACATCAGTCCGGTATATTCACATGGGGGTGATGATGTTCAATGTGCGCTCGCTACCGGTACGTAACGACCCCACCGATCAAGGTCCACTTGGCGCCCAAGAGACATCAGTCCGGTATATTCACATGCGGGTGATGATGTTCGATGTGCGCTCGCTACCGGTACGATGTAATCGCGCGAACAGACAGGAAACCGTGATCATCTTCTCCGTGCAGTAATGCACACATGTCCCGTCTCGTGATCAGTAGTGGGTCAATTAAATAAATGCACTGGAAGCGCTTATAAAACAGTCGGAGAAACGCAAAATATCTAGGGCTGTTCAAAGCCCCGCAATAGCTTAAGCTCATCTCATACACACTGGCTTCAGCTTTACTCGACAGCTTCTCATTCGTGGAGGATAACATATATGATAGACGGACATATGGGGAGGAGCAAGATAAAAGAGAAAAGAAAATGAGAAAAGAGGAGAGGAGACAGGGAAGGGGGAGAAAGGAGAGGGGAGAGGGGAGAGGAGAGAGAAGGGGGGATAGGGGAAGCGCAATGGTACTGCCGTAACCAATAGTTTTTTCTTGCCAAAATATCTCCACTGAACTGAATACTTCCAGTCACTCCACAACAGGAAAACATTTGGGTGTGATGCAAGTCCACCATACTGAGAAGCTGCACAAGGCACTTCGTGAACGGGTTCCGGAAACTCCTGCCCAATTCGCCTTGCTTACCCGTGACTTATAATAGAATTCCTCATTTGGCATGATCCATACTCGTGCAGACCTACACCCAGGGAACCACGTTCACCTAGCCGCAGAAGGCTGACCTATGGAGCCTTGCGCAACTTTGCAAGGAACAATGCGTCTGTGGAATGTCCATGAAACAGCCCAAGTCAGGACGGCTGTGTGCAGCGGCCGGGCGGTAGCCGGTGGCCGGGGCGGCGTCTGCGCCCTGGGGCGGTGAGCCGCCACCGACCGGCCACGTCTGACGCGCCTGGCTCGCCGCGCCGGCGACCCCACCGACCACCGCGGCGTTTCCCCGAGTCAGCGCAGCTGGTCAGAGGACACCCAGACACGGCGCGACGGTCAAGGTCGGCGGCGTGGGACCACCAGGGCTGGAGTCTCCCGGCCCGCCCTGGTCGATACGCGACCGCCAACGTCTCGCGCTCCGTCTCCCAGCGCAGGCGGTCACGCTCCGTCTCCCAGCTCTGGAGATGACGTGAGCTTCTCGCCAGGTGTGTTGTGAAAGCACAGCGTGTGGCGCCAAAGGAGACACCGAGATGTTCATTCAGGAGCGGGATTGCTACCGGATATCCTTCTCACAGAGTGCGAACATGCTGGTGCATCCCTCGTAACGAGACCACAAGGGATACTCCAGTGTCTTAGTTCATATCTCCCTACCTACGGTGGGTGTAGTGGTTGCAGGTATATATCCGCAGACAGTGGCCCCAGGGGGTCCTGGCGTTAGGGCATCAGTAGAACCTTAAAATGTAGACTCGTGACGCCAGTGGATTCTGATGAGGATGGAAAGGTTAAGCTGAAATACTCAAATATGCCTATCTTGCACGGTTTTACTGCACACAGTATCCATACGGAAACTAATTATCATCTACGTGCATTTCAATGCAAACACTTCACTGCGCTTCCAGACGACAAATAGAGGTAGTACCAGAAGCAAACAAAAACATAATTGGTTGAGATTGCTTGTCAGACTCAGTACTCATAAACTTTACATGTGATGGATTCTCAGCTCGCACTCTTGAAAGGCATACTTAAGTGACTGCTTGCAACTTAAAATGGATGTGCTAGCTTGCAACTCAAAATGATCCCTGTAAATCATGTGTAAAG
The DNA here is from genome assembly GCA_034440615.1 of Ashinkailepas kermadecensis. Taxonomy (NCBI): domain Eukaryota; kingdom Metazoa; phylum Arthropoda; class Thecostraca; family Neolepadidae; genus Ashinkailepas; species Ashinkailepas kermadecensis. The sequence goes on along the minus strand of JAOTOM010005077.1, from coordinate 403,230 downwards.
AAAGCTCAGCCGTTGACATAAACAGGGGCTGCTAACATACCAACGCCAGTCAAATCGACAGCCAGCAAAGCATCAAATATCCAACCAATCACTCACGCCGGTGATTGATTGGCTGATTAATGAAAACATGGCGATCAGTCACTGCCAACGGAACAGGGCTAATCTACTCGAAACAGCGGAAAACGAGCGCGCTGAATATTTCGCTCTCCCGACTGTAAATCACACTGTCCCAGTGAAGCAGCGTTGCGGAACGCTGATAACAGAACAGGCTTGGGCCAGTCGGTGAGCTCACTGTTGACAAACCAGCCGGTAAATCAGGCGTGCCAACACCCGCAGGCGACATCAACCTGACACATGGCACCATGCGCCGCAGCGTGTCAAGCATTGCGTCTGCCACTCGAACGGAATGTCGCCACTGACTAAAAACAAAGCGTCGGCTGTGACAGAGCCAGCGCATTGCAGCCGATATCACATCGCGGGCCTGAAGAAGACGGAATAGCCTTCCTTTCCACAACCGAGGTAACGAAGAAGGGAATGCTTCTGAACCCCAATTACCCTGTGCAAAGGAGTCAAAAGCCCGTGGCACGAAGGAAGCGGGGTTCAAAGAATGTGAAACGCTTGAAAAAAATGAGCTCAAGCATATAACTAAGTGTTGTTGAACATGTATGGACGATTCAGGTTCAAACGCGTGGTATCGCGCATGTCTCCTATCATATTTGTTATCATTCTCACGAATGCACAGCATGGCAAATGCACATGCATGTAACACGCGCATATGTACGCAGAACCAGGTGCACATTTCGAGCACCTTGCACTGAGCTAGAAGCCAACTTAGAACAACCTCAGACCACACCAGGAGTCAGATCAAACGAGCCACACGCCTCGTCGAGATGTGTGGCAGCTCCAACTTCCCCATGTTCAAGGACATGACATCCAAATAAGTCGTCTCAGAGGGCTCTCGCCTCACACGGTGTGAGATCGCTCTGCGGTCACCCTTTGGCGAAGGGTCACCACCTGGGTCAGTAATCACCACGCGATTACAACATCTTGTCGCTTCCGTGCGTCCGCGTAGTATTATGTTTCATTATTCCGAGCTGCCAACTTCGTCACCAACACCTGGGTTCTATTGCTCAATTATCTCGACAAAGCATTTTGCATGTCGATCAAGAGGGAAAAATCTCTGGGCGCTAAATGACCAATGCAGTCGATGCGCCCTAAAGCCCCAATAACTAACTAAGAGGGAAAAATATGTGTTTTAGAGACACCTGCAATGCTGCAAAATGCAATAAATGCGACATTGAATGTCCCCACCGATCTACGACACACACCTAGCACTCTCATACCATGTCACGTCACGTGCGGCACCACGTACGGCTGGTACGACACTGAATGCGCCCGCCGATCTACGACACAAAAGAACTCTCGTCTCATGTCACGTCACGTGCGTCACCGAGTAAGGCTGGTACGCTTCGCATTGAGCCAAGCGCACTGTTATATTACGGTACCCAAGGATCAGCGAACAAAAAGTGGCAAGTTCTGAAATTATACGAAATACGCTTGAATGAAAATATGATCTGCAAAAAAAACGCCGAAATGTTGGGCCTGATTCCCGGCATAATGGATCTTACATAAAAGATCTCGATCATTCAGAAAAAAATCGAAGTACAGAGTGGCAAGGGCATGGGAATATGTAGTTTGCAGGTAAAGTTTTCATGTGGGAATGCAATTTTCAACACTACATAATTTCCGAAGAGTTTTTGGTCTTCAATCCATCAGAGTTTCAAGAGCATTGGAGCTTTACTATGATCATGCCGTTAACCAAAGATCGATCACAATCGAGAAAATTGCATCTATGGTGTCTCCAGTGACAGTCATCTATGGTGACTCCAGACGTTTTAGGGAGAGTAATGCCAACAGGGGGAGCAGAGGAGATCCCTTGCCCACTCCACCTCACGTTCGTACGGCGATGGTCCGAATGATGCAAATCGTGTGAATTAATCATACAAAACTGACCAAAATGATACATATGCTTCATGACTACCCATGTCAGCTGTACTAGATATTTCCAGGAACAGTGGAAGAGTTCCTTCGAAAAGAGGACATGAAAATTCACGAGGTGTGGGGAGATCGAATCGGCTAACTACTAGGGAGTAATTAAACGCAATGAGGTCACATGGATGCAAAGTAATAGCATCCTAAAAATGGGTGGGGCATCAGCACACATACCGGACAACTTGCTTTCCACCACGCTCCAGCAATTTGGAGTAGAGCTGGGTTACATCCGCGTGTGCACGCAATACAGGCTTGCCGACCCTCACTGGATGCACCATTTCTAGCGGCAATTCACCATTAGCACCATTTCCAGCGGCAATTCACCATTAGCACCATTTCTAGCGGCAATTCACCATTAGCACCATTTCTAGCGGCAATTCACCATTAGCACCATTTCTAGCGGCAAGCCACAATGGAAAACTGCATTACTTCACATAGCGACACAACCGATACAAACCTAGCACAGATTGCTCCAAGCGATACTTCATGGCTACCGAAATGTTTGATTAAATGAAATGTTTAGGCATTCTTTGGGACGCAAACTGTCTCAAGGTTGATAGCACGGTTAGATATTCTTCTGCAGTGGAACAGCGCTCAGAGGCGCACGGACATAGTGACAGCATAACCTTCGGACGGCGTGCGCAGTCATCACCTAATGCTGACGAAACCCGGCGCTTGAAGTCATCACGTGCCGGATCAGGAGCGGCCCTGATACCTATGGCCAACCATGTACACGTGCTTCATGAAAGCAGGCTTTTCTGCACACGAACATCCCAGAGTAGGCGCGTTTCCCGCCAGCAGTCAGTGGATTTTGTTGTTAATTATCACGCTAGGGCTCTGACATAAAGTTTGTATGGTGATGATGAATTGGAGCTTAGGGGCGCGTCGACTACCAGGGTTATTTTGCGCTCCAATGTTTGTATGGTCTTGGCTTCTGAAATTCCGCACTTGCTGATAATTTTGGCGAAAGTGAAGAGCTTAGCTAACATAATTTACAAACGTTGTCCAAACTTGGCGACCTTCAGCCAATTTTGCAACCGTCTTGACGATTCACCAGCCCATTGACAAAATAGGATTAATTCGCGCTCTAATCATCGCTAAAAGTTCCCGACGGAAATCGTTAGTCGCTACAGGACCATTCATCCTCCTGGCGTGCGTCGTCGCCTACGCCTGGTCAAGCCAACAGGACAGCTAATCGATGATACCACTTGCCTTATAAGGCCTCACAGTAAACTCACGGTGGTTGGCTGGTACAGAAAACTACCCAGCAGCAAAAACACCATGGAAAAAGCGTCGGCTATACATCTTGGCCACACGACATACCCTGTTTTGGGCCGGATCACAACCGATGTGGCTGAATGAAACTGGAAACGTCAGCTCCGTGGAATTGCTTTGACGAGTTCCTCAGAAGCAACTGCGGTGGGTAAGAAGCAGCTCCGGTAGATGCAACTGCGGTTGGTCAGAGGCAGCTCCGGTAGAAGCACCTGCGGTGGGTCAGAAGCAGCTTCGGCGGGAGGCAGCTTCGGTAGAAGCAGCTACGGTGGATCAGAAGCAGCTCCGGTGGGAAGCAGCTCCGGTAGAAGCACCTGCGGTGGGTCAGAAGCAGCTTCGGCGGGAGGCAGCTTCGGTAGAAGCAGCTACGGTGGGTGACGGAATGTCAGCTGGGCGGCCGTGAGGACGGCTGCAATGCTGCTCGGACCCCGACCAGTCGGTTTTTCTCCTATGCAGTGGACACTGGACAGTGGCCGGTCGGTTCTCGCGGAGGCCAGCAGGACACCGGCCGACAGAGCGGGCCTCTGTCTGATGCTGGATCCTGTCGTTAGATGGCACCACCGGCAGGGTCCTGGCGGTGTCACCCCACACTAGAGGTGGCACGTGCAGAATCGAAAGCCCTGTCAGAAAGCCCCGTCAGGACATGCAGAACTTTTTACCTGTCTTTTGGATATATACTGGTCTTTCAATCGGACTGTCAGTTAACCATATTTTTTCTCAAATTCACATAAATTGATAGAAAGGTAATGATGATCATCATCATGCGCTTATGAGGATCTTGGGTTAATCAGATATCGAACAGTGGAATATGGCTGCAACCAGGCTAAAATAACTATTACATGGCACAAGACTATCATTGGAACACATTGTTTGAAGATGATGCACCAATACGATTGTTTGTTGTGTATTTATTTGTGCATATGCAATGTACATACAGTTCTTCGACAATTGTTGAGTGACAATGCAAGGAAAAATAAGCCTTCTCTCGGAAAGTATTACTTTGATATTGGCAGGCTCATGTAGTCAACACTCAACAGTAAAATTACAAGGCAAAACATCTCGGGAAATGCACTCCTTAATATTTATCCTCCAAATGGAACGAAAACAGCAAAATTACAACCATGGGCAAGGTTTGATTCATGTATCGTTGACCAGTCTGTAACATACTGCACACGACATACAATATTTTTGGTAATTATATTATTAGGTTCACATTTCAAAACTCAATATTCTCTATTCCTCAAAATGCACATTACATCCTCTACAGCCCGTCTTCTAGGGCCAAATTGTCTGCCTTACAAAAAATAGTTGCGCCGTTTTAGTTTTCATACTACACTCATTAATATTAAGAGAATTTGTTGTTATCTGTTAGCTACTGAGCATAAAACTGCAGTAATGAATAATTAATGAATGCAATGATACCAGAACAACATTGGGGATAGCGCCATACAACGAAGAAAATATTCATAACCAAACCCCTACAACTATAATTAGTTTCTTTTAATTAGTACTATCACCATTTAAGGTTCCTCGCAAGCTTGGGTGCCTGAAAAACAGGCAACAATATTCGCTCGTTTTCTTCTTCCTTCTTCAATTTAATCCATTTAATGCCGCAAGTATACAGTACAAAATCGACCGTTAGTATTGACACCTACCATGTAGAGTATTAGCTAAAACGAGGTAGCATGACTAAATGCAAATGTAGTTGTCTATTTTTTTCATGTACAGGTTATTAACTCATCACTCTGCAAATGTTTCATCAATATAAGCCTCAATGATTGGAACCGACTCATGTTCCGGTCGGCCCTCGTTTCACAAACCACTTCTTCGCTGTTGGACATTCTGACGCTTGGACATTCTGATTCCGTGCCACTCAAAAATCCTTCCACGACTTGTCATTAGTGCACTACTAATGACTAAGGTAATAAAATACGCATCCCAAGCTTCCATCTTGACATGTGATGTCAATCAGCATGACATCATAAGATGAGAGGACAGGGCAGATAATTATGCAACGTTCCACACCGTCTGGCGTCAGTCTGCGGTCGCTCTTTCCTTTAGTCGAGAAAGGTGGGCCCCCTTTAGTCCACACCGCCTGGCATCAGTCTGCTCTCCTTGTCCCGACAGATGGTGCGCCACCTCTCAGTCCCCCCTTTCCTCGTCGACAGATGGTGCGCCACCTCTAGTCCACACCGCCTGGCGTCAATCTGTAGTCGTGCCCGCTCTGTCCTCAGTCGACAGGTGGTGTGCCACCTCCAGTCCACACCGCCTGGCATCAGTCTGCGGTCGTGGCCGCTATGTCCTCAGTCGACAGGTGGTGTTCCACCTATAGTCCACACCGCCTGGCGTCAATCTGTAGTCGTGCCCGCTCTGTCCTCAGTCGACAGGTGGTGTGCCACCTCCAGTCCACACCGCCTGGCGTCAATCTGTAGTCGTGCCCGCTCTGTCCTCAGTCGACAGGTGGTGCGCCACCTCCAGTCCACACCGCCTGGCATCAGTCTGCGGTCGTGGCCGCTATGTCCTCAGTCGACAGGTGGTGTGCCACCTATAGTCCACACCGCCTGGCGTCAATCTGTAGTCGTGCCCGCTATCCTCAGTCGACAGGTGGTGCGTGCCAGCATAACGGTGTTGATGGCACCGTTCGTGTGCTACGCTCGCCGCATTGGCAGAAGCTCAATCGCCATGATGACATTCAGAATACGACATGCTCCAGTAGCTCTTGCTACATCTCATCGAACTTCAACCGGCATAATACGCCGTTGTGGGCTCTGGAGAAGCGATATGACGATCAGGGCTATGGGGTGGGGAGTGGGGACTCCAGCAGCACAGCGAAGTGTGGGCCATATCAGAAAATATTTCGCGCATGGATTTGTAATCTTTTATCAAGGCCACCTGACGCCAGCACTTGCCCCCCTTTTAGCAACGGCTTACCCCTCCCCTCCCCTCTCCCCAGAGACCATCCCGGTTACGCTTCTCGCTCCCATGCTGCAAGCACAGAACCAGGCGTCGGACGGCTATCTCCGAGAGGTTGTGGGTGGAGCACAGCTTGCCTGTAGTGGCGGCTGGTGGTGACAAATGTCGGGTCTTCTGCATGGGTGGTGTGCCGCGCCCTACGCTATGGTTAAAACGCCCCAAACACTTTGGACACATGAAGAATATTCCAGCAGGGATGTTTTTATGCGAATTTGATTAGTTACAATTTAAAACACCAAGTGTAGCTCTTGATTGACTAAATGAGTCCTACAGACGAGCTAGCACAACACAACATCTTATCCATGCTTGAGAAGCGTGACGGTTGGATCGGTCTGGCCAGGGCACGATCACATCGACCTTTATATTCACACGACAGAAGACTCACCGGAGCTAAGGTCTCGCTCATAATCAACCTAAGGCATCAAATTATAATCATGCTTAGAGAACCTCTACTAGTCTGTCAGCAATGACCCACAAAATGCTTAGGGTACGGTACGCTTAAACTTAGTGCGCGTTTCACAACATACGCTGACCAGTGAGCAAGGGGGTCTACAGGGAGAATAGGCAGTCTTCCAGCCCAGGGGTCAATGAGCCATAGCTGACCAGTGAGCAGGGGAAGGTTCAGGGAGAATAGGCAGTCCTCCAGCCCGGGGGTCAATGAGCCATTCGCTGGCCAGCGAGAGGGGAGGATCCACGGAGAATAAGCAGCCCCCAGCCCGGAGGCCAATGCAGCCCCCAAAATGATTTCTAGGACCTGTTTTGGAACCGTTGCAGCTCTGAAATTTTAGGTGAATTCATAGAACTGCAAAACGCATCTAGGACAACCAGTTAAATACCAGTACAGGTAACATAACTATAACTGGTCAAAGGGCGCTCACTTCTTCTGAGAAAAAAACTATATTGTACGTATCTTCAAATAATTATCACTGACTAAACGCAACAGCTACATCAAACGAATGTTGATACAATGGGAAAAACTACTATTAACTAGTTATATATTAATTGCATTGATTGGTAATGGGCATTATGGTCCATTACATAAAATATAACTAAAATGGCTCGCCTCGGTTTGGACGTCGGTACATTGTGTCGGAAGAGCGCCGCAAAACGTGCATAGCAAGGGTACTTAACATCTCATGATGACTTCTAATAGATGTCGATGGTGACTGTTAATGATTACTAGCGTTCATTCATACGGTCTCATGCTAATTCAAGTGATACTTCAGAAATATTACAGACATCCGGGCATCCGGGAGCAGTGCGGTCATTTGTCAGTCCCAGCAGCGCAACCGCCGGCGGCGGGGCGCACCCTACCCGGCACGTGTGACCTCTGAATGGAAACAAAGTGTATCATTGCACTGCAAGTGAAAGTTTGCGGAAATAACCGCGCTCTTTGGCAAGTGGCTTGGTTGTTGCTACTCGGCTGAAATTACAGAATTTGTCTATTTCGCAAGTTTTTAGCTTTCATTGTGAGCACTGCACGTGCGATTTTGCATTTAATTTTATACATTGGCCTCCTCTCGCATAATTATTTGGGTGCGCCCTTCACCAGTGGTGTTATGATATACAGTTAACCCATATTAAGCCGGGTATCAGCACTTCGTGAATGCATGTGAATGTGGACTGATTTAATTGTACTTTTGCTAATAGTCCCGACAGATGGATTTGATCACTTAATTTCATGCACCATTGTATTATACTGATATGCAGATGCCTTGGATCAGATTTTGGAAACTATGCCAATGCAATCGTCCCACACGCAAAGAAAACACAGGAGAGCCCCCTTCCTCCCTGCCGACGCTTACATCATCCAGATCTTCGTTCAAGCAGACTACATAACTGTGCATACAGGGATCCCAAACACCAGTTCTTGGAAATACTCTCGAGCGTGGTGATCAGCGACGACGATAAGCCCTCGACAAGCTGTTACGAGGCAGTCCTCGGAAAAAACGTTGATATAGGTCTCGCACAAATAGGGATGACTGGGATTATCCTTGAAGCTGCACACTATTTTTAATTCCACGCGACCACGAGGATCATGACATCACCGCGATGTTTCTCTGCCGCCGAGGCCAAAAGAAGATCAAACACACACTAGACCGCAGACACGCAACATTTCCAGGGTTAACGTTCTTTGATGAGGCAAGATGCTTTCGCTACACAAAAAACGACCGCATAATGCATTGCAATAGTGTGGCACGAGGTCACTGGAGATAAACGTGTCGTAGTTTATAGCTTTCGCTGTACGGGAACTACTTCCTAGGGACCTCAAGCCATGCAAAAGTTCAAATACGTGAATAAGACCAACAAGTGTTCACACATACGCATAACTTGCAGTCAGGAATGATCCTCTTCCTCGGAAAGATGATCCTCTTCAGATATGCCGTAGACATGAGCGCCCCTCTCCCACTCCCTTGTGCCCCCATTCCCTAACCTTACTGACTTATGCTGAATCACCCAAAACCTACTGATGTTAGATTGCCTAATAACATTACGTCACCGGTAGTTTGTATCATCTGCCGTTTTGATGCTAAGTGGCATGATCTTAAATAGTGAATATCTCGCTCATATGTGATTTTTTTATAGAAATGGTAGTGGAAGAAGTTGCTAGGTAAGCTTCAACTAGTCCAGTCCACACTTATGTACCGATTTGCGCTTCTGGGTTTCTTACATATAAATACCTCTCAATCATGCCACTCCTTAATATCATATGCCTGAGTAAGTACATATATAATGTCATAAGCCTCTCTAGAAATTCATCATCATCCACAATCATCATTATTATCCCAAAACTCATCAACGATTCGATCCGGTGTCTTCCATTACCGGCGCGATGATCTCACCAGATCCCTGTTTACGATGTGAACAGGGATCGTTTTGAGTCATATATATATTTTTCCTCATAGTCTGAATATCAGTATTGTATACATTTCAGCATCATTATTTAGGAGACCGAATGAGACATTTGAGAGCAGAAACTGGGATGTGCTCACTTTTCCGACGTAAGGCTCGTCGATGCTGACCAGTAACTACCGAAGCCGCGAGAAAACACTTTCAAGTTAAATCACTCGAACCAATTAGAGTAGGGTGGGGTGCCCGGGGACCGCAAGCGGCCTGTCACCCCGCTGGTGTGTATCGAAACACCAACCAGCAGTCGAGCAACGGGCAATCAAACACGGGCTCGTGAGGCTTGTACCGGTGGTGATGGTCGCATATCTGGCACAACTGTGACTCGAGTAGAGGTACCGTGACTTCAACAGAAGACACGGAGTTTCGTCTGATGAATATATAAGGCCTGATGTTCTAACAGGGATATTTTGACCTCATTCTCAACTAACCCATGTGCTGGGTCGACTTAAAAGACGTATGGAATAAGTTGATAAATATGAAGCACGTGGGAGAAATTCAAATTTTGTTTTACAACCGATGTGTCTGGGAACTTATTTTTACAATCTTTGGCCAATTTCACTATTGCGTTTGTACTCACAGAGTTTGCTAAGCAACAGTGTGATGCAAATCACCAACTGTGCTAAATCGCATTTCACAAATATTTTGGTCTGTAACCACAAATAGTGTAATTTGGGCACAATATTGTAATTGCTTTACAAACAATGTGATTATATAATTCCTTTAAATGATAAAACAGCACGCATATGCCAAAATAATGATGTATTACCAACAGTAATTCAGAAATAAAATAATGTGATTTTTGTATTTGGGCTTAGGAGGGCACCAATTGCTACTGATTATGTAGTGCCCAAATGAATAATAAAGCGAAGAATTAAAATGCATGAAACCAAGCAATGTAACATATTATATTTCGTTAGAAGCAATGTCATTCAATTTCATAAACCCTTGATCAGAAAATCAGCTGATCTCAGAATGTAAACAAATAAACCTGTATTCCATCGCAGATGCCACACCTGTCACATATTGACCTTGACACTGATGTTGAGAACAGGCTTGAACTGCTGAAATTCATCAAAATATAACAAGTACATAGGTATCCCATACCCAAATTCATTGGTGCATACATTCATCCTTTTTTTCTTGACAGACACTACTCTCCATCAAATTTCACACAACCTAGAATGTGTGTTATCACAAGCAGTGTATTGACCATGACTGTTGACAAATTTTTCCATATTTTGTTATTAATAAATGATGTACTTTGGATTTTGTAGTTTTGTTAGCTCATGATGTTCGTGAAATCTCATCTTTACAAATAACAACACAAACAGTGTATTCACAGTTAGTTCAGTGTGAATACACAGCTTGTGATTTCAGTGAAATTGGCCTCATATTGTGAAGAAAGGATTGCTCTGTTGGACGGAAGATGCATAATTACGATTTCGTTTACCATATTCGCTCCAAATGAACTAAAAGCAAAATTGTTTTTACCCGATCCCCACATGCTGCAACCAGGAACAGGAACACTGAATTATAATTTTTTAGTTCGTTTTTGTGACCAACTGCGGCTCCAGAGAACAATTTCGGGACACCCGAAATTTCTACTGCTGCAGTAAACGTCGGCATTCCGATAGTCCCGATTCGTCATAGGAATGCGTATCAAGGGGGTGCATTTCATAACATGAAGTTCTGCTATGTTATCATCAGAGCGGTTCCATGGAACCTAGGTTACCGGGTGAAGTTCTGATATGTTATCATCAGAGCGGTTCCATGGAACCTAGGTTACCGGGTGAAGTTCTGCTATGTTATCATCAGAGCGGTTCCATGGAACCTAGGTTACCGGGTGAAGTTCTGATATGTTGCCATCAGCGACGGTTCCATGGTGTCTATGTTTACCGGATGAAGTTCTGGTGTGTAAACATCAGCGGTGGCTCCATGTAGCCTAGGCTACGGGTACGACATGCTACGAAGACGTAATGTAATGAACGTAAATTCAACGAGTTCCGAAAAACATTGGCAGTTTCACCGAATATTTATCCCAGCTTTCGCGCCGGGCTACGCCGATGAAGTTGGACATTCACAGGCATGTCGACATCGGTAACGGGTACTTTGGCTATGGGTACTTGAGATTTCGTCTGGCAGACGAAACGTTCCAACATATGTCCTTCATTTTTTTCCGCTACTATATCTGCCTCTATGCCCTTTGAGATGTAAGGAGAAAACATACATAAAAACGAATTGTTTAGTTCATTATGGCACTAAGATGACATTCTAGTGAAGGACAGTCCCAAAATTTCACATAGAGAGGGTCTGAATCTGCGCTTGCTGCCACACACTTCTTGCTGACACAAGAAGTTCGAAAGCGATAACTTGGAACATTGGAAGGCATTTCAGCTACCATAAGAGGCAATATGACCATTCCATTTTCCAAATATGAGCAATCCGTGTCCAATACAAAAGCAAGTTCCCTCTCTTTTCCTTCCTAGCTTCACCGATGTCCTCATCTTTAGATTTTCCACGCGAATTTGCCAACATCACCCCTTGGAGACAATTTAACCTCATCCATGACAATGGGAGGAGAACTCAGTAATGTTCTAGATTAAAAATGAAGGCGAGAAATGTTCATTTTCCGAGATTCCTGTGTCCGTGCTGTGCACAATTTTTGAATTTCCAAATGGTTCATGGGCTGACTTTGTGACAAGTCGCTTTCGTTATCTTGCGAGAAAACGAGTCGGCCAGTTCTCGAGCTTCCAGGAGATGGAATCCTCCCCTTCCCCGCACAGGAATCCATGGAGAGCAGGGTAAAACACTTCAGTTCTGCGGATCACATACACGAATTGGCCATTAGAAGGAACTGCTTCGGTACACCAATTCGCCATTAGGAGCTGCGTCGGCTGGAGGCTGGATTACATCTTCACCTAATTACTGCAACCACTAGACATACTTAAATCGTCTATTGTATCTCGTAACTATATCTGATGAAAACTTTACAACTTTAGATCAAACATATATCACACTCCCCTTTTTGATGCTAAGATGAATGTTACGAAATGGAAACTTGCACCACTCTTCCGTTAAAAACAAAACAAAAAATGATCGAAGATTACCTGGTCACTTAGTTCCGTTTCATTTTTCCACAGCTGCGAAGAACTAAAAAAAGAAATCTGAACGTTTTTTGGCACAAGCAAGAGTAGGTTAGGTGTCTTCTCTGCACCATATACCGAACACATTGCTCCTGACCTTACCCCTCTCGCTCCATTTATCAAGTGTGTGTGTGGGGGGGGGGGGGACCAGGACAGTATTCATTGGAGAGATTCGACGCGACCACACGCCTGACAATAGACGTCTGGGTGTCACAGACGCCTTGTGATATATGTATGAATCGGGCTATGGCTGAACGACTGGTAATCAGAGCACGGGGACAACAGCAGTGCCGAATCGCACGGGCTCTGCTGACCACCCAGCGCCGGTGGCATGGGCGCACGAACAGAGAGAGAGAGACATAGAGAGAGAAAGAGAGAGAGAGAGAGAGAGAGAGAGAGAGAGAGAGAGAGAGAGAGAGAGAGAGAGAGACAGAGACAGAGACAGAGACAGAGACAGAGACAGAGACAGAGACAGAGACAGAGACAGAGACAGAGACAGAGACAGAGACAGAGACAGAGACAGAGACAGAGACAGAGACAGAGACAGAGACAGAGACAGAGACAGAGACAGAGACAGAGACAGAGACAGAGACAGAGACAGAGACAGAGACAGAGACAGAGACAGAGACAGAGACAGAGACAGAGACAGAGACAGAGACAGAGACAGAGACAGAGACAGAGACAGAGACAGAGACAGAGACAGAGACAGAGACAGAGACAGAGACAGAGACAGAGACAGAGACAGAGACAGAGACAGAGACAGAGACAGAGACAGAGACAGAGACAGAGACAGAGACAGAGACAGAGACAGAGAGAGAGAGAGAGAGAGAGAGAGAGAGAGAGAGAGAGAGAGAGAGAGAGAGAGAGAGAGAGAGAGAGAGAGAGAGAGAGAGAGAGAGAGAGAGAGAGAGAGAGAGAGAGAGAGAGAGAGAGAGGGCAGGAGGCCATCGGCCCCGAATATCCCCGATCTTAATCATTAACTCTGTGGCATTGACTGGAAAATTGGCCCAATAATCGGCTTGCTCCTCTCCCCCTTCCGGCTAATTCTTTTGCGCGCTCCTATGACCCGTGTCCGTGGTAATCACGCGGTTGGTGCGGCAACCAGCACGCGCGTCGGTTCCCACCAGCGCCGGCAGCCATCGTCACGGCCTGTCGGATTAGCTGGGGCTCACTAAAGCATCATCGCCATCGTGTGTATTTGATTTACTGCCCGACCGACATGTTCGGTTCTTCACAGAAGCCTTCCCTCATCTATCACGCAACGACGTACTTACCGACAGTAAGAGTCACAATGCAGCAATAATCATGTAGAGGATGGATGTCCATACTTCGCACGAGCGCTCAAAGTATTTCTTTTCAAGAAAATTCGAGAGGGAGGGATAAAGTCAGCCTCCGTCAAAGGTTGCAGCAATGCTGCCAGAAGGCACACCGAAAAAGCTTCCGGGCCATTTGGTCTTCATGTTGAGTTGACAATCTGTGTGGTGCTGTAGCTCCCATAGCATGGGACCAAAGCGGAAATCTCATCAACGCAGGCAACTTCGACTAATTGTCTTGTTCAGATGCTGTGATCACTTTTGTTGTACGAGGCGCCAAAAATGGCTGGCCGACTGAAAACGAGCCCCTATCTGAAGACCGGAGCGCCGCGCAGGCTAGTAGAATAAACCACACGCAAGTCGTGCTGTGTCCTAAGAGTCTGTATGAAGGTTGTGCATTCAAATCTGGCAAGTAACAAGGAGTTTCTCCGTAGCTACCGTGGTATTGAGTTTTTGCGCGCGGCTTCGTTTTAAGGTGAACCGTAGGTACACGTCATTGGCGACGTCACATATGTTTACAAGTGCGCACCACAATAGTGGTTCTCGGCAGTCAATTTTGACATACAGGCGGAGGTAAAAGCTGAGGGGCTGGACCAGCTTCCAAAGCCAAACTCCGACATCCTGGAGTAGGACACGCAATGGTTGCAGCCGTTGTGCCACTGCTCGCATAATTGGCAGCGTAGACTGTTTGCCGAATTCCTCAACTCACAGAAATCTGGCAGCGTTCCACGGGGCCGTCACTTCAAAAAGAGCTACACTGTGTTGCTCTTAACGGCCAGTTTTTCGCTAACAGAACGGTGTGGAAGGCCGCCATCCCACGCGAGAAATGTATTTGGCGCATACAAACTAGCCATGACGAACCTGACGCGCCAATGTCACACACATCATGGAATTCAACCTTGATTTCGACACCATTTACGACAACGGTTCATCTGAAGGCACCGATGTTTATTCCATGTTGCGCTGATGGAAAACACACCTTGACTTTCAAATAAACAGAACGAATTCGAAATGGACGATGCCGCATAGACCTCGCATACCAACAATGCATTTCTAAAATATTCTGGCCATACGTAATGCTTTGTGCTTCAGGGTAAATGTTTTCCTAAAGAAAATAGACCAGCGTGAGAACGCCTGGCTCTGAGCATGTCCCTCGTCGGCAACTCATGCGATTAGATAATATAAGTTGACTGAGTTTGTGACTGAACCAATGCAGATCGCGGTGCCTGTGGCCTTCCAGTCCGGGGAACTTAGTGTGGGTTGCAGACTGCCAGGCTGCCACGTGGCTGCCGCATGATTTTGCGTTTATAGGACTTCTATTCCTCACTTAGGGGCCTCACTATCCGTCTTACATCCTTTCACGGGGGCTTCTTCCGCCATCCTGGGAGAACTCCTCGGCTGGCTTAGCTGTGATATATATATATATATATATACTCGTAGAATTCAACCCTTCGCCTACGGCTCTACATGGAAGGAATTGGCATAAAAAACACTCCGGCTCACTTGCCCGAAACCCGTGGCGACGTCCGTTCATCTACCTTCAACTTCCTATGCAGATATTTTCATCATCCATATTTTGGTGGAATGCATTGCTCCCTATTTCTTCTGCATAGTTTTGTAATACAACTCGACACCTAGTAAAAAGGCACCTGATGTGATGTGCTATTATTGTTGCCTGCGTACCTCTTGCTCAGCAAGTCACAATGTGCCCCCCTGAATGCGTCTGATGCCTGCTCACACACAAATATGCGATTGCATGCAACACAAGGATGTGCAGTTTATAACAGCTGGGATATGCATTGATCCTGCCATATAAGTTATACTTCAACTTGCACAACAGCACGACGCATGCACACGACTACAGGATATCATCGTAATCTTATAGACTCGTAAAAATCGATGAGCATACTGAATAACGACATCCTGAATGATTCTCAAATTTCAGTTGCCTTAATCTTGTACAGAACACGAGTCTTGTGAACTTTGACTGCTGATAAAAAAATGGCTGTACTCATATGCATGACTTGATAAGACATCGGAACTTGAGGAACGAGGATGCAAGTTAGCAGGGGAATTGATGGTGCTATGAAGTCACCCTACATGTAGTGTGTGTGTGGGAGGGGGGGGAATCGAATGCGTCGGTCATGCAGCCCCTACATGTAGTGCCATTTTTGAAGTGACAAGGAGTGCTAAAATATTTATGAAAATAATAGATAATGGTGCAAAGTCATTCCTTATTGGGTGTCACTCAAGGCCTATCAGGAGAATTGTGCAGCTCAGAAGCGGGGAGCATGCGGCACCCTTCGTGGAGGCTACGACTGAGCGCCACCGTCGTCAACTGAAGCCGTTCATCAGGTCCGCTGCAGCTGTGTCGTATCGCCTGCAGCCCAGAGTCAGTGAAGTGCATCACATCCCAGAGTCAGTGAAGTGCATCACATCCCAGAGTAAGTGAAGTGGATCACATCCCAGAGTCAGTGAAGTGCATCACATCCCAGAGTCAGTGAAGTGCATCACTTCCCAGAGTCAGTGAAGTGCATCACATCCCAGAGTCAGTGAAGTGCATCACTTCCCAGTCAGTGAAGTGCATCACATCCCAGAGTCAGTGAAGTGCATCACATCCAAGAGTCAGTGAAGTGCATCACATCCCAGAGTCAGTGAAGTGCATCACATCCCAGAGTAAGTGAAGTGGATCACATCCCAGAGTCAGTGAAGTGCATCACATCCCAGAGTCAGTGAAGTGCATCACTTCCCAGAGTCAGTGAAGTGCATCACATCCCAGAGTCAGTGAAGTGCATCACTTCCCAGTCAGTGAAGTGCATCACATCCCAGAGTCAGTGAAGTGCATCACATCCAAGAGTCAGTGAAGTGCATCACATCCCAGAGTCAGTGAAGTGCATCACATCCCAGAGTAAGTGAAGTGGATCACATCCCAGAGTCAGTGAAGTGCATCACATCCCAGAGTCAGTGAAGTGCATCACATCCCAGAGTCAGTGAAGTGCATCACATCCCAGAGTCAGTGAAGTGCATCACATCCCAGAGTCAGTGAAGTGCATCACATCCCAGAGTCAGTGAAGTGCATCACTTCCCAGTCAGTGAAGTGCATCACATCCCAGAGTCAGTGAAGTGCATCGCTGTCTGTTGCTGGCGGCAGAACGGCACTTGGTGGTGAAAATGAATGGCCATATGGGGTAATTAACTGGAAATTGCCAACTAGGCTGCCTCAGAGGCTCATTACACGTCAATCTCGAGACTATTCCACTGAAGCCTGAAGCAGCACCACTAACTGTCTGACAGCAGGCAACCCTGGCACCCTGGCCTTGCAGTCTGAGGAACACGGATGGTGGCGTCATGAGCCTTTCACGCGTCTAGGTGCCTTAGTCGTCATGGCAAGGGCGGTCTAGAGGTAAGATGCTCGTCTCACAATCGAAAGATTGTGGGTTCGAGTCTCACCTGTCGCTACTCTTCGCCCGCGACCAATCGGCGTGAGAGATTGGCGGCGCTATATGACTCAACGGTCGACGTGTCGTAAAACCAACAACTAGCCAAGGGCATCTCCGCATATTACAGCGATCCCTATGTTGCTAGCTGGCGCGAATTATTCTTCATCACAATTCCAACAGACCCTCAAGTCATTGTCGTCTGCCCTCCACGTGAACAACCTTCACCGTCACATAGTCCATCCATATAGTCACGACTGTCACCGAAGGGGCCAGTTGGTCGCCATCGCAGTGATCACCGCGCTTCTCCCAGGTGGTCCCTGGTGTCTCCATGGGCCCAGTTAGCCATCATGGCAGCGATTTTCTAAAGTGATCCTTGGTGCTCATATAGGATTTCAGCATTGGAAAACGTATGCTTCGGCATACGCCCATAGGTTTAGAGTATCTGTCTCCGTCTCTATCAAGGTCGCGGTGGCTCAGTTGGTAGGGCGTAGGACTCTTGATCGTGAAATCATGGGTTCGAATCCCACAACTGGCTGGATTGCAGAGTCCATGCGCAACCAATCGGCGTGAGAGGTTGGCGACGCAATATTACCTAGCAGCTGAATGTACCGTAGAAGAACCCAAGGGTTTTGTTGTTATCTATGCCTGTGTATCTGACTTTGTCTCTGTCTCTGTTTATATTTCTGTCTGTCTCTGTATCTGGCTCCGTTTCTTTCTCCATCCCGGTGTTGGACAAGCCAGAAAAAGAACCATCCTCAACACACATACGTTCCACTTGATGTCTTCGATTTTGGTTTTGGTTATTGGTTTTACGACACGTCGACCGTTGAGTCATGTAGCGTCGCCAATCTTTCACGCCGATTGGTCGCGGGCGAAGAGTAGCGACAGGTGAGACTCGAACCCACAACCTTTCGATTGTGAGACGAACATCTTACCCCTAGACCACTCGTCCCCAACTTCATGTCTTCAAAGAAACTCCAAAATTTCCGGATACTCAACAGGAACTAGAAATTGTAGCCTTCGTGTCTCCTAATACGTTGTTGAGATAGAAACATTACTTAGTTCCATCAGAAATGCTAAATTCTGTCCTCCAGTCGAAAGAACAGGATTCTGTAGCGGGTGTGCACCATGGTTGTTAGGAATCCTTAGTCGAGACAGCGGTGCTCGTGGGCTCAGTATCCTTCTTCGTAATTAAAGTGAATGTCAACTATGTCTCTGATATATGGTGATCCATCGTATACTGGACATAGTGAATCAAAAATGCATCATGAGCCCCTAGCAGCTACGTTGGTGGGGGTCTGCACCGGCGGCCGAAGGTTTGGTGGTTTAGTGATTATTAAAGAGTCTTGGGGAGGCGTGGAAAATACTCGCAATTTTACCACACGACAAGCCGAAATTAGACCACGTCATTTGACCAATTGGCTGCACACACTACAGCATTGAAATCGTTGCAAGGACCCTTGGTTTTCTTCCTGAGAGTGCTCGTGAGACAGTTATCATAGCCTCCAAAGACTGCATAGCTGCATACAGTGGCGTCGCCACGAAATTCTTCCAGGAGGGGGGGGGGGGGCAAGGTCGGAAGGGGGCCTCCTGTTCCCCGAAAGGGGGCCTCCATTGTGTTAGGGTCTCATATTGTTTTCAGGCTCTTACTATGGTTCGAGAATGGGGAACATGATTTGATATTGGTGTTTTGTTTGTTCTTGGCATGGTGCATCATTTACTCAAAACGCAATAGCACTAATAATTTTCGCTGAAAACTGGGTCATACCAGGGTATAAATAAGTAATATTTGGATAGATACATAAGTGCCAAAACAAACCAACGTCTCAATGCTTTCTCGAATCTTCCCGCTGGCCTCTAGATTGCAGCGAGCTGGCGGGGCTGATGCTAAGCATATCTTACAGATATCTGCCAATGATCAACCCACTTTTAAATCCTCCAAGTCTAACTGAATATAGCTAGATTAATCACTACTGTTACTTATTCCCACCAGCTTGATGTCATAAGCAAAGCTTGAACGATCATTTATCAGTCATAGGACGACAATTTCGCAAAGGTGACAACGAGAAGTAGATTGCATTGGTTTTCTGAGCGCCATCTTAGGAATTTGTTTATTTTTATAAAATTTGGTGCTGGCTGCAAGGCAACTGTCACACGAGCTAAAATATATCCTCAGCGAATAAATTCACGGCAAGAACAAGCATTGAACAGCAATGCATAAATGGCAATGCAACAATGCAACAATGTCAGTGCATACATAATCCAAACCTTCAAATTCCACGCCGTTACGCTCATCGTTTTCGCTGTGCTGTACCGTTTTGTAAATGACTGAGAAGGTATGGAAGCTGGGAAGCTCTAATCATGCAGGCTGTAATAACAGAAAAGAAGTTTGTTGGAAGAAAATGCATTTAAAAACATCATTCATCCCATTTTATATGGGGCATGGATGTTGTATTGTATGCTTGTGAGGGGTAATTTGTCCCCTCAATGTTGGTTTTGCCCCATGGACGTATGTTTCGGAAAATTATTGAGGGACCAGTGGAGTACCTATGTTAGCGTCAAGCAGGAGGGGGCAAACGGATTTGCAGGGGAGGGAGGAGGCACCTACGCCCATTAAAAAGTCCTTGGATTTCGACCGCTATTTTGTCAAAGGGGACATTTCGAAATAATATAATTAGTTATCAACTAAATTGTCCTGTGGAGGGGCCTAATCTACCACTATGGTTTCTGATTGGTCGGATTACAACCCTAACTCCACCACCCAGTTCTAAGGTTTTCTTTTGGTACCTTGATAAGTTACCTCACACTGCTGAAATTACACCTATACCACAAAACCGGATCGGTATCCCAAAAATTCAAGCTGGAGCCCTCCAAAAAAGGAGATTCCAACAAATAAATGTCCGGATCAGGAAAATGGCTCTGGAGCACCGAACATTTTTTTTCCAGATGCCTTCAAAAATTGCGTATGGCACCGAAAAGCATGCCGGATCTCGAAAAATCGAGGTGGGATGCAAAAACATGGCGCCAGAGGCTCGAAAAATCAGGCCGGGATTCGGACATAAAAACCCAGAAAAGATCCACCAAGAATCGCATTGAGCACAGAAAGCTGGCGTTGGGTCTCCGGAACCACGCGCCTGGGTGCGATAAGTCGCGCTGGGACCCAGAAAAATCACACCGAAGCCGCAAAATCGTACTGGGGCCCCACAAATGTGCATCAGAAGCCCCAAATATACACAGCCGGACCCTAAGAGTACAACAGTGCCCGAAAATACAACTAACCTTCCAAAGCGCTCCGAGTCTCCCAAAAAGCGATAGGGCCTTAAAACATGCGTTGCAGCCCTAAATAAACATGCCGGGAGCTCTAAAGAAAATACACTGCAAGCTCGCAAGGCGCACAGGGGCCATGAGAACGCAAAAGGGCCTGAAAAAGAGGCTGGGCCACAAAAGACAACATGGTTCCAAAACGTACAAAACGACCGGGAGCTAAATAAACACATCAGGATCTTCGAAAACGCCCTGCCACGTAAAACATACTCGGTGCACAAAAAAGCAACAAAGCCCTAAAATGAGCAGTGTTTCGAAGATGTATTAGGCCCACAACTTCAATTTAAAATGTATTACCCACCACTTTAAAATAAAAAATTTCACAATTTCAGGCATTCCAGTTCATAGCACCCGGTCGCCACGACGGCAACGTCAGTGCACGTGCACACCCATCTTTCGTATTCGGTGCATTCGCCACACTTCGTGCTATGCTACGGCCTCTGCGAGGCCTTCTGCGTTTTGCTAATTGCTGCCACATGATACACTTGCGCCATATTTGACGTGATGGAATGCTTCGTATGGGCGTTCGCTGCGAAAAGTCGATTGATTAAATTCGATCATTAGTTTCCTACTTCCCACATTTTCTGGTAGTTATGAAATGCGGTTTCCACTGAGGTTTGATGCACTTCATATCTTTGCTGCTATCCTCCCAGATTGGCTACCGAACCGAGGCCCTGCCTCGGCAGTCTTTTTTGGACCCATTGCGTCTTTCTTGCTCTATGATTGTGTATTATGGCTCCAATCCATTTTTGTTCGGGGCCTAAAACATTTTCGAACCCCCTGCTCGTTTTAGGGTTTGTTGCATTTTTGCGCACCGAGGTTTTTATTTGACGTGTCAGGGCGTTTTCGAAGACCCCGATGTGTTTATTTCGCGCCCGGTCTTTTTGTTTGTTTTGGAACCATGTTGCCTTTTGCGTCCTCAACCACTTTTTCAGGCCCTTTTGCGTTATCATGACCCCTGTGTGCCTTGAGAGCTTCCGGTGTATTTTTTAGACCTCCCGGTATGTATATTTATGGCTGCAACGCATGTGTTAAGGCCCTGTCGCTTCTTGTGAGACTCTGTGCGCTTTGAAGGGCCAGTTGTATTTTCGGCCCCCGTTGTGCTCTTAGGGTCCCGATGTGTCTATTTTGGGCTTCTGACGCATAGTTGTGGGGCCCCAGTACAATTTTGGGGTTTCGGTACGATGTTTCTAGGTCCCAGAGAGGCTTATCGCGCCCAGGCGCGTGGTTCCGGAGACCCAACCTCAGTTTTCTGGGCTCAATACGATTTTTGTGAAGCCTTTCTGATTTTTTAAAAGTCCGAATCCCGGCCTGATTTCTCGAGCCCTTGGCGCCATGTTTTTGTATCCCACCTCGATTGTTCGAGATCCGGTTTGTTTTTCGGTGCCGTACGCAATTTGTGAAGGCATCTGATAATATGTTCGGTGCTCCAGCCATTTTTTTAACCTAGGCATTTAGTTGTTTGAATCCCTCCTTATTTTAGAGGGCTCCAGCTTGATTTTTTCGGATACCGATCCGGTGTTTGTGGTTACACTGTGCTTACGTGTGGCCCTAGACGCCAATTTTTGAGAGCCTCGACGGGACTACCGATGGGAATTGTGGGTCCCGAGCGCGATATTTGAGGTGCCTGGTTCGATTTTGTGGGACGCGTTGTATTTAGCTGTGGCCCCAACGCGATTTTGGCGGTTCCTGTTGCAATTTTCGGGCCTCGGAGCGAGTTTTCCGGGGCTCGCCGTATTTATTTGGAGACCCATACGCGAATTCTGGTGGACCGACGCGAATTTTGGTGGTCCCAGCGCGATTTTTGAGGCCCCAGCACGATTCTTGGGAGCTTATCCCTCTCAGGATGGAGGGGGCATTTGCTCCTTTGATATAGCACTGCGGCCACTGAAGGAGTTTTTTTTTGTCCCAGAGTGACCGATTAAGGATTGATTTTTGGGGCAGCTGCAACTTTTGGGGCCCCGGTGCGACCTTCTGGGCCTGCAGTGTGATTTTCAAGGGCTGCGACGCGACTTTTTTGAGTCCAATGTGATCTTTTGGGCCCCGACGTCATTTTCTTGGATCCCTAGCGCGAGCTATAGCGGCCTCGACACTTTTTGGGGGTCCAATGCGCTTTGGGGGCTTTTGGCGTCATTGTTTGGCCCCCAAAGTGATTATTCATGTCCGGATTCTTTCCGTTGCTCCGGCTTCATTTGTTTTGGTCCCAATCAGACTGTTGGGGCACGGTACGACCTGTCGTGCCCCTGGCATGATTGTCGTGGTCCGGACGTGAATTTTTGGTACCCCAGGCTCAGCATAATTTGCGGGGGCCCCGCCGGATCTTTTGGGGCCCATATCGTGATTTTAAAGTACCCAGACACGACTCCTACTATTTCTTAATGGTTTCTTCTTGCAAATTATAGGCCTCCTGTCGCGTCTTAAGGGTCTCGTCTCATTTCCTAAAGCCTTTTTACTGGTTTTCGACGTCTCCTTGTGTGTCCTACCCTCCTCCATATTCAATGGTCCTCCTCTCCCGTCTTGGAGGGCTTCCTCTTGCATTCTGGGGACCCTTTAACAAGGCATGGGGCTTCCTCTTATCTTCGAGGGGCATTCTCTGCCAAATTAGGGGCCTCCTGCCACGCCTCGCGGGCCTCCTCCTTTATCATGGCAAAGCCTTACCCGTTTTGAGAGATCTTCAATTTTAGAAACCTCACCTCTTCCATACCTGCTACCACTCCCATCTTAAGGGCCTCCTCTCATTTCCTGGGAACTCTTTCCGGTTTTCGGGGTCTCATTTGGTCCTGGAGACCTACTCCTTCTTGAGGGACTCCTCTCGAGTCCGGCAGTTGCCTCATTTCTCTTCTAGAGGCCTTCTTTTTCAAGTTAGGGGCCTTCTCTCACGTCTTGGGGCCTCCTGCTCTGCGTGTGGATTCGATCTTTACCCATCTTAGGGGTGGTCTCTTATCTCCTGGTGGACTCCTCTTCTCTCCCAGGCGCCTCCTCTGCCAAATTACTGGCAACATTTCCTGTCTTAGTGGCCTTGTTATTTCCCGGGGACCTTCTTAGCCATCTTCGAGCCTTCTTTTCCGCCTAGGAGCCATTTCTCTTATCCAATGGCCTTTCTCTCCTATTTTAGGGGCCTCCTCGTTCATCATGGGGTCTCATTTCCAATCTTGTGTCGTTCTCTTCCCAATTATGTGCCTCTTGCCACGTCTCTGGATCGTCCTTTTCTATCTCGGTGGAACCTCACCTGTTTGGGGCATGCTTTTGCGTCTCCGAAACCTCATCTCATATCCACTGGCTTCCTTTTCCGTCTTAGGGCCTCCTCTCATATTCTGTGGCCTCCTTTCCGGTGTTGGGGCCTCCTTTGCAATCCTGGTTTCCTCCGTACCATTTTTGACACTCTCTTGATTTCTGGGGACTCCTACCCTCTCCTAGGTGACTCTCCCTTTTTAAATTAGGGGCCTCCTCTCACGTCATGGGGTCCTCCTTATCTGTGTTTGGAGCCTCATTATCCTCTTAGCAGGGTGCTTTCGCGTCCTAGTCCTAGATTTTCTCTTCTAGGGTCCTCCTCTTCCAAAATATGGGCCTCATCTGGCTGGACTCGGTGGCCTTCTCTCATTCCTGCAGAGACCTTCTTACCCGTCTTGGGGCCCCTATTGCGTCCGGACAAATCTCCCCTATCATGTCTTAATTTTATAGTGCAGGGGCATCCTCTTCCGTCTTGGGGGCCTCGTTTTCCAAATTAAGACTATCCTGCCACCCATCGGAAGCCTTTTCGTCTAACCTGGGTGGCTTCTTGCCCGTATCGGTGGCATCCTTTCCGTCCTGAGGGCCTCCTTTTCGTACTGGGGGCCTTCTTTTCGTCCTGGGGCCTCCTTTTCATCCTGGGGGATACCTCCCAATCTCTGTTCTAAGTCTTAGGGGCCTCCTTTTCGTCCTTAGGTGCATCCTTTTCGTTCTGGGGACCTCTTTTTCGTCCTGGGGCCTCCTTTTAGTCCTGCGGGCCTCCTCCCAGTCTCTGTTCTACGTCTTGGGTGCTTCCTTTGCGTCCTGGGGACATCCTTTTCGTACTGGGGGCCACCTCACAATATCTTTTATACGTCTTAGGGGCCTCCTTTTTGTCCTGGGTGCCTCCTTTTCGTCCTGGGGGCCTCCTTTTCGTCATGGGGGCCACCTCCCAATCTCAGTTCTACGTCTTAGGGGCCTCCTTTTCATCCTGGGGGCCTCCTCCCAATCTCTGTTCTACGTCTTGGGTGCTTCCTTTGCGTCCTGGGGACATCCTTTTCGTCCTGGGGGCCTCCTTTTCGTCCTGGGGGCCACCTCACAATCTCTGTTCTACGTCTTGGGGCCTCCTTTTCGTCCTGGGGGCCTCCTTTTCGTCTTGGGGGCATCCTTTTCGTCCTGGTGGCCTCCTCCAAATCTCTGTTCTGCGTCTTGGGTCTTCCTTTTCGTCATGGGGACCTCCTTTTCGTCCTGGGGGCCCCCTTTTCGTCCTGGGGGCCTCCTCCCAATCTTTGCTCTACGTCTTGGGGCCTCCTTTGCGTCCTGGGGGCATCCTTTTCGTCCTGGGGGCCTCCTTTTCGTCCTGGGGCCCACCTCCCAATCTCTGTTCTACGTCTTGGGGCCTCCTTTTCGTCCTGGGGGCCTCCTCCCAATCTCTGTTCTACATATTGGGGGCCTCCTTTTCGTCCTTGGGTGCATCCTTTTCGTTCTGGGGCCTCCTTTTCGTCCTGGGGGCCTCCTTTTAGTCTTGGGGACCTCCTCCCAATCTCTGTTCTACGTCTTGGGGGCCTCCTTTGCGTCATTGGGCATCCTTTTCGTCCTGGGGGCCTCCTTTTAGTCCTGGGGGCCTCCTTTTCGTCCTGGGGACATCCTTTTCGTCTTGGGGGCCTCCTTTTCGTCATGAGGGCCACCTCCCAATCTCTGTTCACGTCTTAGGGGCCTCCTTTTCGTCTTGGGGGCCTCCTTTTCGTTCTGGGTGCCTCCTTTTCGTCCTGGGGGCCTCCTTTTCGTCCTGGGGACCTCATCCCAATCTCTGTTCTACGTCTTGGGGGCCTCCTTTTAGTCATGGGGGCCTCCTCCCAATCTCTGTTCTACGTCTTGGGGGCCTCCTTTGCGTCCTGGGGCAACCTTTTCGTCCTGGAGGCCTCCTTTTCGTCCTGGGGCCCACCTCCCAATCTCTGTTCTACGTCTTAGGGGCCTCCTTTTCGTCCTGGGGGCCTCCTCCCAACCTTTGTTCTACGTATTTGGGCTTCCTTTTCGTCCTGGAGGCCTCCTTTTCGTCCTGGAGGCCTCCTTTTCTTCCTGGGGGCTTCCTCCTAATCTCTGTTCTACGTCTTGGGGCCTCCTTTTCATTATGGGGGCCTCCTTTTCGTCATGGGGGCCTCCTTTTCGTCATAGGGGCCTCCTTTTCGTCCTGGGGGTCTCCTTCCAATCTCTGTTCTACGTCTTAGGGGCCTCCTTTTCGTCCTGGGGCCTCCTTTTCGTCCTGGGGCCTCCTTTTCGTCCTGGGGGCCTCCTTTTCGTCCTGGTGGCCTCCTTTTCTTCCTGGGGGCCTCCTCCTAATCTCTGTTCTACGTCTTGGGGCCTCCTTTTCGTCATGGGTGCCTCCTTTTCGTCATAGGGGCCTCCTTTTCGTCATAGGGGCCTCCTTTTCGTCATGGGGCCTCCTTTTCGTCCTGGGGGCCTCCTTCCAATCTCTGTTCTACGTCTCTTATAGAGACCTGATTATATTTCCTGGGGGCCTCGTCAGTCTTGAGGCCTCATTGACAGTATGATCTTCTGTCCCGTCGGCCTCCTTGCTCACCTTTTTTCTGTGCATTTGCGGATGGGGGCCTCCTCAAATTTCAGGGGGGGCGGAAGCCACGCCTCCTTACTGTGAATACTCAATCCATGCCTAGCAGATTATGCGGCTAACTCAGGGGGATTGGTGCCGTGAAGAATGCAAATTGGTGTCAATGACCACAACGGCCTACCCCCTAACCCCTGCGCGAATCACTGTACCTCACCGATCTACTGCAGCTCTCCACACGCCTCTTTGTACCATGCCGCCCTACCCCTGCTCTCTGCACGATTCACTGTACCACACTGACATACCCCTGACCTCCGCACGACTCACTGTACCACACAGACTTGTCACAGACTTCTGCACGACTTGTGCCGTACCGGCCTACCCCAGGACTCTACGACTCGCTGCGCTACACCGATCTACCCAAGACCTCTGCAAGACTCGCATCGTAGAGCCGCGCTTCAACTTTGAACACGACACGCTGTACACACGCCGAGGGTCGCCACCACAATCGTGGCACCACTCGCTGTACTCACACAGATCGGCCAGAGACGGAGCGCGCCGGCGGCTTCCCGGCCGAGTGAGACGCAGCACACCAGCACGTGCCGAGGCGGCAACTGCGCCAGACGCGCCCGCAGCCTCAAAACGCCACTGCATCCCCCCCCCCCCGCAATGAATGGCGTCATCGTGCCAAAAGTGACAACATCGTCGGCGCCAGGCCAGCCGCCGCCAGACAGTGTATCGGCCGTGGTCGGTGCCGTGCGCGTCATCCTCCAGCGCTCCCATATTGGCCGCGCATGGAGTGACAGCCGGGACTCCTCCATCGTGCAAATGGCGACGGCACCGCGTCGTGTCTCCCCGCTCCCAGTAGATGTGACCTCAGCGGAGGGGTGGCCGACGCCACAGCAGCGCAACCCCTCGCTCTCCAGCATCCGCTCAGCATCGGCGCAGCGGTGACGCTGCCGCGTCCGGCGCGCGCTGCCGACTGGCCGCGGCGCCAGCGGTCGCCAGTTTTTACCCGGCCTGCAGGCGCTGATGAGATCATTCCTATTTTTACCGCCGGCGGCTGACGTCAGCGCGGACGGCGCAAGGCAGACGGCCGCGCCGCTGGCGCCACCTGTTGCCAGGCCGGCCGACGGACGGCGGGAACGGCGGCGCGGGCAGGAAGCGGCACCGGACGGACGGCCGAGTACAGGTGGGTGCAGCGACATGCCGCCGCCCCTGCCAGCGCATGGTCGCCGCCGAGCCGGGCCCACGCGACCGCCACGTCGGCCACAGCCCGGCGGAAACGTGGGAAACGTGGCGCCACCGCGAGGGAATGCACTGGGACAAGCGGTGGAATTAAAGCGCTGCCATGATTCGCGCCAAACGTTCCCGTTGGATACAAACGGCTTTGGTACGAGTCAGCATTAAAGCGTCACGACAGATATTCCGCCTCGACTGTTGAGACAGTTGCAGCAGCATGCGACGGCCTTGCAAATGGGCCGCGCTGTTCGTCGGTCTCCGTCGATGTCGCATCCCAGGACGCTGAACTGTAGCACGGTGATCTCATCACAAAGCTGTCGCAGAACGAACCGGCCGAAATCAGCAGATTACACTATAATCGGTCCTCATCATTCACGTGGTTTGCACAGCATGGCCGCATTCGGCACATGACTCGGCTGATTAATACGTCGGCTTATGGTTTGTGTTCGATATTGCTCGCATCACCACGGAGCGGCATTACTGAACGGGCGCCACTGCATTGGCTGTCCTCCAAACCGGTGCGAACCTGACAGGCACCTTAGGCCTGTTTACACGTGGCAGAATTCCGGCAGAATCTTGGCTCGGCATACCCGACGTTCGCGACGTCGGCGGCAGACTCTGACGTCATGTCTAATTCTGTCAACGTCATACCAGCAACGTGACGTCATCTATCCAATCCGCCATGAAGCGCCTCGGTTGCTTGTTTACTGCGCCATATATGATTCGTTGCAGTACTAATTGACTCAAGTGGTACCACCCAAAGTAGTACCTAGATAGCATTGATCCCTAGATATTTGGTACTACCTCATTACAAGAAGAGCTCTTGCACGTCAACGAAAATCGTTTGTATGGAGGACGTGGTAGTGAGGTTACAATAATAGGGGAGAAGAGGAAAATATCTTATTGTTACAGAGCTGAAAAGGTGTAAAACTGAAGTGTCGAAAACTGCTCATTCATACAAGGATGAGGGACAAGGGCGCAAGAACCGAGCGGGGTGGGAGTTAAGGAGATAGCGACCCCAACCTTGAACAAGTTCATCATTAGCCGTATGGATGTTGCATAGAAAGAATCAACCTCCCAAAATGATTTGTTGCCGAGCCAAATGTTGAATTCGTGCATTGAATGCAACAACAAAGGTTTGATGTTAGACTTGACAATTGGTGCTGCCTCAGCAACACCAAAAGTGCACAAAGTTTCACCCCTGAGCTGACTCCATTTGGTGGCATGAGCGTCCTTCCGAAAATAAACACGTGAATTAGGTATATCATCTTTTGCATTTATTTGGACGGCAGTGCAGGGCATATTACAAAGAACAAAAAGAAGCACAATTTACCCACCAATATGTACATCCCCAACACTGACAGTATTAAATTATAAAAGGCCAGCAAGTGAAATTTGTCTAATTTTATTGGAAAGGCCGAACAGCAACCACAGAAACAGTCAGCCGCTGGCCTTCGACGGCAGAACGCGGCAGACAACTTGAAATATTTCCAGTTGTCTCCCGTCGACGTCGACAAAGCTACTATATCATAGTCGCTATGGCTAATACATTACGTGACGTCATCCATTTATGCTGTAACGTCAGAGGCTGCGAACGTCGCCGACGTCGGGCTCCGCTTGATTCTGCTCGGCTTTGCCGGGTCCTGCTCTCAGTCCTGCCAACGTCACGATTCTGCCGCGTGTAAACAGGTGTTCTGCCGCGTGTAAACGCGTGTACTCTGTGGCATTGCCAGAAAACAAGCAAGGTCAGTGTGGCGTGCATTCCGTCAACATTCCGTGAACATTCCGGAAAGGTATCACATATGAACACGCTGAGCAGGTGGTTCAGGGGCTGAGACGAATCGGCCGATCTACATCAGCGGCCTGACTCTGACCTGGCCACAGCCATGTGATGAACACCAATGTGGTAACCGATACTGCGCCTGCAGCGCGACAGTACGCTACCAATATCAAGTACGTGCTTACTGGGGTAGCGCGGGCTTTGCTTTGCTGGTGAGTACATGTATATTTTTAGCGTGGCGATTCTTTTCAAGACGGGGGGGGGGAGAGAAAGAGAGAGAGAGACGGTACTATGTGTTGTGGGTGAAATGATCGAGTTAGTAAGAAGCCATACTATTATAAGAAGCTATACGCGTATAATTATGATTATCCGAAAGTAGGAGTCGCGACACTGGGGACTCGTACGGGATCATAGCACCATGGATACATGGTGTTTATGTGAGAGCATAAGCTTGTTAGGTCAAGAGGCTGCTAAGTTTGCCAATGAACAGTCAGCTGCAAAACTGGGGGAGAGAGAGCGATGGAGACGAGGAAAAGAAGCATGAGAAATAGAGGAAAAAGCCGACGAGATGAGCAAGGAGAGAAAGAGAAGAAACGACGAGAGGAACAGAAAGAGAGACATCACCGGGGGAGACACGCGGTTGAACAGGAAGAGGCACAGTGGCGACATGAGTCGGACGTGAGACGGCTCGATGTCGAGGCGGCTAGCATGCAGAACAGCGCAATGCCGGCAAGTGTAGGCGGAGCTAACCACGGGAGAACGTCAAAACTGCCGCTGTTTCGGGACGGCACAGATGACATTGATAGTTATTTGCAGCGCTTCGAGCGGTATGATCAAGCGAACGGTTGGGAGACGTGAGTGAGGCGACGATTTAAGTGCGCTGATAAATGACAAAGCATTACATGTTTATTATCGGCTTGACGAAGGGCCGAATAGATTGCGCGCTGAAGAGGGCCCTGCTAAAACGCTACGAATAACTGGAGACGCGCACAGGAACAAGCTGAGACAATTATACAGACTGAGATTGTGGAGAGCCCACAACAGTACCTGGTCTGAATATCCAACTACGAGCAGAGATGGGCGGATCTAACTTACACCAGAACACCAATGTGCGGCTGAATGATCTGCTTATAATAGAACACTTCACCAATTCCTGTACCAGGGGACTGGCGATACACCTATGAGGTGTCGCAATAACTTTGGAAGGGTGGCTGAGTCGACAGAGAATTACATATCAGCCCACGTCACACTGCTGCGAGAGAATGACACTGATGCTCGGGGGAACGCGCCAGCTGACACAACCAGGCGTATGTTCAAACGGGCGCACAATCGGGCCAGGTCCGCATGACGATGTTTCCGCTGTAGCAGGACCGAACACGAGTCCAGACACTGCTGGTTCCGGGGAACCGCCGCGAGTACGGACGCAAGGAGAGAGCAAAGCCGAGCGTCGCGTTCAGCTACCGCCGCCGCCGCCGCTGCCGCCGCCGCTGTTGCAGGGGAAGGCAGCGAATTGGGCGGTGTGGCAGGGGAAGGCAGCGAAGAGGGCGGTGTGGCAAGGGAAGGCAGCGAAGAGGGCGGTGCGCCGCCGTCAGAGCCGCCAGCGGGCGTCCGTGGCCTGTGCATCTCACGCCCACAGCTGACAAACAGCGAGACTGGCGGAAACATCGGCAGATGCACGAATGGCAATCGGTTGATGTTGGCGCGCGGCAAGGTGCTGCCGGCAGTGACTGGTTCCAGTCGCGGGGTCACGGCAGACGCGTCAACACTCCAGCTGCCTGTAGTGAATGGCAGGGGAGGTAGTGGGCTGGTCGCACACTGAGAGATGCCGGGTGCGGCGGTGCTCCGGTGAGAAGAGTATCGGGTCACCAGATCAGTTAACGCCTGGCTTCGGTCACGTGATGCTCATCCACTGCTCAGTTCAAAAAGTACCGATCGCAAGAATAGACTCAGGATCCCATGCCCCATCAGCACTGTCGAAGTCCACTGCCTTCCTGGCACCACATATGATCTTATCATCGACAACGTGTCAGGTGCTAGGGCGTCCGACAATACGGACCCAACATGGAGTTTAAAGTTGCTGAAGAACCAGCCACGAGAAGCGGGGATGCCAGGAAAGAAGCCGGGGCTGTGAACGGTGATGGTGAAATAGTGACAGCTCAACGAGGCTCATTTCGGTCGGCGGCCAATTGAGCTGAAAGCACAAGGTAACATATCATCTAGGATCCGTCTAAACGTGGGGACTGTCACTCGTAATGTGAGTAGACGAAGTGAAAACGTGGAGCCACTAAAGCTGCATGCTTCAGCCGTAGCACGTGATCAGTTTATTACAATGCAATACAGCGAAACAGATTTAAACAAAATAAGAAAAATGATGGTTACAAAGGCGAAGGAGGACGAAGAATTACGATACGAGATTAAAAACAAATACAGCGTTGTTCCGCGCCGTCACCGATGCCAAATACAACTGAGGGTAGCCAGTCAGTATGGAAGAAATCTGATGTGTTTCTTGAGGCATGACCGAACTCAACTGGTAAAGGTATAATACACAGACATTTCTGCTGATATGCATTGACCATACCGATTTTGATATGGAGCATATGATTATTTTGGTGCACGCCCATTGTTGGTCGGCTTTCACCGGTGTGAAACACCAGCTGTTGCTTCACAAGACGAAACACTCGTTTGATCTAGCTGACCATGAGTTCTAATGGATTGATTCCTACTAGTCAAACATAATCCGCCCAGTGGTAATGAACGAAATACAGCCGCCCGGATTCCAGTCCTCTCAGGAGTCTCAGAAGGCAGCAAATGAGATCCTTTGCTGTTTATTTGCCTTGTAGCTGGCATTCCATGACACATCAGTACCAACTGCGCGTTATATGCCTATGACGTTAAACTATTTCGTCCAGTCACTTACTGAAGTGACCCTCCAGAGATGCGCAACCATATTTGCCACCTTTTTTCGCCACCTCACTATTTGGTTCCGGAATGACACCTCAAATTACGCACTATGAAATGCAGCGTAGGCTCCTCTACGCTGCGCAAATTTCCTAGTTTCTACCATTACGGTCTCAACGGTGCTACACTGGAGAGACACAGTGCCAGAGACCTTGTGTTGCATACCATAGACCAAGCTCACGCTCGCTAGCCACGTTGACGCAACTGCTTCGATATCTAGACGAATGTCTACTGATTCGTGGCAAGGAGCTACCCTACTGTACTCGGTGTCCCCGGCTACGCCACGAGCCTTCGATGTGTTTTCTACGCACTCAGTGCGCTCTGTCATTAAGCATGGAGGTGTAATATGGTCCGGAGCGATAAAAAATCACCATAAGCGACCCGAGCGTATTCAGCAGAAGTTTCCCCGATATGACTGGCATCTTCCAGTTTCTGATATGGTGCATATCTTCCTCAGATAAGACGACGAACAATTTGGATTGCGCTCCCTTGCTACAGCAGGCCAGTGTTTACACTGAGTATGGCGGGGTACGCCAGTTGACAAAGGCGAAATACCACAGGCCTGCTTTAACATGCTAGTTTAAGGTGCGTGCATCTATGCTTGGGTGAGTGTATTCCCTATTTGTATAATATCACTTTTTTGTGTATGCATTTAGGAAATGATTTGTGTCTGACAATACCTCAATGCGGCCAATCTAAAAATTGACTTCGCCTGTAACTGGACGCTGAACATGATGGCGATGTGACCAATAAATATATAAATGTGAAATATTGCTCTCTTCAATCATAGCTATGTATATTTACATTTTAATCACGTTCCATCACCATATTTCTTCCGAGGCGTTTACATTCTTTCTTTGCATGAATAATTTTGTAACGGGCATCACTGATTCAGCGCGCTGGTTGTGTCACCTCAGTACTAGTAGCCCAAAATGTAATGTCCATGGGCAACCAAGAAGGCACTAGGCTGGATTGAACTGGAGGGCAGTTGCAGTCAATCTCCAATTTCTCTGCTGACAGTAGTAGTAGAATGTTAGGTCCTATGTTTGCAGCAATCAAGCTGCTATCCCTTGTCCATCACACCTAATTCTGTCTTATACTTATTTTTTAAAGATGTCATCCACAAAATCCACAAAAAATGTGCATAGAATGTGCTATGCATGATAATCAAAATCTTGGATTCAGGAGGCTTTCCGTGAACCTCAAAATTGATCTTACCTGCAAGTTTCCAGCTCTTGGTATATGAAATCTTTTTATAATAGCCAGCTTCACTTGGCAAAAAAACACCTGAATGGTGAAATAGATTCTGCACCTAGAAAGAAAAGTGGATGAAATGTAACAACACCTTCCATCATCAATCATGGATTGATATCACCTAGCAGTGGCAAACCAAGAAGAAGACAAGCCAGTTTTCCCTCAATAAATCCTGACATAAGATATGTACTTGTAATAACCAAAAACGTAGATGTGATAGTAAATAATGCAGTTATAAAATACTCCTGGATTCCTAAAATATTCACCTTAGATTTATTCTTAACACAAAGGATTGAACATTGCTATACTCAAGGAAATATATTCTTACTCCATTCAACATACTTTGTCTTCTGAATGATATCCTGGATATTACTAACCATACATCTATTTGTCATGACATGCACCCTGGATGTCAAGGTCATGCATTACAGGGTGTCGATTGTGGAACTAGGAGAGTACATAAGATCACCTCTTATAGTACCAAACTTGACTCAATCTGACAAATGATCCATTTTCTTCAGAGACCTGAGGGCAGCTCTGCTGCAGTACATTTTACAAAAATAAGCATTGATTGCAAGATATTAAGCAAGATGCAATCAATTTGACCTAACCTGACTTGATTTCACATGAACTAACTTGACCTATAATTCATGAGAATAAAGGGTCTTTACTCCAGTATTTTGCATGTAACATCATCATGGGAATGCCATCTATGTATCTATGTATGTCATTTATAGGACAGATGCAACCATAAATATATATATATATATATATATATATATATATATATATATATATATATATATATATATATATTTATGGTTGCATCTGTCCTATAAATGACATACATAGATACATAGATGGCATTCCCATGATGATGTTACATGCAAAATACTGGAGTTACAGTACATGTTACATGCCATATATATATATATATGGCATTCATCAGGGGAATGCCATGAGTGAATTCAGGTAAAAGATTGGTGCATCCATGGGTTGAGACTCCACTGGGGTTGCAAGTGTGGTGGGGGTCTGGACTATCTCCTGGTTTGTTGCATCCTTCGAAGATCCATTCCATGACATTTTACTTTGCAAGAAAGAACTATCTGAATGCATTGGAACAATGGGAGTGGCTATGACAAACACAAAACTGATGTTTTTTTGCAGTCCAGATTATTATTTTTCCTGTGAGAGGGAAAATATTGCTGTTGAAAGCCCTGTCCACTAAAATCTCAAGAGGTCTCCAACTATGAGTACAGACATATACTTGCAACATCATCAGAAGAATGCCATGAATTCATCCAATAACAGTTCTGTAACCAAAACTTGCATTCTGGTAATACTAATCTGCATAGCCATAGAAGAAAACTAAGGTGATGCCACCTGCTGTCCATTTGCTCCATTGTTGTTCCTGAGTAAGAAATCAAGAGAAGGGTCCCAAGTTCAAAGAGTGTCTAAAAGTTAGTAGAAGGTGGACAATATCCTCTCTAAACCTCCAAATAGACCCAGAGTTACTCTTTCCAAATCCAGGATTCCAAAATTCAAATTCAACCCTGGTGGTGGCAGGGCCAGGCCCATCTTGATGTTATATCAGCAGATAATTTAATGCCATCAGTAAGAAAAAAAATCAAAACCATACAATTTTCACACAAACTGCAACTTTTAAGGCATTATTGCATTTGAAGGTATCCATGAGACATGTTTTACATACACTTTACCTCCATGGGGTAAAAGTGTTAGATTTGGTTGGGTTAGGTTAGGCTTTTCTTTAAAGCTAGGCATTTTTTAAAACATCTGATTTTGTATCCTGATTTTTTTTTTAAACATCAGGTTATGGTCTAGGTTAGGTTAAGTTTATAATTTGAAGAAAAGATGGATGCAAATTTTCCTTTTATGAATTGTATTCTTGTATGGAAGGTTGGGCTAGGCTAGGGCAGGTTAGGTTAATTTACATTTGCTCTCCCTTTTGAACACCTTTTTTAATGTTATAATAGCCAACTCCACACCTCTTTTTGGTGTTATTTTGCCTGCCAACTGAAAAGCATGCATTTGCAAATGAAATGAGTGGTCACCACATGTGAAGCACATTTATAAACATTGCATTGGAAAAAATCAAAGAAGCCAAAAAAATTACCTGAAGCTGCAGGCTCGTTCATTGAATTGGAAAGATGAATTAAAAAACAAACAAACAATAAAACACCGCAAAGCACAAATTTACGATAGCTTTTTGCAGGACGAATTCAAAATTCCTCTCTACCCCAATAAATGCATCAGCGGTTAAGCGCATAGTCTTGATATCTTGCAAAAAAAACTGACCTCTGCCACTTTTCCACCAAAGCCCTCAACCTAGCAATAAAACGTATCACACCGGTCTTGCTTAAGAGGTAGCCCAATGGTGTCTAATTTAAATCGCACAGCCTTAATTCAATCGATAATGCACTTGTTTCTCAGCGAAATCGCTTGTCCCTCCTGCGTCGTTTTGTAAGTCACGCAGTAGTGCCCAACCAAGAGCCCTGTTCGGCAAGCATGTATACGGTGCAGTCGGAGTAAGCGGAAAACAAGGAGCCAATCAAACGCGTCAGAGTTTCGCCTCAGGCACTTTTGCTATGACGTCACACATTGTAGTCGGTGCAGTCGGTGTAGTCGGAAAATCGCGTAATCTCCGACTGCAAGTTAACTTGTGCGTGGCTGACGCAGTTGAGACAAGGCTGGAGTAGGGCTGGTTACGGCCGGGGTATAGGTAGATGCATACTTCCTGGAGGATTTCACGCATTAAGTGGTCGCCCGTTAATATATGCACCCTTAAGCCCAAATAATCAATCAACCAGATTGTTTCATCCTTTTTGGTCATTACAGCCTTGTTCTTCCAAAGAGCTGTGCAGAAATCAAATGGCTTTAACTCCAGGTTACTTGCCATTTACATTGGCCTTTGGTATTTCTGTAAAGACATAAAAGATCAGTGCAACTATGAGCCACAAGCGCCCTTCTTGGTTGCACTCTGGACACTGAACCAGTTGCCCACCAAATCCGTTGATCAACTGTCCCTGGAATACAGAAAAACAAGCCCTCTATTCTGATGATTGTCTATGCTGTTTTTAAAGATGTTCAGTGTGCTGCTACTGACAATGGTTTCTGGCAGCTGGTTCCAGTGTTCTACTACCCTGTTGGTGAAAAATACTGTCTTAACCTTGTCCTGCTGTGATTCACTTTAATTTTGAATTGATGACCTCTAATTGCATCATTTGTTAAATTCAAACATTTCCCTGAGATATCCCTGTTCCTGACGAACACATTTT
Organism: Ashinkailepas kermadecensis; assembly: GCA_034440615.1. Classification (NCBI taxonomy): domain Eukaryota; kingdom Metazoa; phylum Arthropoda; class Thecostraca; family Neolepadidae; genus Ashinkailepas; species Ashinkailepas kermadecensis. Next base: position 366,500 of record JAOTOM010005077.1, on the reverse strand, counting down.
AAAGACCTTGAGATCTCCTTTCAGCCTTCTATATCTCAGTGAAAACATGTTCAATTTTTCAATCTTTCCTCATATGCCAGGTTCCCTGTACCATTAACCATTTGTGTTGCCCTCTTTTGTACTCTCTCCAAAAGCCAACCATCTTTTTCATAACTAGGGGACCACGCTTGGACACAGTATTCCAAATGTGGCCTGACATATGCACAGTAAAGCTTCCTGATGACTTCCTCACTTTTGTATGATACATTTATATTTATTGCCCCAAATATTCTTAGTACCTTCTTCCTGGCTTATTTGGTCTGTTCTGATGCCCACAATTTTGTGTTCAAAATAACACCTAAGTCCTCCTGCTGAGTCACAGATAGCACTTGGCCACCAATCAAGTATGGAGCCTTCATTTGCTGCCTACCTACATGCATGATTTTGCACTATCAAAATTAAAGAAGCCCTGTAGAAGCCCATGAGCACAAATTGGAGAAAAACGTATGGACTGGATGTGCTGAGGACTACCTAGCAGCTTATTCATCTACCATTTCTTTAGTAAATCACATGTAGGCAAGATATTTCCTATTTCATGTCACACCATTGCATTGGCACAATGGATGATGCAGAATCCTTTTGTGACAGTGATATTACACAATTCAGCATCAGTAGGTTTTAGGCAATGCAACATCAATGGGCTTTAGGTGACCTAACATCAGTGCATTTTGGAGTACCCAACATCAGTAGGTTATAGCCTACAGGCAAACCAACATTGTGAAGTTTTTGGTGATCAAACATCGGAAGGTCAGGTTTTTACTCGCAAGTGTGCATTTTTCTTCATTGTATATATCCCCACCAAAGATCTATGTTCAACCCCACACCTTTCCAATCTTTTGGTGGTGAAGAGGGAATAGCATGTATGTTCATGGTTAAACATGTTTTTGTGGTGTTTTTGTATGGTACTTGAGTGAATTTTACATTTCGTTGGTGAACTGACTACTTATTGAGATATAAGTATTTTAATTTCAACTGCTTATATCTTGAAAATTTGTCATTTACCAATAAAATGAATATTAAATTCATTAAAATCATCAGAAAGCATCCTACAAATATTTTTGATTGCAAATTGGTGTATGGGCTTCTATGCATATATGTCAGCTTTTTGACACTGATGATGTAGATCTGGCATGAAAATTGGTCACTGGGAAATGGTACCATCAGTTCAGGATTTCATTTCTGGAAATATGGCACCTGTAAAATGCTATTGTCCTTTGTGAAGCCAGAAGACCAAGGCTCTCATCTAGCATACAGCTGGAGGTGCATCATGTGCACCAGGTAGTACAACGAAGGAACACCAACTCCTGGAGGAAAAGGTGCCACAATCCTGGGGAGACAAATCAGAAAAAGGCATGGAATGGACTTGAAGCTTGCCTAGCATCGGCATCTACTGTTTCTTCAGGAACTAAATACCAGCAAGATATTCACTGCTTAAAATCACATCAATCAGCAGATGCATCAGAACCTGTGGACTCCTTTTGTGACAATGATGAGGCATCCCAGCAGTCAGACAATGCAGGCAATCATCACAACACACCTATTGTGGTGAAATGTAAGGGTGTTATAGGGTGACACTTCACAGGGAAAATATTGTCACTGATTTCAATAGCAATGGTCTGAATTTAGCTGGGAAAAAACTTGCTGAGCAGAGGGTGCACTCAAGCATTCTGGAATGCCACCTCCATAGTTCAAAGCTAAATGGCAAAGCTAAATATTTGGTCTCATTGGAAAAGGGGCAATTAATTATTGGGACTCAGTGCATACAAAGTGGCAACCCCCAGATTCTGAGTAGATCCTTTGCAGTCATTGCCAGTACTATTGCACCTTAAGGTATCCACAAGACAAGTTTTACACATCTTACCACCATGAAGCAAACAATGTGGTTAGGCTTTGCTATGTTAGGCTAGGCTTTTCTTTTAAGCTTGGAAGACTTTCACGATTTCTGTGAAATTTTTCCCAATGCAAATAATTCAGTTTCTTACAAATTGAATTAGGATAGGTTTGGTTAGGCTTTTTAATTAGAATTGTGGGACAAAAGTGGTGGGAAGATTTTCCATTTATAACAAGAATTTGCTTCTAGCATTTTACAACCTCTAACAGGTTCCAACTTCTAGGCTAGGTTGTTACATTTGTTCTCTTTTCATCATGTTTTGCTACATAGCCAAACTGCAAGCCCCTATTCAAGCCCCTGCCAAACTGCAAGTCATAGTCATACAATGTTGAGACTTAATAAGAGCCACAAGGGCCTGTCCAGGTTAAGTCTGTAATGGGAAGATACCATAAGCCTGAACAAAAAGACACTCATCACCCTAGCCAACGTCACATCACAAATTCCAAAGAAACCATCCACCAACATCGTACACAGCTATCTATGTTTACCTATCCACCAATGTCCCACACAGCCATCCAATGTTTCCTTGCCTATCAAGCCCTATTAACTTGATCCTGTATAATACAAATGTGGATCAGGTGCCCTACCAATAATTTTCAAACTCCACCCATGCCTGCTTAAAGGGGCCTGTACCATGCACACCTACTTGCCAAAAATCTCACCTCATCCACCACTAATTAGAACACCAAAAAAAATTGTCCACCCTATTTTTAAACACATTCAATGAGGGATGGCCTGCAACATCAGCAGGCAGCCTATTCAATTGATCAACAACCCTTTGACTGAAGACCTGTTGTCACTTAACTGTCCTACACCTTGATTTGTCTAACCTGAATTGATGACCCCTATAGTCTAAATGGAGGGGCATCATTCATATTGACCTGATCTAACTCTTTAATAATTTATACATTTCAGTCATATCACCCCTTAATCTCCTATGCTTGAGTAAGTAAATATCTAATGCCATGAGTCTTTCCATATATTATACGTTACCTAGTCCACTGATGAGTCTATTGGCTTTCCACTGCACATAGGTGCAACTCAGGTCAAACTTGTCTTTTTGGCATTATTCTTCCTCCCAACTGAAAAGTATGTATTTGCAGAGGAAATTAGTGGTCACATGTTACCCACATTCATAAACATTGCATTGTAACAAAGAAATTCATGAATTCTACATTACCTGAAAGTGCAAATTTACCTAATTTCCATGACTAAATGTTAGATGCCTGAATTCAAAACGCCAGGTGTCGCCGTTCCTAGGTTCCTCCCCTTATTTTACTTCCTCGGACGCCCATGTCGAAAACTGCACGTATATATTAACTGCGTAACCATCCATCATCCACCCATCTTCACTCATCGTCAATGTTTCCAAACGCATCATCCAAAATCTGAACAAAGGCAGGAAGCAGCTGACTTTCATCATCATCAGTCATAGTCAGTGATCACAGGTTCTAGATACTGATTAAGCTGGAGTTATGCCTCACAACCATAAAGTTACAAATTCTTTTTTTTTAAACCAAGCGGGGCCAACCCAACACGACTTTATCTGCGGATTAAGCACCGCGCCCGCAATTGCACGACAAACGTCTCATCTCTCTCACATTTGTCGACTGCAAGCGCAAAATTGTGTTCGGTGTGACGTCATAGTTCCGTTTACTCCGACTACACCGTATACATGCTTGCCGAACAGGGCTAAGGTTATTTCAATTAAAATTGGTTATTAATGGATTGTAATTTTTCTTGTTGTGAAAAAACTATTAGTTCCAGTATTTTTATATGTATTATTTCTCCAGTTTTCAAGTATATTTCGCCTTAGGTAACATGTATGTAATATATTATTTCCTCTGTCCTTGCATCTGCCTTTATATTCAAAACGGGCGACGTTTATAACGCCCCATGATCAGAACTTCCAAAAGTTGCTTGATAGCATCCAAAATCTCCCGGACAAGGAGCGTTCATAGCTTTCCATGGTCATCACTTCCCCTTCAGAATATGCTCCCGTTAGATGGCGGCGGTAGCAGTAAACTTTGTGCTTTGCCAATAGATGGCAGGCGCATACGGAGATTAGGC